>OZ022586.1:14842117-15322117 GCA_963669155.1 Arbacia lixula | reverse complement strand
TGGGCCATTAGACGTTTCGTCAAGAATATCAAGAATATACTAAAAATTAATTAGTAAATTAATGATCATTTGAGTGGCGTCGTTCATTTTCCATGTATTTGGTAATTTCTTTCAGAGAGTATGATGTAAAGCATATAGCCATATAACACTTATACGCGTAATATTTAGACAGCAGGAATACTAAGTAAATGATTGTCCTGTCTTTGAAAGGTTCTCGGACTTGGCATGTCTATAGGCAAAAAAGTAAACAAAAATGTATAGTATTACCAGTTCGGTCACTTTTCATGAAGGCCGGTATCACTTTAAAGGCTTAGAAGGAGCAATACATGATACAATATTTTTTTTCCTGGCGACTTTATACTGGTTTTGTGAAGACAAATCACACTCACATATAGTTCAGTGCCCCAAAGTGCATGCATTCGTTGCACTTTGGAGTTCTCGTTACCAAGGCGACCGTCGGTAAAATCCATTCTGTGAAGAAAAAGATAGCACCTTCCGAAGAGACCTGTGATAGGCCGATATATGTTTTTAAGGTGTACAAAATTCGCACATGAACGTATACCGTCCATGACTGGAATAATCCATGGGATGCTATATAACCTACGGCTTGTTCCAGTTTACCTGTAGAATGGAACTTCTGCGTAATGTCGCCATCGATCTGGAGTCGATGGGATTACGTAATACCAACCTACCTGGCAGCGCGGTGACGATCGCGTCGCTTGTCTTGGAACCTCTGTTGACGCTGCACTCGTACAGGCCCTCGTCTAGGCGGGAGAACAGCGCGATGTCGAGATGGCTGGTAAACGACGTCGGGCCGGATACGGTGGTCAGGCTGAAGATGTCATCAGGGATGATCTGAGATCTGATAGCTGAATGAAGAACCAACAGAATAAACATGAACATCATGAGTGGGTCCTTGATTGAGAGTGCATATCAGTTAGATACGACTGTGTAGTTTGCCAGCGTACTCATGTGAAACTATTCGTTAATGTTAATTTCATTACAAACAAGTAAATTAAGCACATCAGTTAAGCTAAGTCGATCATGTACGGCTAGACAGCCTGCTCATTTAGTATCTTAAGAACAGCTTGAAAGACAATGTTATTTAAAAAAGAAAAATATGAGCACCTATTCAATTTTCTCACACGGGCAACCTCACAGCCTCGTACCAAATTTTTATGTTTTCAAATGTTCACAATTTATAGGCCTAACTTTTGCTGCTGTTGCCCGATTTTACTCAGACTTGCGCCACTCTGTTTGTCTTCTTCATCTGCTATTATTCAGAACAACTTCATTTTGAGTGATCTATCCCGTTACCACTTTATGTGCCAGATAATGCTCTGCTCTATACGGCGAGCGTGCATCAATTGCGCAAAAATCTCGACAGTGGCACACAACAACATGAAATGTATCTTCTTTTTTTTCAAATGTGAATTAAACAATTACTGCACTAACGTACGAGGACGCGCGCGTTTTTATTCATTGAAATCAATTGTCACGTCATTAATTTTATGCATGTCAATTTTCATTACCTATAGATCCGTTCTAGAGATATACCAGTTAATAGGTTCTCATTAAAATTCTCGTAGGTGATGTCACGATGATGTAATGGCCTTGGAAATGTAGCGGGAACATGTTCACATAGATACCTATACGTGCACTGTTGAGATATAGATGCCACAAAAAAGTGGGTGGTATGGAATAAAGATAATAAGAAGAAAGCAAATTCTGACGAAATTAAGAGGTGATCTGTCAGTTACGACAGACCACCTAATAAAACGTTTGAAAACTTACAGTCATAAGTTCGGTACCATATCATCTCAGTGACCTTGTCGACGTCAGAGGCTGTGCACGTGATGCGTATGTCATCGCCAAGAGAGAAGCCTGTGGGAACACTGACGTGCAGTGGACCATCGTACGCTAGAAATGCAAAACAAAAACAAATTTTCAGATAAATCATACAGGCGTATATTTTCAATAGCAACTACGCACTCACCAACTTGTCCTAAACATCGAACTGCACGATGAAAATAAAGAAAGAATGTTGGTTTGTTATCAAGGCAGAGATGTAAGTGAAAGTGGATGTACAAAAAGTGATTAAGGAATTTGTTATCATTTTCATCACATAGTCTTTTTGCAATCTCTAAAGAAACTTGATACACACTTGAACAATTCATACTTTCACCTATATTGTACAGGCCAACTTAAGATGAACATGCTTTTAAAGAAAACACGCAAGCGAGTTTGATGTGGATTAACAGTTACGATTGATCTGAATCGATCGCAAGTCCAATTCCCTATCTGAAATGTACAGAGTTACGACGGATGTCAATCGCAAGTCAAATTGCGATCAATTACAATTCTTTTTAAGTCCGGGCACTGGATAATATCACGGGAATTGGAATTATGGGTCATTTTCACTTTATTTTTTAACTGCATGCTTACCATACTTCACCTCTACTGTATCATTCATCATCAGTTCACCGCTGGTCACTTCACACGTGTAGTTCCCATCGTACTGAACGTAATCGCTCGCCGTAATCTTCAGCACACTACCCAGAGCTGAAGCTGTTTCCGTTTGAGTGATCGTTTGCTCGACTCCACTCTCAGTAACCCGCGAACCATCGGGCAAGATCCACGTCACGTTGGGAGTGGGGCCAACGAAGGAGGCGTTGCATTCGAGCAGGTAAAACAGCTGTGTGAAATCATACTCTCCAAGTAGTGACGTCAGGTTGATTTCATCAACTTGATAGCAAGAGGAAAGTTTAAAACACAATGTATTATCATTACCATAAAATGATACATCCTTCGAAGCTAGTACCCTATTAGGTTGATTAAAAAGCCCAACACAACCATAAATGCCTAGACGACATACACGATTTTTTGCCGCGACTCTGAAGCCATAAGAGCCTACAGCTGGAAATGTGACGTCACCTTGCTCAAATCCAATAGCCTATTCCTGCGATTCAGCAAGTCGCAGAGTAGCCTAGTTACTAGGCTATGAGGTGTATGGACATAACCGAGTCTGTTAACAACTATGTCTGGTAACACAAACTACGCCTCAATTCCATCATTTGAAGTAGCAAGAGGAGCCAGATTGGGATTAGAGCGTAGTCTGTCTTACCAGACGTAGTTATCAACAGACTCGGTTGTGTATATGCACCTCAATACCTAGTAATTACTATAGGCGAGTCGCAGAGTCGTACAACTGATCGAGTCGTGTCGTTTGTGGCGAATTTTAATCATATTCTTTAAAATACACAAAATTGTCAACAGCATTTCTTACTTAACCCTTACCTGCACATTTACCCTTATACATTTACCCTTATGATATATAGTCAAAGAAATTTGAATTGGGCAAGATAGGCGAACAACAAACGTACTGCAAAAAATAAAACAATATACAATTTACTCCGCAAATAATGACACACATGACATTTTCAAATATAGTACTTAAACATTATTGATTTTTGTCACGATTTTGATAAATTTCATGCTTGTGGGCCACTACATGCCTTATTTCATCCCTACTGTTATTACAGAATTATGTACATTTCCGTATGAAGTACATTGTTTTCAATAAGCATATATTTCGACGGTCTTCTAACTTGGTATTTTGATGCTTTAAAAGAAATGTGGAGAAATAGACTTCCTTTAATTGAACTAGTGGTACGCACTTCAGCTGAGCATATTAAGCTTTGCTCAGCTCGTTTCCAAAGTACATGTAGTAAAGGGTTGGCCATTATTTTGTGATGTTCTGGCATGAAATCGGATAATAGATAATGGTTAAAAGGGAAGTATTTTTGTTCTAGACCCATTTACATCATTTATTTCGCCCAAATACTCACTTTCCACTTCCACCACCTGAACCGAGTCGTCAAACGACCCCTTTGCAGTATTTCCAACACAGGTATATGTGCCAGTTTGAATTACTCCCAACAGCAGAAGCACCGACTTGTGCTGGGGCACCCCTGGAGTGTCAGTTACGTGGTATGCTCCATCCATATAGTTCTGTGTTATGACACTTCCATTGGGCAGCATCCATTCTACTGAGGAGGGGATGCCTCCAGTTTGGTTGAGGATGCAAGTAAGAGTGTACTGAGAAAGCAAAGAGTCGTAAGTTGGGGCTGCAACTGCCACAGAAAGGAGAACGTCTGTTGGAAGAGAAAAAAAAGCATTCTAAGTTACCACATCTGTCTTTCAATAACCCATGACAATTTTAGTACTGATAGTCATAGTTTTTGCAAGAAATAATTCGAGTTATACATTTCTCGAGTTTATTTGTAGAAGAATGCTTAAAGGCTGACAGTAGTATCTTTTTCCAATGCTAGACCATAGAAATGGACCATAACTATATCCCTTTTTATCTTATCGTATACTTGATATAATGTACAATGAGACATACTAGATAAAATAAAGCCACGGAAACAAATGTATTTTTCCTGAAATGTAGATACATGAATAGACATGTCGTCTTCATCAAAAATGATATCCCAGTATAACACTATATCATTTCGAAATATGAAGGCACTTTCTAGACTTAAAAAGTTACACAAGAGTATATAATTTTGAACATGTCTTCTCGCTCTGCCTACATTCAATATAAATTGCCCTCTACATCAAAGCGCATACTCAAGGGTCTGAATGTTTTCTGAAAGTGCTTTCTCATTAAGATGGCATTTCTAATGACATCCAGGTTTCACAGCGCCAAAATGATGAGAGAACGGGGATTAACAAAGAACTTACCTGCTTTCGTGGTAATGTTCTCCCTCGCCGTGTCCCGATTCACCGAACACACGTACGTTCCATCATGCTCTTCCCCGTAACTCGAGATGTTCAGTGAAATCGACCCCGCCGTAGTCACAGCATTAGCAACGTAAGTTTCAACACTGGCCCAGTTTCCACTACTGACTAGGATTGGAACTGGGTCACTGGTATTGGCGTAATACCACGCCATGTCGTAGATGTCATCCCCACTGGCCGTGCACTCGAGTTTGACGCGTTGTTGGTATGCGATCGCAGTCGTGTTCGTGATGGTAACTGACCCAGTAAAAGCTGCAAGGAAAACAATATAAATATGTCAACCACTACACAAATGATATAACTGCAAACCAGTGCAATGATATATAATATTACAATACAAAAATGCATTTGAAAATGAATTTCAGAAATATACACATTGTTGAGGAAAGCGTGATCAGTCCTGTAAATGAATGAAAAACAAGTTCGTTATGTAGATGGAGGACGTCGTCCTTACTATTTAGGTATATGTCTAACATTTATTTTCAAATTGAAATTAACACAGAAAGCCCTTTCACTAAATATATGTTTCTTGTGCAATGCCAAATTAGTCAAAACAATCGTAAGTGTCATGAAATGAATAAATAGCATTGTACCTTTTCCATAATACCGAAATTACGATTAAAGTTTTGATTAACGCTAAATGTTTCAAATGTTCATTACACACGGAATGGCTACAGGAAAAGGACTTGGAGGATATTTGTGCATATCAAGGGACAGAGCGACTGAACGTATCTTCAGCCTTTCATATGTTGGTGTTTCTACCTTACAGAGATCTACGACAAGCTTCCTTGGTCACGTCTCTTCTGGTGCAACAACGATGTGACCACCAATTATCAAAATTAAAGATATGAAAATACGTGATATCATAATTTCATATGTGATTTGTTTCATGATCATGTCTACGGATTAGAGTTATGTGAATGCAGCGCAAATACGTATCACCACGCCTATCGGTGAAGGTCTGAGGTAGAATGAGAGGAACTATTTGGTAATATGAAGAAGACCATATTTACATACCGAACTCAGTTTGTATAGTCTGCGTGACATTGGTGCCGTTTGCCGAAGCGACGCAAGTAAACACAACATCCTCATCCGATACATCAAAGGCCTGCAGTTCGAGTGTCTGTTCACGTGTCAGTACGCCCTCTACGGCTGGGTCACCCACGTACCGCGGTTCGCTGATCGCCTGACCGTTCGCCAACCATATCAGATCCGGGGGTGGGTAATACATGCCCTTGCACCAGAGTGAGTAGACGTTGGTCGACATGTCGTAAGACGAAGACAAGTTGGTGATACTAAGACTTGGTTCTGAAATATGAGAATTAGGGTTGTTTCCTTTACAAATGGTGCTTAAATGTATCACAAATATAAACAACAAACTCACAAAACGTATCATTATTATCTATATACCTAAATCTTCATTTCTTTTATTGCTTGCGTGCTTCAAATGGAACATAACTCCGTTGTGTTCCCAAGAATGAAGCTCAACAAATAATCTTTGTTCTCTTTCTTCGCAAATTTATATCGAGAGAAACTAATGTATTATACATAATGGATTATTCTTTTGAAGGATAGATCATACTGGCAAACAAGACTTACAAAAAGGAGGCAGGGGGGGGGGGGGGGAGTGGAGATACAGTCAATAACTGATTCTAAAGTTATCATCTTCTGGAACAACGTTTTACCCAATCTATTTTGAACCTTATTTGTTTTCATTAGAAATTGCTATCTGCAGTAGATATCAAAACACTTCTCCGAAGACAGGAATCGAAAAGTGCCAGGGTTGAACTCCAGTCATACCTATATATAGAGGCCCCTTTCTATAAAGACCACCTCTTTTAAGTGCTATATCTTTCTGTCCTCGGCTCTCCTGATCAACGCCACGTGATGGTAAACAGCCACTTGCACTACTAACTGATCGGTCAGTAATCCAAGTAATCCTCCTTCTTCCCATGTCAAAGCCAACTACTCAAAGACACCTTTATGAACCATACGCCTTCCTAAGTCTCATCTGTTTAATTCCAAGTTCACATATTAATTTCTTTTTCACTTCGGCTCTCTGGAAAGTCACCTTTACAAAGTACATGCCGCCAGCTCTCAATTGTTAAGTTCTAAGCTCACATATTATTTTCTTTTTTACTTTGCCTCTCTGGAGAACTATTTCATTGGCAACTCCCAGACCGACTACAAAGGTGTTTTGCTTCTTTTTGTTTGATGATACCTTCTATTTCACAGCCAAAGAATTCTAGTCTGGCTTCATCGGCGCCGTCAGTATCTAGCGACGTCACTCTGATCAGTCGTGACTCGATCACGGGATCAAAGGAATGCCACGCCTCGTCTGCCTCTCCACTAAAGTCCTGTCAGAGATAGATAGAAAGAGAGCCATGGCTGGTTCTGAAGGGTGTGGTTGAAATGGTTTCCCATTGGTTGGTCCACTCATATTAACCCCACTGCCCAGTATGTTGAGCCTCATATCATAGTAGACGTCATTGATGTTAGATCCACATGGCAAATATATACCAACTTGCTATTTGCCTTACTAGTCATTAGACTAAAAGTGACCATTGTATGAAGTAGTAATGGTTTAACAGTGATGGCCGACTTGAAGTTGGACAAACTGGATAGTGGACCTAATAGTGGACCAAGCGATAGTTCAAGGTTACAACTATTATCAGAAGGTAAAGTATGTCATAGAATCTTCTTGAAATTCAGAGCACTCTTATATATCGAGGTGTGACGTCATTTGAGCATTATTTTCAAGCAGCGGTGATCACAGCGGGGACTGTAATTAGGAATGTCCGAAACTGGCACGATAGACAATATCGGACCGCTAAACCTCTCGCTGGAGTGAGTTTGTTTAGGGCCAATTGTCTTGATAACATGCCCATATGACGACACCACTTTGGTACTCTATATGGAACATGTGATTAATAACATACATATTTCCATCCTACACACATTACAGGTGGTGTATCTTTTTAAGAGCCAGGAAACAAATGTGTCTATACATGGTGTTTAGTATATGAAATATGATACATCCATGACAGCATACAAAAAAAAAGAAATAAGTGAAAATGTAAATATTTTGAACTCTCATCTCTTTGTGTTCCAAATGTTGATTTTGTCTCCAATAATCCATACAAATTACATTGAGAAACATTTTTCAGATGTACGGAGGGTTACATACATTGAGAAACACGCGCAGGGTCAGGGCTGACATAGGTGCCTCTTTAGCTACTCTGTGACATAGGCATATAGAGCAACTAAGTTATACTGGACGAAGCAAAGTACAGTCTTGATTCCAACACGGTATGGGAAGTTGTACATAGTTATTACCTGATAGGTTTGCCACGTATCTTCCGGCAAGTCCTTGTAAGAGATGCGAAACTGGGACATGAAGCTTGATGCCCTGTCTCCTTGAACAACCAGACCTGCAAACTGCAAACCAAAATATATTTATATTGAACCGTTGTTCCGCACCATATACCTGCAGCATATCTAAGAATTTTCATCGGAAACATTTAGAGGAAAATCGTTAATTTCATCGACTTTAATGAATCGATTTTTCTAACTAACCCTGCACTTTAGTTCGAATTCTGTAACATTTTCCCTCTCTCAAGCTGTCCCTCACTAATTCCCATTTGCTACCTACTATGTTAGATGTTATGTAAGATAAATTATGGAATATCATCCTCCATATCAATCAATGAAATTGCAAAGTTGTAGTTTATCATACACACCGTGATGTAATGTACGTGTATGATACTGTATACCTAGAATGTATCGATGAATCAATGTTCACCTGAAAATGCAATATCTTTCTTTCGTATTTGCACAAAACTCACATGAAATAAATGTGAATATGCAAACAAAGATTACGATAACCATTAGCACAGTGACACATAAGGGGTTACTAGTAATGCCAGAATTGAATTATGATGACCTACCCTGTGTCTCAGACCAAAGTCGATGTCAATGACGGCTGAGAAATCAGTCAGTGAAGAAACCCACTTGGTGGCACCCTGAAATCCTGGCACGCCACCTACGGCCTATGTGAGCAAGTCATATATAATGGAATCAGAATCGAAGATGTTAACGCACATTTAAGTACATGTATACGAGCTAAACAAAAGTACACTACGTAAAAATCGACTGCACGCATTCAACGGCTACGCATCCGCCCTAATAGACAAACGTTGCATAATTACACTTCTCATAAGCATTAATCATTAATTACCCTTGTTTGCACTGAAAATACTTTACATTTCTCTGTTACTACCCCATTTGTCATATTGTATTGTTATATGGGGAAATTCCCCTCAATAGATTCATCATTTCAGTTACAGGAGAAAGCCGTGCGAATTTTTACAGGAAGTCATTACTCAGCTCATTCAGCTCCATTATTTAAAATGTTAAACTTTCTGCAGTTTTATGACATATATTTGTACTATATTTTATAACTTGACATTTATTTCTTTCAATATTCATTAACCTTAATATTCTAGAGATATTTTGTCTTAATTAAGTTGTTCACAAATATGAGACCCGCATAGGTAATTCTTTTCATAATGTATAAAGTCATAACAACTTTTTATATTACTTTCCAGTTTAATCTCCCAATTGTTTGGAACATATTATCAAGAACCATTCGTTTTCATTCTAATTTAAGATCATCAAATCTCTCTCTCGAACACCATTTTTAAAAAGAACAAAATTACTGATATCGTTTATATTGTTGATCTTTATAATTATGATTCTTTTGTAGTGGTTTTGATTGATTAATATCATTTTATATTAATTATACCAAATTTGTTACATTTTGATTCTGAGAATTTCTCACAATCTGTATCCCTAGTAAACATGTATTTATAAACTCAATGTACAAGTAAATATAGCCAATAAGAAGTTTTGTTGCGGTCTTTAAGAAGTCTTACCGGGTTTGATGTGACTTGGAGATCTCTGACGGAGCCCGTAGCAAACCCTATGGACTGTTCACACTCATCAGCTAAGAACAACAGAACAAAACGTAATTCATCCAGTCACTCCTTTACGATACAATGCAGATGTGTGAATGACGCTCGTGCAGTTTTGCACAGGGATAACGTCGACGTTGGTTAACGCATATTAAAGAATGACATAAAAGTATATAGCGTAAGATGAAATTTTGATGACGACGGAATTGCAGTACATAGATTTTGAAATGTTTCAAATGTCTAGCAAGAGTTTCGTGCAACATTTCAGGAGTACAATTCTCTACCTCTGGAGATAAATCCCACTCGTTTTGAAGATGTAGAAGCATATCTTTAGTTGTATGATTCATGTCAATCAAAATATAAAAAGATAATTCCCAACAAAGTGTTGCGAATCTCTCTAATAAAACATAGAGGGAGAAAAGAAAGGCAAGAGAGTGATGTGAAGAGCAAAGGTCAAGGTATGAGGTAGAGAGAGGGAGAGAGTGTGGATGTTTGTGTGTGTTTGTGTCAGAGAGAAAGAGAGCAATCAAAAGGAGAGATCGAGATCGAGATCGAGAGATATATAGAGAGAGTGATAGAGAAAAAAAGAGAGAGAGAAGAGGGACAGAGTGAGAAATATATGTACATGTGTGTGTGTGTATATATATATATATATATATATACAGAGTGAGAGAGAGAGAGAGAGAGAGAGAGAGAGAGAGAGAGAGAGAGAGAGAGAGGAGAGGAACAGATAGCCAGGGGTAAGCCAATTGCTCTATAAAGGTAGAACAAAAACCGCATTCACCGATTGAGACATGTTGAATGCGCAAAACATAGCGAAAGACAGCGAATGATTAAAAAAATCCTTTGAGATCAAGACATGGCAAGTGTAAGGAGGAGGATAACGATAGTTGGATAGTAAAAGGGGGAAAACAGCTTCAGAATCACTCCTTCAACGCACCAATTTCCACTTGCAGGAAAGCCACGTCGGACTCCCCGTGGAAGGTCGCATAGCAACCAAACGTCACGTTCTCCCACTCCGTTGCTGCCCGCGAGGCAAAGTAAGGCATATTCAGTGTCGACGTTAGGACGCAGTCCGTCCTGTCCTCGACAATCGTGGTACCGATATCCGGCATATGAAGCATGTTCGCAGAGGAGCTGGGGTCAGTGGTAACAAACCACGAGACGTTTGAGATCGGATAACCTTTGACCTGGCAGCTGACGGTCAGATCGACATTGAGGTGGTGACTCTCTCGTGTCAGGTTAACGACCTCGGGGCCCATCGCTGCACGACGAGAAAGGCATATGCACGTATGTAGTTAGACAACGTGATGAACGTGATGATATTCAAGACGCAGAATATTTCATATCAAATTGGATTAAATCAAATTATTGGGTACACTTGTTCAAATCGAATTTTACCAAAAACAGCATCGAGATACAAAATGCATTTTAATTCATTTTGGAATGACACTCTTCATTTCAGGAATATTTACTCGTTGCATCGCAGTAGAACAGGGCGCCCACTTCGGTGTCAGACAAGACAGTCTCAAAGAACTTGACATCACTGTAGGCGGCATCTGAGTAGCCTGAGGAGTCTTGAAACGAGCCCAGGACAAAGTCTGATTCTGGGTCTTCGGTGTTCCGTTCCAGCTCGCTCGTTGTAGTTGACCCTGGATGGGAGGTAATAAAATAAAGTATACGTCAAAATATATCTTACAAATATTTGCACATTGAATACCAGCTATACGATTGGTTGATGTTTGGATACAAGAGCGCCTCCATGCGTTGGGCAAACACTGTATTCAGTTTAAGTTTAATTTCATTCCTATTATATAATTGTGTTTACAAATAACTAACACACAGTAAGTCATAATGCGGAATAAAACATGAACATCCTTCACAAAATGGAAATACATGAACAATAATTTAGAACGGGAGGCGATAAAAATCCAAGGGGCCTGTCTGTATAACCGACCTCTAAAATATCAATAACGTCTGTCCATATTTTCTTCTATACGTTCTTATAATATATCTAAAAACAGAGTTTTGAGAAGTGGATATTGTCGCGTCAGTAATATTTATCGAATATTTGCTAGCCTTGCTAAAAATAACACCAATTTAAAGGCAAAATTTGTAACCATTTGTTTGTTAGTTATTTGAATACGTTTCCTCTTGTTCGGTACCTTAATCTACTGTATAATAACTAAAGATAAATGTTATTTATGAAAAGAAGAACACTTACAATGCTATAAAGTTAATGACTTCAGAATACAAAGGTTCATGATTTAATATTGGAACGAGATATACGTTGACAATTTTATCCTTAATATTACATTCATAACGATCGCCCAAAAGGGTTTCAATTCGGCGCACTCTATACCTTGCTGCACGCCATTGATGAAAACATTCCCTCCAGTGGCGTCATCAAACGTCAGAGTCACATGATTCCATTCACCAATGGGAAAGAGTGACTGATCGACGGTGATATCTGTCCAGTGTAGCCCATCACTCCTAAAACTGACGATGTAATCCTATTATTGATGGGAGACGAGAAGGTCGTTTAGTATGACATTGTCTTGTCAGTGATTTAGATATGCAATGTTATTTTAAATTAAGAGTGTGTTTCACTTGAGCTTCATTGAACAATACACATTATATAGATCGTGGGTACAATGAAGGTGATTTAAAGGAGAAGGCAGCCCTAAAAATGGAATGAATTCAATTCAATGCAGAAAAACACTGGGTGAGACAGATTCTCAAAAGTCTGGAAAAATCAGGGATATCTTAAAGAAGTTGTAAATTGCTAAACATCATTATTATTACCGAGTTCTTTAACCTTTAATTGTAATGCTTTTATCCGGATAATAGATGATGCAACAAAATATCAATTTACCGACAATAATCTTACGAATAAGTGAATATTCCCATAGAGAAATTACAAAAACGTGTTTAACATCTTAACAAAATCACAGCGTGTTTGACTATACTATTCTAAAAGCACTATGCATATTTGCGGTAGATAACCATCCAGGGGATGCTTCACCAAGCTGTTCGTAGCTCTATGAACGACTTTACGAAAGACCGGTGACCCTTTCTTACGCTAAAGCAGATTCTCAATGATTTTGATTCCCATCGGCTAAAGTTGAAGTTTGATCTTCATAAATTAAAATTCTTGTTGATAACAAGTGTCTGAATACACTGTACATGATTTGTCAAATTTGATTGGGGTTGTTGGAAATTAACTTCCACTGTGTTAAAACAGGAACAAGCTGGGGGTATCTCATTTTTTCCAGTTGTTCGTAGCTTACGAACAGGTTCCAAGGTGAAACACTCCCAGATGTGCTGCATTTGGGTACAAGTCCTATGATCATGTTTACAATGCGGCTACTAGATGTCTAACCTTCAAGCTGTCCCTTCAGGATTACACGAACTTGCTTATGTAAAAATGAAAATTAACAATTAAAGCAAACCTTAGATGAGGAATCTTGAGAAAACGCAAATCCGTTTGAGCCGCTCGACTCCCCGCCGCTGCTGAAGAAGGCGGCGTCAGTGCCACCTGCTGCCGTGCTTTGTTTGACCCATAATGCAAGAGTCATTCCATCGGCACACCAACCAATCTTTGAGAGGCATTCTGCATCAAAGTTATCAAGAACGATTCGACGGGATGAAGTTAAGCTGGACTGGGCAGCGCACTTGTATGGCAACTGTAAACAGAGTATAAAACAATAGCAAAAAAGGGTTTTCAGGTTATTTCTTTTGATATCAAATATTACAAATGTTAAGATATGCATCACATGAAAGTGGATCAATTTCTCATCATCATCATCATCATCATCATCATCATCAGGCAATGGCAACCAACTATCAACCAATCAAATCAGTTGAGCTTCTCGTGCTTTTACCACGTGGTTTTACCTGTGAAGGGGCATCGGTGTACGTCAGGCCAGGTGGGGTGATGGAAAGGCCTGTAAGGCTACGCCCAGAGTTCGAGTAGATGACGTCATTGGAGTGAGCGCTGCAGGCGGTTGAAGGATCGGCCCCGCCAACAGAGCCTCGTCCGCTAAGATCCCAATGCTCCTTGGGAATCCAAGCTAGATAAGCAGAAGGGTACATAATAAATATATACATCTATTGTATGTTGATAAATATTGATCATCCTATATAAGTTTAGTGCAATATTCGTCTCCGACTTGTGTATTACCTTGCGTGTAGCATAATGTATATATCAATATACACATACATACATTATATAGATATAATAAAGAAGAATATAGGTTGAGATGGCGCTGATTTTGGTAAAGACAAACAAATTGAATGAAACGCACTACATATTCTGGAGCAACCTTGTCATATATAAGTTTATAATCATCACACTTATATATATACATACGTATACATACATATATGTGTACATATATGAGGATGTAAGCTATGTGTTGGTACTAATAATATAGACAAGATAAATACATGAATCCAATATGTAATGTATCTTGAAGACCAAAGATAAATCGCTTGGACCCGAATTTTCGATGCGTCCATCATGTTCTTCAGGATTATAAAAGGATCTTAAAACGATTAAGTGCATATTCATTCTCCTTTGCAAAACTGTTGCCTTGTATTTGCAACAACAACAAATTTACATTATTTCTATTCAAAATTGTGAAAAGTGTTGAATTGTAAATGCCCAATACATTGCCAGTGTCTTAACTCTTCACGTGTTAAATGGAGATACATTCACAAGTTATATACACAAGTCCATAGAGATGCATTTAGGACTCAAAGGGTTTATTACCTGTGGTGTAGGGACATGCATAGCGGACTTCGTAATTCACGCAGCCACCTGAGTTTTCAGAGTCACTACAGAAGAGTCCGGAAGGCGTGCAGACGAAGGGATAGGAGAGGCGTTTGTTGACCGATGTCCATTGTCCCCCGGAGCTGACCACTCGGCACTGGGCGAAGAGTGGGCTAGGGCAGATCGCATCCTTGTTCTAGGTGTAAAGAACGGAAAAGTTATACGATGAGTATGTACATTATACATGACCTGTGATAATGCTTAATCAATATGACTGTTGAAAGATTATTTCGGCATAGCTCTAAAAAGATGTTTTCTTTTTATGAGGATTTATCAGTAAGATAAGGCATATCACAGTACATTCTTCCAAAAGTAATTAGCTCGCATTAAATGGCCCAGCCCGTAAGCAGCCCGTAGTGCGTTTTCTTACTCGAAGTCGAAAATATACAATAATTTTTAGCACTGTATCTAATTTAAATCCTATTGCCCCTGATATATAGATCGATGATGAAATTAAGATCAACTGAATCCTATTCATAGGGAACTAATGACAAAGGAAGAGTGATATTAAGCTCACCAATCGTTCATGTTCCGCGAACGTGTCATTATCATCACCTGCACCCCCGTCACTCACATCTAACCATTCAGTCCAATAAATCTTCTCTGTAACACAGGGAACAGAGAAGAAGCAATCCATATGTACAACAAATAAAGTTATGCGGTGTGGATTATTCCCGATATCATGTCAAATATGTTATTAAAAAAGGTGAAAACACAAATGGGTCTGTCTACAGTAAAGGGATATTTTTTGGGCAAAACTGAATCATTTGAAATTATGACCACCTTGCATCCACCAAAATATGACGCAGTGTTGAATTAATTTCCTCCTAAATAGCTTCAGCCCAATCTTACTCTGAATGTTCAATTTTATATATTTCTGAAATAAGCCTGTACACATTTGTCATATCACAGTGGTAACCGGAAAGATGAGTTTATCACAAACTCATCTGTCCCGTTACCAACATGATGAGGCAAATTTTTGGCAACTTTTCTGAAGCGAACAAAACCTTGTAAAGTGCAAATCAATACATTTATTTGATATTTTATTATTATTGGCTGGTTTATTTAAGAGACAATTTTTTTTTCAATTTTGAGGGATTTTTGCAAATGTTACAGTAAATGTAACAGAAATGTACCCATTACTGTAAACAGGCCCAAGTTGTAATTCTGATTGAAGGAGTTGGAAGTCAAGTGTGAGTAATTTCTTTTTACATGAACGGACCACATAGTAAACGGAGTTTCCAGAACATAACAGATCAGGGCTATGTTGCATATAAGTTTTCAATTATTGTAACTTACCATCAATGGTAACTACCTTGGCAACAGCCAAATACCTTTTAAATATTGCACCTGTTGCCATGGTCGTCGCCATTGATAATAAGTTACAATAATTGATAACCTATATGTAACATGGTCCAGGAGGGTTAAAACGGCTAAAATTAACGGAGATGGAGAGAGAGGTGTGTGTGGGGAGGGGTGGAACCATGAACTGAAATGAAAACAAAATCGAGCAGAGCAACTAAGAATAAAATACAACGAAAGTCTGCAAACAGATATGAAAAAGGTAATGCTGGAATACAAATCTTTAAAAAAAAACAAAAGATGAATGAGAAAGAGACGTCATGAAACAACAACAACATGATTAATGTACAGGGCAGAAGAAAAGCGTGTATCATGTTACTGGAAAGCTGCGTAACACAATGAGGGAAAAATACCTTGTGGACACTGCAGACGCACTTCGTAGTCATGACAAGTGCCCGTGACCGGTTGTTGTGATCCAATGCAGATCAGCCCATCTTCTAGGTTACATGGAGCCTCAAAGACCTCACCCGTCTCGTTCCAGGCCGTTTTCGTGTACTTAGTACGACACTCAATGGCGAGAGGGAGATCGCAAGTCTCCTGAAATTGATAAGTAGACCTAACTTGTTGTTATAAGTTCATTTTTTTACATCAATCATAATTCATGCCAGTGTGATCGAGTAAAGTCGAGTAGCTAATATATGGTGTCCCTTTTGCAGATAAACCCATAGTCTTTAAAGTTGTGCGTGAACCACAAGAACATCATTTTACATGAAGGTGCAAAATATAACACTGACCAGTGCCGTAAAATGC
Organism: Arbacia lixula; assembly: GCA_963669155.1. Classification (NCBI taxonomy): domain Eukaryota; kingdom Metazoa; phylum Echinodermata; class Echinoidea; order Arbacioida; family Arbaciidae; genus Arbacia; species Arbacia lixula. The sequence continues at coordinate 15,305,395 of OZ022586.1, read as the reverse complement.
CAATAATGCATAACTTTGTACTTTGTACTGTGTCTTTGGGAACAATTTTCTTTTCACTAAATGCAAAATTAGAAATGACAAAAGCATCTCTCGTTACATCATTCATCTAATTGAGCTGATTAGATTGTGATGAGCAGAGTAACATTTTCAGAGAAAGGGTCCGTATCATCTACACTTTCTATGTTGACGACCCACCTCAAAATCCATTTGAAACGGACAAGTCTATAAGAAGCCATGAAAATTTACGTTTTAAGGTCCTAGGCAACAATTCCTTTTCTCTACACCATTGTTTTTACTATTTACATTTGAAACATGTTAAGGGATGCACCACCCTTAAAATTTAATTGGTTTTGATTATAGCAGAAAACACAAGACAGCACAGTGTTAAAAGTTTTACGAATTCCGTCCAAGGATAAGAAATTTATGATTTAAAATGTAATTCTGTGAGGTCAATTGCGAGGTGCTCTCCCATGTGTTGTGTACAGTATGATTCCATAACTTGCTTTTTTTCTGTTTTTAATAAAGGAATAAATCTGTTTTCTTCTTTTTTTATAGAGGTATTCATGTAAAAATATGTTTCTGGTGATATATCAAATGCGCAGGGAAAATGGTATTATTACATGTATTATATATTTTTTTTAGAATATGGACATTAAAACAAAGAGTACAAAACATATGGGAAAGTAACCAGCACGTGACGTCCTAAAACCAACTCTTAAAAAACATTCTTATCGTTTGACGGATTTTCGTCAAATTTTCGCTATATTTTTCTTCATGTTTCTTAATTCCAAGAATTTCCCTTTAGCGTATTAACATTAGTACGCCGTTACCTCTGTCATACTTATGACCCAATCATAGGCCTATCAAATTACACTGATCTATCATATTGTAAAACAACTTCAGATTTAAGAATATATCAAACAGTAATGTTTGGCTTACTTCTTTGACTTCTGCAATGGTTTCATTGTCATCGTTATCGATATCTGGATTACCAACACTAACCCACTCTGTCCATTCGTAGCTGCTTGCTGGAGAGGAAAGAAAGGCATATGGAGAACATTAAGTAGAATTAGACAATCAGTGAAGGATACATCATTACTTCTCATACCGCATAAAGGAGAAAATTCGTCCCATAATTCACTGCACAACAATTCGGTTACAGTTCGATATTCCGAAGGTTCGTTTATTCCGAAGGTTTGTTTATTCCGAAGGTTCGTTCTTCTGAAGGTTCGTAATTCCGAAACACGTAAATTGCCTATACCTCGATGCGCGTTAGTCCGAAAACGAAAAATGGTTCGTTAATCCGAGCATTTGTCGCGTAACTTTCGGAATAACGAACCTTCGGACTAACGAGTGCTTCCCAACAATTCCTAGTACACAGACCGGAAGCGGGCATCATTGTAAACGAAATTCGAATGTCTGAGCGCAGTGCATGATGGGACGACTTCCATCTACACGCAGTGTGGACAAATTATGGATGATCGATTTGATACGTGAGTTCATTTTCTTTTAAACTAACTACAGTACTCGCCCGACGGATTTGGGCGATTTTATAGTGATTGGGGCCATTTTGAGAAATTTTTGGTATCCCTTTTACACGAGGAATTACGATATATCTAGGTTGCTGAAGCTGGTAACGGAGACTAGTGTAATATTGTACATATTGTTCTCAGCATAACACTATGCTGAATAGAATAGCCTAAAATGAATGAAATGAATGAAATGAATGTTCCTCAGGTAAAGGGGAAACACACAATGTCACAAATTGGCACTCTAATATACGGACCCATTGGCTGGTTCATTTACGGCTACTCAGCTTACTGACTGGAAGGTGATCGATGGGTTGATTGACTAGATGTATGAGTTCTGACTGCTTACAGTTCATAAAGTAAAATATATATTTAAAATCCTATCACAGACATCTCTCTTCTCTATGGTGTTGATTTCTTTGTCTCGTTCTCATATTGTTTTCTCCGACCCAGCCTCTTTAAGAACTCATCTAGTTGAAACAATGTTTGATATGGTATATCGTGTCTCAATAAATCATTCTTGGTATATTTGAAAGGGCAACTACTCAGCAAAGTATCACAAACAGTACGTTTATCACCAAATATGTGTGCATAGAGGTTAATCTAGTCAAACGTTCACACTGAGGAAAGCAGTGGACAATAATCAATACCTGATGGATAGATTTTCTCAGATTTGCGAGACCCTGAAGTGTTGTCAACCGCCTCGCAAATGAAGGTGTAGTTTCCGTCGTACTGTATCAGTTGAGTAGCCGACAGTGTGCGGTAGTTATCCGATACACTGCTCTCGTATATGAAACCCTTCAAACTCGACGAGGTCACTTCGGAGAAGTTGTAACCGGTTGGATCCAGTATGAACCAGGTGATGGTGGGTTCATTGTTCTGGGCCGGTCCACGGGCGAGACACTCCAGGATCAGGTTTGGGTCTGAGGGATGGCTGACTTGCCGCACGTAGAGGATATGCACATTGTCTTCAGAACTTACCGACAACGCTGCGAATATACAACCATAAGGACAAGTATGAAATCTCAGCTGAAAGCCAAAAATTAACGGTACGGAAAGTCCCTTTTATCTAATTTTGTAAATCACTAGAGTGTACTTTGAATACCACGGCTACATCACCCATGATACTACAGGGGTCCAGGAAGAAGGATGGCGAGGGTTATATTCTTTCACGTAGTAATTTATATTGCTTTGGTCGGCATGCTTACCCACCATATTAACAACGTTACTTTGGATCCTGGCCTGCTAGGAAAGATACATTGTAAATGCTTCAAACGTAGACTTATCATGGAATGGAATCATCTCACATTACACTGCAACAAATGAACAGTCTATTTCCAATGGTAAAATAGTGATAAGGGTAAATTTCCTATTTACGGGAAACTATACATATCAGCCGTTGGCGAGATAGTCAATCCATAAAAACGCTTAACGGTACGTATCCATGGCATCGGAATGTTTCTGGCTTTTTCTACTGCGGCACTCTATCGGTACTTCATATAGCCCTGCAATGCTGCAAAACGGTGGTCTGCGCAGGTTTAAAAGGAAATTCCACATCCGAAAAAAGTTGTTGTCCATAATAATCATGATAGAATTTCTTGATTTTATCTTTTCCTTTTGAAAGCAACCCCCTTTTCACGGTGGGCTGAACATTCAAACATCGCTACGTATCGCAGTGCTCCACACCGCATAAAGTCGTCCCATGATGCACCATGCAGCTACAATCGGATTTTGTTTCCAGTCACCCCCGCTTCCGGTCTAGGTTAGGCCTACTAGCGTACTATGGCAAGCCGTTTTAACATTTATTCCTATTTCTTGATATCACGAATTCGATTTCTTGATATCAAGAATTCCAATTTTTGATATCAAGAAATGGTTTTGTGTAGTTAAGCAATGGCAATTCTTGATATCAAGAAATCAAATTCTTGATATTAAGAAGTCGAATTCTTGATATCAAGAAATCGAATTCGTGATATCAAGAAATAGGAATAAATGTTAAAACGGCTTGCCATATGTACGAGACCCGAAGCGGATATGACAGCAAATATTATGCGCAGTGCATTATGGGATGACTTCTCCCTTCATGTGGTATGGAGAATTTGTTTTCTGTGTTGCAGTGAGAGGGCGCTACAGTAAAAATCTGCCCAGAGTCATCTATGTACAGAGTTTGGCCAAATCGGTTGCATTCGGTTACAACAAACACTGTTTATAGATGGCTCTAAATATACAGATGGTGAGCAACAGCGCTAAACCGCTTCCGTTAAAAATGCAACCTTCCATGTACTAGATAAAGTACTGCTTTATGTATTACTTGCAAAACTGAATGAATGGCATCAAAGAGTTGAACTTACTTCCATTCTCTTCCGCAAAGAGCTGCGCGACCTGAGTCTCGTCAAAATTTGTGTAGAAGGCTTTCAGGTTGCTGACGGCAGCATTAGGAGAATTGGTGAGGTCAGCGTTGTTCTTGCGGCCAAAGAGAACTAGACTATTGGACACTTCCTTAGTAAAAGTACCACTGAAGCTCGAGGTAAATGTTATTGACTTCCATGAAGAGTAAATGGCAACGTCGGTGTAGGTCCACACAGCCACATAATGGACCCATTCACCGTACACGTTGTTAGTGGGAAGAAAATCCAATTGGCCATAAAACCGTCGTGGTGGGAACTTGATTGGAAAGGAGATTCTGTTCGATTCCACTGAAATGAAAGAATGGTGTTATGATATCAGGTAAGTTCCATTCGTACATGAGTAAGTTTCCTCCAAAATTCTTTACGCATCTTATTTATTTCATGCGTCAAATCTTAGCAAAATTCATACAGCTAGTCGGCCGCATCGAACATGGGACCAAAGAGGAAATCTATGTTAATCTGTCTATTGTGACGTGAAAGAATTTTGACTTTCAAAAACGACTCCCATTGACCATGTTGACCAACATTGAAATGGATGTTAAGGTTAGCATTGGAGATGATGAAACCAATATTCATATCAATCAATCATTGAAGCATACTTCCATAGGGTATCATATGTTTTTGTTATTTGCAGCAGTGCAACATTTTGACTTACGGAACCACAGATATATATTGGTTTCGCACGACCACACAATCAATACGCGTACGTCAATTGGAAGTAACTGATAGTCGCATCCCTTGAGCAATTCAGTGGCTGCAGCGCACTCTTCTGGATTTTCTCTACTTGATGTGATACATCGCAGTTGCTATCGAAAAGAGGATCGTTTAAGGGATATCGTTATCGTAATATCGCTGACAGAATGCATGATTGCCATGTGCTATTTAAACTGATTTCCTGTCAATGTAGACATGTCAGGATCACAAACTTGTTTTTGTATGTTGATATGGAACTATGTAATCGAGCTTAATGTCCTTACGGTGGTCCCTTTTGATATTTTAAATGGGATAAAGTGACAGAGAACTACAGTACATTTACCAGTATGTGTTGCAATTATGGTGACCATATCTTGTATTGGGGCCCCGAATCGAGAGATTGCTTGGTCGAGGGCTTGAAAATGACGGAACAATGTAAAGAAATTGAACACGTATTTGCTCACTATGCGTGTAGTTCTATCATCGTAAGCATTCACTTTTCGCTGATAAAATCAAAACAATTATCATCTCTAAGGTTTGTGTGTGTTAAGGTGAATGTATTTATTTGCATGTATGTATGTATGGATGTATTCATGTGCATTTGTGCGTTTAAGTGTCCATAAAAATTGTACAATACCACGTAAACTTACGCTCAATGGCAATACCCGTAAGTGCTTGATGCGCTCCTGACGACAACACTGTCTTGGTAGAGGAAGTGGCAGTATGAAGATTGATCCACATGCTGAGTGTAAGTCGCTAGATGATAAAATAACAATATTTATGCAGACTAGGCTACTAGTTTTCAACCGGCATTACATATAATTCGAAAACGTTACAAGTATAGATTAACATTAATACACACACATTTTCATAAAATTATAGAAAATAGACTATGAAGCACTATTGAGAATGCATTATTTAGCAATAACCTTACTATGAACGGCACTTTGCTGTATGTCTGTTAAAAATCATATTTACTATGTATTACAATTGAATTATCAAACTACTAACGATAGAATCAGGAGTAGATATTTCCCGACCCCAAATAAGGGTAAAACATCCATATGGATGCTAGCCCAGCACCCCAATCCCAACCCCTTTCGCCACCAAAGCAGCATCATAGTTAGTTTTGATCGCTTAGTGCAGACCTACCTTCGTATTATCAGCCGCAATCGCGCAGCAGGGCGGCTCAGTGATACATTGATTATCGCTGCTTCCGTCGGGGCCAAGAGTGAGCTTAGCAGACTGCACACTCCGTATGGCGCACATTGCCCTGGAGGAGCTAGGCGCCTGTTCCAGCACCAGTGTGCTGTGTGTGGTCGCGTCAAGTTCGCCGTAGGCGGCCAGGCTTGTGTCAGAGCTGTACAGGTTGTCGGTGATCTTTTTGCGGCCGGAGCAGTCCACAGGGGCTGCATCGGCCCCATCGGTGCGCCCATCAAAGTCCCACCGAATATTCGGCTCGGGGAGAGCATCTGTGAGGAATATTTACTCTTACATTACCAGGCCTTAACAACCCAATTTCCTATCTACATATATCCATGTCAGGGATCATGAGAGAGTTAACTGTTAAACATTTCTTTCTAACTTGTTTTCGACATACTTATACAAATTGATACAGATATTTTACACCCGCATACTTGACAAAGCGTATATGACAAAAAGAGGTTTAGTTGGGACTTAAATGAGGACCCCGTAAACTAAAACACAAAAATAATAATCATTTGGTAGTCCAGGCATTTCGCTAATTAAAGGGGTCAACCCCAAACAAATTGCAAAAAGTCTGTCAACTGTTTTATACTCAGAAATATGTCCTTTATAGCAAATTTAATCCTGATGGTGGGAGGTTCCAAGGCAGCCATGAGTTTGACATTTCCCTATATATCTGCTTCTAAATGCAATAGAGCTTTGGTTTAAAGTGCTTAACATACATTTCCAGGGACAAGGTATTGAATAAAACACAATTCGGTACACTAAACCTGACCGCCAACAAGCCTAAATTGAAAGGAACTTTTCACCACCATGATTCCTTAAGAGTTTTGATACGCTATAGAGGACACCTCAGGGAACATTTAACAGTTGAGACACTTCGTGTTGCAATTTGTTCAAGGACAAAAAATGCCTCGACTATTGATGAAAGAAGGTAGCAAGCTAAGGCAGAGCAACATGATGAGATTGTAGTGAAACTGCAACTCTGCCCAAGATTAGGATTAGTATAACTGCCCCGTACCTCAGTTGCAAAAGGAGCTAAGAGCCAAAAGGAGGTGTCATGGAGTAGTGGTTGCGAATTGTGACTGAAGATCTCGAGGGCCCAGGTTCAAGCGTAATTATTTGTGGCACTTGAGTACTTCAGCATAATACTGTATACTTCAACCACATTGCTGCTCTCCACCCAGGTGTATAATTGGGTACCCGGTAGGAATGGAATGAGTGCGCTTTCGTGGCTGCCATAAAACTGGCGCATCAGATTGAGCCCATAGATAGCGCTCAACAAAATGCTTATGGTCGCCGCCGTTTAGAAGGTAGCTCTGACGGATTTTCTCGCTTGAGTTTAAAATGTTGACATATACAACAACATCAAACTTATTAAAATACCTATTTAGTAATCATACACTTCAAATATTGACAAATATACATGTGTGCATGTCTACTCATGTCAAGATAACTGTTCCGATGAAGCCCCTTACTACTTCATACTTCTTCGTGATTGATCCGTGCATTCGTACAGGCGGGTCTGATATATACGATGAACTACGATACGCAGGATTGTGACTGTCATGGCGCTGACCATAAGTATTTCGTAAGCGCCATCTACAAAGTCATGATAGCCAGTCTTTAAACATTGAGCGTGCGTCCCCGATGGAATGAGACACCACACACACACACACACACACACACACACACACACACACACACACACACACACACACACACACCACACCCACACCCACACCCACACCCACACATACACTAATGACGTCACTCTGACTTGGAACACTAACCAGCAGCCGGCGGGCAAGTGAAGCGTATCTCGTAGTCGTAACATGTTCCTGAAGTTTGTGAGGCGTCTTGGCACTCCAAGCCAGAGGCCGCATCTGTGCAGTCCTTCCCGTCTACCAAGACCTGGCCTGCCTCAGCCACGGTCAGGTGTGACATGCGGACACGGCATTCTACCGCTGTGGGTGCCGAGCACATTTTACTGTCGATCTGGGTAAGACAGCAACGACCACAAAGCTTTCCGTTTGTGTGTTCCTCGAATACATATAAAATATACAACCCCCCGCACCCCTTCCTCCCCACCCCCATGCACCCCTCCTTTACCCCCTTACCCCTTACCCCCCCCCCCCCCCCACACACACACACCTCCCCGCACCAATGGAAAAAATGGATCTCTGCTCCAAAATTCAGATAACAAAAAGGGTTCGCTGTAGGTGGAAACGGGCATCTTCAGCCATTGTGTGTGCGAGGGAGAGGTGCGCGCGGTAATCGCTCCTCGCACACACAATCATATCGTCTGGCGATAACAGAAAAAAATCCATCGCGCGTAGCCTGTTTTGGTGAAGGAGATGTGCGTTTTAAAGGAAAACCTATTTCTCTCTCACCCCAGCCCCACCCTAGAATGTGGAGGTAAGCCCTTTACGCTCCCATCTTAGATTCATGACGTCAGTTTTCTTAAAGGGAAAGTCCACGCTGAACTTAAGTTTCATTTAAGAATAGGAGAAACATGCAAAAAGCAAAATAAGTGAAGATTTGACAAAATTCAGTCAAAGGATAACAGAGGTTTTTTCTTCAAATTCTGTATTTGCTTTAAGTTGTACACTATTTTTTTAATGTCATTGTTTTATGAACAGTCAAAAGAAAACATATCATTTTGGTTGTGTTTTTGATATATCACTAGACACATGTTTTATACATAATACCTCTGAGAAAAGATTTATTCCATCATATAAAATCAGGAAAATGGCAATTTATGGAATTATTCAGCACACGACATGATTGGGGAGCACCTCGCAAGTGAAGGCACAAAATTAACAATTCCTAACAAGTCCTAACACTCTTATCCTTTGTCTTGGTAAAAGCAATTAAAGGAAAAGTCCACTCTAAAGTTTAACTGATTTTGATAAAAACAGAAACATAAAAGAAACATATTCATAAAGGTTTGATAATACCGTCAAAGGATAAGAAAGTTATGATCTTTTAAGATTTGGATTTTGTGACGTCACCAGCGACATGATCTGCCATATGTTATTTACTATTTTTGTTGTTGGAAATGTCCATTTTCTCGAAAGGTTATGCAGCAATTTCCCCGTGCATTTGATATATCATGAAGGCACACGTTTTTCACACGCCTACCTCTATGAAAAAAGATGTATTCATAAAAAAGTGCAATTTACGGAATCATACAGCACACAGCATAATGTGACAGCACCGTGCACGTGACGTCAAAAAATTAAATATTTCAAATATCACTTTCTTATTCTTTGTCGGATTTTTGTCAAACCTTCACTTACATGTTTCTTTACTGTTTCTGTTTTTATATTTTTTTTTTTATAAATACAATATGGGGACCTATAAAGCTCATCAAGTGTAGATGACCGCTAGCTCATTAACTCCTTTTCTGCCAGAATACATACTACCCTATGGGAATGGTGTGTGTTACCAGTGCAAAAATAATAAACCATTTTTATATAGCGCATAACACATACATATAAGAAAGACTCTATGCGCTTTGAGGAGCAAAGAAAAAGAGAAATTAGGCTACTGAGTTCCTTAAATCATTTTGGCATTTGGAATAAGTGTCTTTTAAGGGCAGACTTAAACCTCTCTATGGTGTTGATATTCCTAAGAGTGTCAGGGACATTATTCCATAAAACTGGAGCAGCATGGGCAAATGAACGTTCACCATATGGTCGTGTAAGTATAGGAGGAACAATAAACAAATTCTTTTTATATGATCGAAGATTTCGTGTTGCTTTGTATAGAGTGAGTAAGTCATTTAGATAAGCAGGAGCTAATCCATGAAAACATTCATAGGCTATAAATAACAGTATATTGAACTTAATGCGAGACTGGACTTGTAACCAATGTAAAATACGTAAGACAGGAGATATTGAAGCATTTGTTCTCGTGCCTCCATGGTGCACAAAGAGTTAACTTACTGCTTGAACAGATGCCAGATTCTCTATGTCTGTGCCATCAGAAGGGTCGTCCGTGTTATACCACGCTGTTTTGTAATCACTAGCTGGTAGCGATTCTGTATGACGAGTGTCTAAATTAAAAAAATAAACAGGCATGAGCATTACAATCATCCATGCTAAGGCTACAAGGTCAGTACTTTTAATTGAAACTTTAAGACCAATACGTCTCAGCTTACTATACAAAGGTCAACATTTGCACTAGTGGGTCAACATACACTTAACTGATTGTAGGGGATTGAAGTCAAAATATAAATCAATAGACAAGTTCATTTTTGGTTTGTTTTGAAATAAATCTTTGATAACCATCTTGAACAACCTACTTAGTAATGGTCTCGGAGGCGATGCTAAAGCTACAGTTTTTATCACGTTTACATGTAGGTGTGTATATTGACCTAAATGCCAGTTCGTGGTGACACAAACTAAAGCCCCCGTCACACTTATTCGGAATCAGCAGGAATCAAGCAGAACCAGCCGGAATGATTTTTTTTTTTCAAAACTCGAGCCACATTCGAGAGGGAATTTCGAATTGAGCTAAATATGTAAAAATTCCGTTCGAATACTTCGAATGTCCTTCGAACCCATCTCGAAAGATTCTTGCACATTCAGGGTTTATTGGCTCTCGAATACGGCTAGATTGTAATTGGGAATATTGGGAGTAGGAATATTTAAAATGCAATTAGAATGCAGTCAAAATATTTGGAATGCAGTCAGAGTGCTGTTGGACTGCACTTCGAAAGCCGCGTTCGATATTTTTCCAGTTCGAATGCACCTCGAAAGTTTTTGAGCACGAGCAAAACATTCGGGCCGGACACAAGAATGGACCCGAATATTCAGAATGCACTTAGAATGCAGTCAGAATGCACCTCGAATATCCAGGAATGTGCCAAGAATTTTTATTCCGACGGCATTCCGCCTCTAGTGTGACTAGGGTATAACATGCAAAAACATATTCATCAGCTGTCACAGCGAACTGCCATTTATACCTACATGTCGATTCGTAATGACAGGGACGAAGTTAGTCATTAATAGAACAAAATGCCATGCAGAGGATTGAGGAACACTATTTCATTTTCGGATAAACGAACCACATTCCACTTTCGGATGAACGAACTTTTTTTCAGTTTAGATGATCAATTCTTCGGAATAATGCACGTTCGGGAGCTGTAAGCGTTCAAATCAAGTCTAGGGAGAATCGTGGCTCATTTTGTACACAGTTCGTCTGTCAATGACAAGGTTGTTGGTTCGAATGCCTCGCAAGAACTTGTGTTTTAGCGTCTTCTTGTAATTGCGGGAAAACGCCCCATCCGTTGGATAAGACGTTAAATGGAGGTGCTGTGTAGGGGAGCCACAATCTATGCACGTTCACTTCACTTCTTGATAAAGAGCAGGCAGAGAGATACTAACTCTTCGTTGCTTATCCTGCAAGCAGTATTTAACATGAGTGGCATACGAAATATGTAAATCATACCCCCCTTCTTTACATTTCCTCTCAACAAAGAAGCAGTGTTGTAAATTCGTGAAGTCATGTGATTATTATTGCGTTTTCTAAACAAATATATAACCTGCAATCGTACCTTACGCTTATTTATATATTGACAGAAAAAGCTTTCATTCGGGTTTGAGAAATGCAGCCTGGGCATGAAATATTTCCGATGTGATTAGACATTAACCTTGAACGTTTTCAAATATGTCAATATGCAATCTTGGAAGAAGGGACTGTCGGCTTACCAGTGCTACACCACGATGGTACCGCACCGTTGACTGAAACGCACAGACCAAGCAAGAACCAAAGGAAGGAGACCAGCTGCGAAATGGAAACAAATAAGAACAAATAAACATAATTGACTTCAGTTCCTCAATGTTCTTCTGTGGGCGTGTTTCAACTGCACGAGGCAATAAGATACATGGCGATGCGTCGCGATACAAGGTATTGCCGGTAGAAACACGCCCAGTGTCACCATTTCTTTACGATATCGATTATGACAAAACATTAGATCAAGGTCGTGTGAAGAGGGGGACATGCAGGCTGAGAGAGAGAGAGAGAGAGAGAGAGAGAGCAAGAGCAATGTAGAGAGAGACAGACACATAGAGAGAGCAATGCAGAAAGAGAGAGAGAGAGAGATAGAGAGAGTGAGAGAGAGAGAGAGAGGGGGGATGTAAGGGAGAGAAAGAGAGAGAACACGGAGAAAGTGCACTTTGGGGGGAGAGAATGTGAGAGGAGGAAAGAAACGGGAGGAAAATTGAGAGAGAGAGAGAGAGAGAGAGAGAGAGAGAGAGTGCTTGTGGACGTGGAGAGGTGGAGAGAGAGAGAGAGGGGGAGAGAGAGAGAAAGTGCTTGTGGACGTGGAGAGGTGGAGAGAGAGAGAGCGCGAGAGAGAGAGAGAGGGGGGGGGGGGGTTGTATGCTATACACTTTATGGAAATGGAAATAGCTGTACCAAATATCTAGATAATTATGTAGAAGATATTTTTTTTTTTTTCTAAAAGAGATCCAATGTGATACCACGAACTATTTAATATAGGTTCAAAATGAACTCAAAAAAAGTTCTGGAAGTCAAGTTTGAGGGGTAATATATCGTTTGTTGCTTCAGCATCTTACGTGCCTGTGGTGTCCTATGGTGGTATCATTAGAAAGCCGGATTATTATTTTTTTAAATTGATGTAATACATGCTGCGATTAAGTAATCATTGAATGGGAATCAATCCCGAAATTATGGCAATGTCAGAAGTGAAATGTTGCAAAATTAATTGTTTCAATACCAGAAGCTTCCATTTTTTTTTTGAAGATTCAACGTGTTTTCAAAAAAGTGCCGGGGTGAGGTTGTATGTCTGCCAGGAATGTCAGCCGTGTAATGTTTGTTTCATTGTGGAAATGCCGATGGGTGGAATGTGTTCCAATGACGTTCGGGTGGTCATTGACGAGTAAACTTGATGAAGTAAAGAAAACATGGATGAATGATGATATTACCTAGGAAGCAAGACGGATTTACTTGTCATGGGCTGTTGTAATGGGTTGTTTGGTTTCAATGTGTTCAGAAGACTAGTCCGTACATTTTCTATGTGGACTTCCTTTGCGATATGCTGCTGGAAAGAAATGGCAGTCATTTTTCAAAATGGCCGCCGTGGAAATGTAGTATTAACCACTTTTTAAGATAACATTTGAATTGAACATTTTCCCACATCATATGAGGTATTATATTAAAGAAGATAAAATTTCCTACAAGATAGTACCACATTTGTTAGGCTTTGTGGTGATTTTTATAACAGTTCGAGGTAAAGAATGCGAATTTTTACAATATTTTCCAAAGATGTTATTTTCAGGGTAATACACATCCCTTCATATTTCCGATAATTTATGCATTAACGAGATGAAACTTGTCAGAAAACTGTCCAAGCATCTGTACTATACGATTTGCAGAAAATCAATTACAGTGCTTATCTTGATATGAAATTATAGTAATCTTAAGTTCATACCTTGATGTTCGCCAAAACCTTTTCTTGTACATTTCTGTTCCTCTGCCATATATTTAGCGCGCAAAACCGTTCATTGAGTATGTATGTTCCTTGTGTCCATTATGAGCCTCTTCCACATTCACATTTCATCACGATAATGTTTGCGTAAAGAGATACAAATACAACCTATTTAAGGAGGGTTCCTAACTTGGATATTTTCAACTGCGTCAGGCTTGCGTAACGAGAAAATAACTGGGTTCACCCACGCAGATACTGTACATCCTTATGCATTAATGTGAACGTTTGCGCATCGCCGTATAAATAAAATAAAACTCAATTTACATGCAAAACAACGACAGGGTGTAATTCATTCGGGAAGCACTCGTTATTCCGAAGGTTCGTTAATCCGAACGCTACGCCGCAGATGCTCGGATTAACGAACCCTTTTTCGTTTTCGGACTAACGAGCATCGAGGTATAGGCAACTTACGTGTTTCGGAATTTACGAACCTTCGGAATAGAGAACCTTCGTAATAACGAACCTTCGGAATATCGAACGGTAACCATTTATTCAAATACAATAAGTAATTACTAGATGGTACATTGGACAATGGACTGCAATGTAATGCTCTATGGCCTGACATGAAAGTATTCATTCCCGATATCAATATGTCATAAAATATTTCATTGATTGTGAATGAAATTAATACACGAATAAATAACAAGTATACATACATAAATAGCAAAACATATGATTGCAGCAATGGTCTTGAGTTGCGTGTAAATGACTATCCAAAAAACATTCTTATTGCCTTTACAATAATATTATTGAATGTTTGAATAAATAATAAATAATTCTGGCTCACATGGTCGTAATAGCTTCAACAATTTGAAAATATATAGCTCTCATGAGCGACAAATTGCAACGGGAGAGAAGTCCCAAAACTATCGTGAACTTACCATTGCACTGCTAAGGCGTTCCATCTTTATCGCCGTACCATAACGCCAGTGCGAGATGAACTAATGGTGTTTATAACACAACTTATCTATTTCGGTCCAGCAGCGTTGTCATGGAGTTTATTCGTTTGGAGATCACGCGCTAGTTAAACTAGGGAACAGCGCAAAAATAGTTGATGACTGTCTGTCTCCGGGACGTGAAGTTAAATGATCAGCTGCCAGCTAGACGTTATTTCATGTCGCCTTAGCATGAGAACGAAATTATTGACTTCACTCCTTTAGCAAATAGCTCATTGCGTGCGGAGCCAAACCCAATCACGTGCCATACTAACGCGCTTGTGGTAATCTTGCGTTCAATGGGTTACACTGAAACAGACACCGTCTTCTTGAACCTTAGTCTGGTTTTCAGGCTCTTGAGCATTTTCAATCCAAACTAAAATATTCAATAAACGGGTCTGGTTGCATTAGATTAATCATTCTCAATTTCGTCTCCGGCCTGCCAGGAGAAAAGAGGAGGATGGAAGGATGACTGGTCTTGTGAGTGCTAGACTCTTATCTTTAGGCCTAAGTTTTAAAGCCAAACGCCTGGAAACTAGACTACTCGAACCTCAATACACGCGAATAGAACAGCTACAAAATATAATGGTTTACTGCAAATATGACATAGCCTAATAATGGTCGTAATCACGGTTCAATATTTGTAGCAATTATAAATCACATCTCAATATGTTATGATTCTTTTAAGTTGTTAACAGTGTTGCCGTATGTTTCTTAACCCTTTAGGAAATGGCAAACTGTTGCAATGCGGGTTTTGTGTGTACTATAGTGCCAACATGCGCCAATGGAATGTTAAGAGTTGAACATACGTACTTATTGATCATAGCCCCAGTTTTCACTGCGACGGAACCAGAATTAGAGCTCGACGAAAAAGAGGTAACTTCCGGTCGACACGATTTCCATTAACAATATGATCAATGGCGGTTGGAGACAGCATTGATCGGAGGATATAATGAATGTGGAAATAAAAGAAAACGTATTGTTTGTTCCGTGATGTGTAAGGCATATTGGTATGAAGAGATTTCACGTTTCAAGCATCATTAAGCATCTCAATGCTGTTATAGTTTGCGCATTAAACTTCCAGAGACGATGTATATTTTTCGTACCTGTACTGCATACTCTTCACTCTCTCACCCTCCCTCTCTCTTTATTTTTACCCTCGTTCCATCAACCACCCTCCCTCTCTCTTTATTCTTACCCTCGACATTTCTCCGCTTTCGCTCAAGATGTCACATTCCTTCTCCCAAGCCCCTCTCCCTCCTATCTCCACTCCTACACATTAACCCCGTTCATATACACCGCCTATCCGCGAAAAAGGCGCAACATTTGCGGCAATTTGCGGCAATGCATTACCGATAGCTGCGTATATGAACGGGAATCGCTCAAATAATGCGGTATTTGCTTCCTCCTTTTTTGCGCTTATTTTGCGACTTTTTTGCGGATCGAGACCTAGTAATAATACCGCAATATTGCGGTAAGCGAATCTTATAAACTGCGTCCGCAAAATAGGCGTAAATGTTGCGCCTTTTGCATCGCGCTCTGGCCTGTTGGTCGCTAATCCTACCGCTCGTATGGCTGAGCGGAGCATGTCACCATTGGTTTGGAGAGAGTCCAGCTGTCCAAAACACCGCAACATTACGGCTTTTTGGGATGTATATGAACGGTGCTTTTGCGGCTCGCTGGAAACTTGCTTACCGATGTGCATCGGTAATAATAGCGGTATATGGTATATGAACGGGGCTATTTAACTCTTAAAGTGCCATAGCGCTGCAAACACGCTATTGTTACGGTGCTTCATACACGCTAGCGCGCTATCGCTTGACTGCTTTGTTCAAGCAAGGGCGCTACCGTTCGAGTGCCAGAAGCGCGCTTGCTCGCATTCGTCATAGCAGTCATCGTTTATGCTCATTGCACTTGTACTTAATGCTTCGCACGCGCTATTGTTCATCGCATCGCACGCACCAGCTAATCGGCTTTGGATTACGCATGTTTGTTTACACCTTTCAGATTGAATTTTCTTGAGTAATTTAGTGTTTTGTATTTGATATACAGGATGTACCTTATCACTCCCTCATGCAATTAAAGGAATAAAAGACAGGATGTACATTGTGTACCCAATCGTTTCTAGTCAAGGCATAGCCTATTTGTGGAGTCCAAGGGGGATATTTGTCACAAAATGCCAAATGGAAGTTACCATATAAACATACAACATTATGAATAAGATCTGAAAATAAAGAAGCATGTATGCAGTTCAACCGAATATAGCACAGAAATGACTTGAAAAGTACAACTTAATGTTTATTATTAGTTTATAACAAGTCAGATCTCTGTACGAATGTGATATTATAATGAAGCTGATAAGATTTTCTACAACTTTTGAGTAAACATTTTTCTGTGAAAGTGTATAAGTTTCAAAATATAGTGGTTCGAAAATGCCAACACAGAAAATGAAGCGCAACTAACGAGGACTCAAAATAAACTTGGCACAGGGCGGATTTGGGGCTGGCACAATGGGGATTAGCAGCGTGGCACTGGGCTCTATGCGTTGGGGCAGGCTAAGAGTTAAACAAAAAAAAATATTGATCCACACTCAAACGTTGCATGCTAGACACTTTAATTTATCTTAATATATTCCGAAACTTATTTTATCCCTTTGTTATCTTACCCTACCCTATCCTATTTATTCCTACACCATCCTATCATATTCCTAATCTATTCCTACCCTTCTGAACACACACACACGCACACACCAACACACAAGTACACACACGCGTGCACGCACACACGTACTTATACACGTACACGTATACAAATGCACACGCAGAGCACTCTCCTCAATCTCTCTCTTCAAGGCTCTCACATCACCACAACTCGTCGCGCTGCCAATATTCTCTCAATTCTAACATTGTTTTCATTATCATCGTGATTATTATTATGATCGCTACTATAATACATACTCGTCCTTATCGTCACCATCATCGTTTGCCCGAACATTGCAGACAACTACATGTAATATGTAGGCCTATACTTGTAAGAGAAGAAATAGCATTGTAAGCCAATATAATTAACGGGTAACATACGATCATCGATCGAGCCTGAAAATTTTGAAGACCTGCGCGAGTGTTGTTTTATGCTTAAGAAGAAATAATAACTCTGTATATGAAATGTTATTTTTTTTTATCATGGCAATGGGGTGAAGGTCGCCTTGACGTTTTATGAAAATAATAATGTTCGGGAAATGGTACCGGTCGATATGTCAATATCAAAATGAGACACATTGTGGGAATATACTATAATCGATATTGACGCCCCAGTATCGTTTGGAAAGCTGTCTAGAACTACTTTTCCATCGTAGCACAGCGTTGGCAAAACGGTACATGGAAAAAGCGCATGCGCACAAATAAGGCAATGACTGCATGCGGGGAAACTCTGGACAGACTCGGCTGTACTTTAGATAGCAGGCAAGTTTAATCTTGTAGTCGTTTCAGTGTATTTCTGTGAATGAACAGTCTGGGGTGTAAATTACTACTAATAACGATTTGTTGAAATCATAGCGCTCCATGTTTCTCTTTTTATGTGAATTGTGAATACTGGAGGATATGACTGTTCATTATATATTTCATATGGGTTCTCTCTGCCGGCTTATTAGGTGCTTTCACACTAAAGTTTTGTCGTCATGATACCTCTTGTTGATCGTTCACACTGTTTTTAAGTCGGTGAAGATTTGGACCGTTTTGATACTGATATAACTCGCTGTACAGCAGTTGTTTCCTTGGGTGGCCGTCACAAGCACTAAACTACAGAGACGGTGAGTGCAGCGTCATACTTCATCTCAATAACTGGTGATCCGTTTCTAATGAAAATCAAAACAAATGCCTCACGTTTCTGTTCCATCAACACCTTTTTCATGTAGCGCTAAACGTAGGCCTACGCCTCCTTAACAATTGAAATCCAATCAAGTATATAGCATTTTTTCTCCCATTTTCCCTCATACATTCACTGGATGTAAGTTTTGTCTTTTAAATTATTTGAAATGTTAACTGTTGTCGTTTTCAATCTTTAATTTTACGCTGGCATAGTCTCGTTTGTGTGCGCGTATGTATACTACAATGAAATGTGATGAAATGTGTTTGCTTTCGTTTTAAAAACAGTATTTTGCTTTTATATGTGCACGCTAACGCTCATTGAGGTTTGATACTTTTTTCTAGTTAAAGAAAGTCCGACACTGTCATGGCTGTAGCAAAGAAAAAACTATACGCAGCTATAGTTCTATGCAAAATGTAAACAGTTGTACAGTGTATAATGGAAAGAAACAAATATGTAAACTGTTGTCATGTGTGTGAGTTTTCGTCAATCACGATTGAACTGGGCAATGTGTGAACATGTATACTAGCAAGGGAGTGCGCAGGTGTGTTGTGGATGTGTGCATGACATGTGTAATTGTGAGTGTGTACATGTTTGTGTGTGTGTGTGCGCGCGCGCGTGCGTGTGCGTGAATGTGTATGTGTTAACACATTCAAAAAGATTGTATGACTTTTATTTGTTTATGAAATCAAGAATAAAGATCATTGAAAAAAAAAGTGCGCGTGAGTTTGTTTGCGAGTGTAAGTGTGGCGAGTGTGTGCTCTCAAGTTTCAGAAAATGCGCTAATGTACTAACATCATATTTCTCCTAGAACTTCATAATGAGGGATGCATTTCTTACTTCCTGGATCTTGCAGTTTGATATTGATGTACACCCACAGAACACTCTTATAGAAATGTAATTGTATAAATGTATCATAGTTTATTCAATTGTCCAATTGATTTTCACTGATATTGTTTTTTCCCCTCCAATTTACATTTTCACCATTATTTACTAATGCATTCATAATTTTCACTCATCTGAACTAATGAATAAACACTTTTATTTACTAATATGCTGAATTCCCCCTTTTTCTTTCAGATTTAATTTACAGAACGTCGTGCAGCACATATTCATAACTCTAATAATCATGATTGCGCGAATCTATTGTTATGATAATTTAAAAACAGGTTTTAGTATATAAATTCATCATGCCAATAAATTGATGTTCTGTGAAATGACCGTTTAGTTTTTCATTAGCGTGTTGTTTATGCTATACCAATTAGATTACGCCAACAGAATGAATGCTGTGCTTCCCATATATGCAAAATACACTGTAATTGTTTTTAGTTTGTGTGGTATTAGGCCTACTACTTTTAGCTCTCTGACAGTTCCATCCAAGCCCTGTAGGTTTTAGGTGAACGTGATTTTGTGGAATGGCGCATTTAGAGGGAGGGGTGTCCAACCCACTAGGCCTATGGCCATTGCCATGAAGATTCTCTATCAAGTATTATTTAGAAATACATGTAGCAAGTTATAGACTTTGCAGTTGAAATCGAAATTTACTGTTTTATTTGTGCTGTCCTTCTCCTCATTTTAATACAGATACCTACAGATCAACTTCAGGGTACTATAGCTCCGCGCACTACGTCGCTTTGGGTGTTGACAAGGCCCTCCCCTCCACGAAAAATGGACGACTCCTTTTGCACTCCGTGAGCGCTCTTGCCGACTGCGCGCACCACTGTCTGCTACATCCGCACTGCGTCAGCTTCAATTTCGAGGATGCGGACGGGATAGTAGAGCGCGACTGTGAGCTGTTCGCGCGCTTCTACAAGCGTTGGCATCTTGTGACGAAAATGGGGACAAGCTTTTTCATTGTGCAACCCGATCTTCAGACTGTATAAAATATTACTATAACGTGCTTAGAGAAATGGTATTGTACAGAGTTGATTTTGCGGTTGGGTACATGTTATTAAGCCATTTCCAAGAAATATAACAGCAGTGTAAATAGTATTTAACGAGGGAACAGGAGGAGAGTTGAGGAGAAAGATGGGAGGAAAGGGAAAAGAAATGTTGACAGATTGATATGGAGGTACATGTAGCAACTATTATGATTAAAACTGCTACTACTACTAACTCCTGCATATACATGTACTACAGTACTATTTCTTTAGGATGTTACTTCTACTACTACTACTACTACTAATACTACAACACTGCACTACTACTACTACTACTACTACTATTACTACTTCTTCTACTACTACTGCTACTACTACTACTACTACTACTACTACTACTACTACTACTACTGCTACACATACTGCTTCCACTACTAATTCTACTACTACTACTACTACGACTACTACTACTACTACTACTACTACTACTACTACTACTACTACTACTACTACTACAATAATAGTACTACTACATACTTCTACTACTACTGCTTGCACATATACTAACCATCACACTATTGAGAACATACAAGAATGAATGATAAAGCACGAATGAACACTACAAAATTGTTCCTTTATAGAATGTTTGTATTTCAACTTTATTGTAGAAATTGCACTATATAGCTGTGAGCAAGACGAGATAATCGAACAAAACAGTTGATAAATACATCAATGTACCTTATGACACCACATACATCAACATAATAGTGTACATGAATTGGGCATTTTTTGAGACTGGTGTCATATATTTTGTAGGAAATAAAATGAAATAGCCTTTTGGGCCAGTGTGTTTCAGTATAATTGCCCAACCAGACTAGTGCTGAAAATGTTAAGTTAGGTATAAGCCTGATGATATGGTTGAATTACATCTATACAACAAAAATTAATAAGAAATATTATTTTTGAGGAATATTCAGGTTTTCTCTTTCTCAGGGGATGGCTTCATTAACTGTATCAAGTAACTGTGCTTTATTTTAGCGTGCTATTACATAATAATATAACATCATCTTGTAATGACATTCCATTATACTGTAACATGATTTCATAAGGGTATAACATAATTTTACACAACAACAAGTTGATACAATATACATGTACTGTTCTTAGAAAATAACAAATCAAAAATGGCTGGGACCATATTCATGAACGCTTACTAACCTAGTCAGTTACTAAAGTTGCGTGTAGCTGAATGCGCTTTAGCAACTAACTAGGCTTAATAAGATTTCATGAATATGGCCCCTGATCTTCAAATATTACGATAAAAATGTATTTTCTTTATGGTATCTCTGAATTTGATAAATCAGGGCTGTGCCAAATAAACCTAATGACATGCAAAAGATATCAACGATAGACAACTGTAATCACTTAACTGATGTTTTCAATATTGAAGCCTAAACTTACATTGAGTGTGAATCCTGGTTAAGCTACATGAGGGAAAAATAAAACATTAACATACTATGCTCATATATCCCAACCTATGACTACAATTCAACTTAAACTTGAGCTGGCCTAAGCAGGTTTCAACCAAAATGCTATGTGACCATTTTACATTTAATAGACAAAGAATGTATACATCATTTGGCAATTTCTCTGTGCTATATGACTGGGTATAGTAGTGGTCACGAGTAATATACAGTGTGTCCCAGAAAAAAGGAAACCGAGATTCTGTGTTATTTCTCTAGTTGACTGAAAAAAATCATGGAATATTATACACATCGTTAGAAAGCACGGTGTTTCTTCTTTCATTTGACACCTAACATGATAGATAAGAGTCATACGTTGAGGAGCAACAGATGTTTAAAAAATAATTGTCAAAATCAAGTTGCGCAGGACAAATGGTCAAGATTTGTAAGGAAGCATCAACGTAGTGCAAACAACATTCAATGTTCTGCGCAAAGCGTTTCTGACATCGAGCACTTGAAATTGCTTGAAATCAGCCATGCTTGAACAATTTATCGTGAATTTGGTACCAAATGAAAGAAGATACTGCACTCTCAATATTGCTGTCATTTTTATAATAATATGATATTTTATGATTACGTTATCGACCTCCAAAAACGGGTTTCCTTTTTTCTGGGACACACTGTCTATCTCATCACAATATATCAAAGCCAATAGTCTTGATGATGTATCGTACCACTACAGACCAAGACGGTCAGCAGAATTTTTGTATGACCGATGGACAAGGGTAGACTGTCAGAAGTCTGTGCTGAACACTTGATGTACAACTATTTAACCACTTAGCACCCATTGACACTGTTTCCATGAGTAAGCTAACATGCAGTAATAAAAGTACATAATCACGGTGCAAATATGTCATGTTTTATACACTCCTGACCACCCTCTCTGTATGTGATCCTCTGTGTATTTGAAAAGAGTAAAGAAGCAATAGAAAAGTTATCATGAATATATAAAAGTGTATACATATTGAGCATTTATCAACAAAAATACATTATTTCCAGATTAAGTATGTACACGTATCTAACGACGACTTCATTGTGCCGCTGAGAGCGTTCTCATGAAACTGTTGTAGGCTGAGTCGAGGTCGTAGAGAAGTTGTCGGATCTGTTCCTCCGAGAGTTCGTCTGCTGCCATCATTGAGCTCATCGTCTTCAGCCTAAAAAAACAACAGAGATGAGATTAAAGATAGCGTGTCCCATTTGAAGGAAACCATTTTTTAAAATGTAAATCCCCTGAAAATGGAAGAATGTACTGTACTAGAACTTCCCTCCCAATAATACAGCTGGAAACTGACTTTAAGCAAAATTATAGAAATCAGTAGATTTTGAGGAAGTTTTAAACTGATTTGTCCGAAACCTAAAGCATAGAGCCCGGAGACCACTGTGCACTATGGTCTGCTCCACGGTGCATGCGTCCAATGGGAGCAAGTGTTTGCATCACACGCTGAGAGGGACAATACGATTCTAAATGTACATGTAGACTATGCTCACTGCAGTTCAAACGTTAAAGGGCCCCTGTCATCAAAATGTATGTTGACTTCTGTTGATGCAGCTTAATATGTATATGACAAAATCCTAACTGTTCAATGGAAATACTTGTCCTATATTTTAAAATGATTTTTCTATATTTTTCTTCAGCACCGATAAGCCCCGCCTCCAAAATATCCTCCAACTCAAGATTCCCCCTGTGACATCATCAAAGGTAGAAATTAGCAGGATAATAGACATAATTTATGCACAAACTAAACATTGCAATGACTACCTGCAGGTGCTTATAATAGCATCACATAGCTAGCACATTTCTGACAGAAGGAAACGATTATTCCCACATGAAAGGTTGTTGGGTGGTATTGAGTGAAGACATGTGATGCTCTTGTGGACAGGTAGAGGTAGTCATTGCAATGTTTATTATGTGCATAAATTCTGCTTAATATCCAGCTAATTTCTACCTTTGATGATGTCACAGGGGGAATCTTGAATTGGAGGATATTTTGGAGGCCTGGCTTATCAGTGCTGAGAAAAAATAAAGAAAAATCATTTTAAAATATAGGTCACATATTTCCATTGAACAGTTAGTGATTTTGTTCTGTATATATTATGTTGCATCAACAGAAGTCAACATACATTTTGATGACAGGGGACCTTTAACAAGGATAGTTTTTCACTTTTCCTGAAAATGTTCATGAGGCTATGACTGTGAGATTTCATACAATTTATTGTTAGGATATACTGCCCATTCCTACCAAGATTCCTTACTTTTCCAAATGGGACACCCTGTCTTATAAAGTGATTTACAAAAGGAATTAGCATTTAGGTTGGACTACCATGTATATGGTAAGAATGGTTAGAAGTATTAACAATCATAATAATGAATACAATGGTAATAATAATGATTATCCAAATATAAATAATATTGGTGATCATCAATACTGATGAAAAAATGCCTCGGAGTAATAATAATACCAATCATTTACAATGATAGTCACACCATTTGAAAGCCAATATTCTCATTGCAATGACAATGCTACAACTAATAATGATAAAGGGAGAAAATTATTCAAATAATGTGGTTTACTGCTAGTGATAATTGTTTGTTTTTGTCAACGGAATCTAAAAAGATCAAGATGTTTCGTGCGCCGCTGCAACACTTCATCAGGTGTGATACAAAATTTTGTATTACACCTGACGAAGTGGTTTAATTTTGTATCACACCTGACAAAGCATTGCAGCGGCACACACAACGTTGTGATCTTTTTAGATTCCGTTGACCATACATTGCAAGACAAACGATTATCACTAGCAATTTATCTGCAATTAGTAACATATTTAGCATTAATGTGGTGTATCTTCACACGAGGCCAGGGACAGCATTAAATGATAACAGTTTCATCGCTGTCTTCAAAATCTTATAGCCAATCGATTTATTGCCCCCTTTACTGACAATGTAGAAATGACAGAACAAATAAGTCACTGTTTGTGTGTTGTATGGCATTGCCATGGAAACTCAGAATTTATTGATAAGACCCTTGCTCTCATACACAAAAAGACAAGTTGTTGTGCCTTATGCAAAAGAGGAAGTCGCCACGACAGGAAAAGAGGGCACTCGATCCTTTTGTTGCATGTCATAAGAGCTACCATATATTTTTGTAAATATTGTAATGCTGACAAAATTGGCATTGTAATAGGAGCTCACAAGTTTCTTTCACATCCCATTTCAGAAATAATACTATCATGTCAGAATAAAAGAAAGAGGGCACTGCTTGTTTTGTTGCAGATTGTTGCCATGAAAACAAACCCTTTATCAATCTTATCCCTGATGACATTGATGAAATAACCATGACAGAAAAAAAAAAAGAGGGCACATTTGATTTGTTGCACATGGTTGCCATGGAAACTTACCATTTATTGATTTTATCCTTGCCATCGTACTCCGGGGGCAGCGTCCCCATTCTGCTCATCGTCTCCATCAGCTCGCGGACCTCCGGCTCCACCTCATCCACTGCCTTCATGTCCAGTCTCAGCTTGTCCATCACAGTGATAAACAGCTGCACGGGAGAGAGGAGAAGAGAGATAATCATCTCAATCATGTTCAATTTGCTTCATCCAGAACATTTGATCTCAGGCTCTTGAACTCTTCATGTGCTATGTGATGTGTGTGTATTTTTTGCACCATTTATGTACACTAATCACATAGAGCAGCATTTTGACTGGCACAGGACGGGTTAAGAGAAGTGAAAGCAAGTTGCAGGAATGAAAGAGAAAGAAAATGATTGTATCAGAGGAAGCAAGAGAGAGAGAGAGAGAGAGAGCAGGAGAGAGGGAGAGAGAGAGAGAGAGAGAGGGTGGGGGGGGGGGGTTAAGAGAGAAGTAGGAGAGAGAGGTAAAAAGAGAAGGAGAAGGGGAGAGGAAGACAGAGAAAGAAAGACATCAATAGTGATAGAGAGAGAATGTGATGTACAATATAATGCAAAGAGACTGTTACTACTGAACACATTCATTATTTGAACCGACTAGTTTTCAACAGTGACTTAAACTGATGAAGTGTTGATTAACTTTTCAGCTGCCGTGTGCTATAATGTGTTCACACAGTACATCTCTAAGATGAAGCTGTGGAAAAGAATGGCAGAGAAAAATTCCAAACTGCCTCCGTGTGAACATACCTTTTCTGTTCTGAGAAGCTACACCTCACTCTCTACACTGAGCCAGGCAGGACATGATACTACTTCAAGTACATGGAATGGCACAAGAGGAAACTTACTGAAACGATTTGAGCAATGCATTCACTGGTGTTGCCGTCATCCTTCTGGATGGTGATTGGTCGATCCTCTTTGATTCGCTCCATGGCCGCTGGACAATTCATCTTAGACAGGAGGGAGGAAATTCAATGTGGTGCATAAAATACCAAAACAATTGAATCATCAAAAGTATCTACTTTTCTTTTTTCACTCTCTTATTGCTCTTTCCCTTTCCTTTCAGTTGTATATTCCCAATTGTATTCTTACCCCATTTTCATTCATGTTCCATCTTGTATTTCTCTCTCCTCCTCCTTCACATTCTTTCCCTTGTCTGTCTCATCTTCTTTAAACTGCAAATCAAGATTTTTTTATTAATTTTAAGAAAACACTTCAAAGCATTGTATTCCCCCTTTGTAAAATATGGTAAGGAGGAAAAAAAAATATGACACTATGTTTATGTCTTAGCAGGGCTGCCAACCTCAATCAAAACATTTCACTATTCTAATGGCTGAAAATCAGTATTTTTATGGAAAAATCAGTATTTTAAAATAAAGGCAATAGAACAGCCCGTGAACTAGAACTTATGAAATCAGTATTTTTTATGGAACCTTTAGTACTCTTCTCAAATTTCAGTATGAAATGCAGAAAATCAGTACTACTTGGCAGCTCTGTCTTAGATCTCCACTCACCCTATATTTCTTCATGAAGTCTTCAACAGTGGTGAACTCCCCTTTCACATGCCTGAAGGAAGCTTTGTACTGCATCAGGAGTTTGGAACAGGACCCTGTGTATCTGCAGAAAGGATGAAGTTCAAAATTAAATTATAACAAAAGACAAGACAAGCTATGGAATTAAAAATGGTATATCAAGTAAGATAAGGCAACAACAATACAAAATTAATATGGATTTGGAGATTACTCTTAATGCTAAGAATCATTGAGTTGTGTGACACTGGATTCACTGCTGGTTAAACATGAAAGTTTTTTTTTTTAATTTCTTTACAAATGTTTAAATTAAAACATGTCTATATATGTATAAATAATAAATACATTAAATTCTCTTCCAAGAATATTTGTTTCAAAGGTAGGGGTATGGTTAGATTTGAATAAAGCTGCAACATAAATCAATGTCGTAAAACAACAAATAAAAGCCCCACATGCATTTTTAACTTCAAGATTTAAATAAAAATGCAACTTGTTATTATTATGTTCCTTACAAAGAACAGCCAAAAATGAGCCTCGGCAGTTCATTCATTTACTTCTCATTTTTAGCAATACAAACTCTCAATGGCTCCAGTTGAGATGTTTTAACCATTTCCTATCCCAAGAATGTCTACCGTACTTACTCTTTAGCTGGAATTGCATCCCTAATGTATGCCTTCTCCAACCACTCCAGGCTGTTAATCACTGCAAACAGCTCCGCCATGTTGTCATACTTTTCTCTTTCTCTGACATTTCTGTAAAGCTTTACTTCCTGAATTAAAGATGATAAATAAGATAGAAACTTAAATCATTTCCCTATCCCTTAATTTGTTCTTGCATGTGGTAATTTTCTTTACATTAAGGATATTTAACAGAAGGTATACTAATACTTTCCTATATAGGGATACGGGGTTGATAACATGATGTTAAAGAAATGTGCTGCATCATATTTATAACGTGTTTAGCACAGTAAATGTCATTCTAAATAAACTGAACCTCAGAGTAATATTATGAGAAAATCTGAGGAAAAGCATGCAACATCAGAACAAGACAAAGGTGAAAATTAAGCAACAATACGACCAGAAAATGAATTCCTGATCAGAGAAACAGAAAAGAAGAGACAATACTTTGTTTGTTATTAAAGAAAAAGAGAATAACTGGGTGGAAAAACAAGGAACACAAACATGTATTATAGAAGACTGGTAGGAGAGGGAAAAAGACTAAGATAGAGAGAGGGGAAGAAATTGATCATACAAAACAGAAAGAAAGTTCATCAATACTTACCTCATATAACTCTGGTCTGTGACTGGGTGTTGCTGCTGTAAATTGAAAGTCGATATAAAAAAAATGTAAGAGTAAAAAATGAATAAAACCACAAAATAGATTTGAACACCTCTTCGTCTTACAACACTGTAACAAGTTGCAATACCATTTTAACCTAGAATAGCCATACTTTTTGTTTATGTCCCACAATCTTCATATTCTTGAGTCATGACATTACAGTCCAGTGGCATTGACATTGTCAATCGACTGTAACAATGTCACTCATGACTCAACAAGAATATGAAAATTGTGGGACATTTACAAAAAGTATGGCTATTCATTCTATTTCTAGGACATGTAACTTAGTATCCAGGTAATAAAAATGTATGCGGCATACTTTACCTTGGCTATGGCCATGGGTACAGGCTGAATTGGTGAAGACAATAAATACGATTAGAATCAGTGAATGAGAATATTAAAATTCGCAACTTGCTTGGTCAATATCGACAATACATACATAAAAATGAATATATGGGGCAATGCCAACAATGAATCTCGAAGACCAACAAAGAAAAAAGTTAATTTCAACCAAAATTATATAAAATAGATTAGCATACCTTGAGTAGTGGGAACGCCCGTAAACATTTTGGCGGGATATAGATCACCTTGCGTTATATTCAATGAGGTTGCACGACAAAGTTAGACAATTTTCCTGACTTCTCTTGCAAACAAGGATCAGTCAATCAATGACGTCAGCGGTATTAATACACCTAGTCTTATCTCAAGTCATTATTGTACAATATATATGAGACTTCGCAAAATCATCATTTTGTTGACAGCTTTTACAATTTTCCCATTCATAGTGAGCATTATGAAACAATGTTAGAAAGAATAAACTTTAAATAAATAAACTCCTTGAAATGTTTTTGTCGTTCATGATCTACTTATCGAGTATCGCAATCAAATATTATTATTGAACAACTAGAAATAGGCTAGTGTTATTTGCATAAAGTTGTATACGATCTTCATGGCTACAGCTCATTCACTGCTAAAATGATTGAAGGTTTGACTCGAAATACTTTCCATGCTTATTCAACAAACCGTTAGACAAATACAAGGTAATAAAAAGTGGGCGAACTCGTACTTGTTTTGACCTACCAATAAGTGTCATCGGGCTGAAACAGGGAACTGAAGATTCATTTGGAGCTTGAATTCATACAGAACTGCAGTGCCAGTGCCCCTGTACTTCGTGTCTGTCTGTAGCTATTTCAATGCTGATGTTCACCCAGAGCTTTCGCGGTGGAAGATCGTGAGGATGACGGAGCTTCACGAGGCGGCTGCGTCGGGTGACAGTGCACAGATCGAGACGTTGCTGAGCACGGGGAAATACGACATCAATGGGTGTGATTTAGAGTGGAACTCAAGGTGCCCACTTCACTGGGCAGCAATTAGAGGTACACCTCTATTTTCTCATGTATTTGTTTTCTTATTTATTAAGATATTTACTACACGTATGTGTTAAGATCAGTTATGATTGCGACTTTCCTACAAACTTCAAATTAAAGGATCATCAGAAAAATATTTATTAGCTCATGTCATAATTCATAGACAAATCATTGCAATTGTTGTTGTTGTTGTTGCTGGTTGATTTTAGGCGCGTGTTCAATCACACCAGATTATGTACACGCTGACATCCTTCTGTTTAATATGCCCGGCGTGATGGCTCATGCATTTTTTGGACATGTCTGATTTGGACTATATGCTTAAATTTCAATGGAAGCACTATCATCTGATATATTATCTGAATATGTCAGTGTTTAAAGAATAATCTTGCATCATACCTTGTAATGTACATGACATCTAATGTTGATTTGTGCTGTTTTAAATGATGTTTTGTATTTTATTGCAGCACTTCCCAGGTTGAAATTCCCATAGAAACCAGTAAAAACCAGTACAGACCGTCTACTGGTTTCTACTATTTTTTCATAAACCAGTAGAGTCTACTGGTCTGAAGAGGAACTGCAAAATCAAACCAGTAGTCACCAATAGAAACGAGTGAGATCTAATGGTTTGAAAGGGAGTGTGAAAAAAATCAAAATCAAACCAGTAGAAACCAACTGGTGAGACCTGATGGTTTAAAGAGGAGTGTGACAATAAAAAGTCAAACCAGTAGAATCGATTAGAGACCAGTGAATTCTATTGGTATTAGAGACTAGTAGAAACCAGTGATATCTAATGGTTTGAAAAGGAGTGTGAAAAATACAAAATCAGACTATTGACGAGCATTCACATGTCACAATTCTGTACTTTTAAAAAGATAACCTCCACATAACCAGATAAAAGGAATATGAAAGTATATTATACCAATACATAATTTGAAGTTTAAACATAAAATAGTGAATACCACCTCCTTAAGTGAAGACAATAATGATAACAGCAACAAAAATGATCTTCTTATACGTTTTACAAACCAATATCTTATGATCCTTATAACCGTACCACTATATATATGAAGTGTGTGAAGGTAAGAGTAGGAAATAGGATAGGATAAGAATAAGTATAGGTTAGGATAGGATTAAGTAACGACCATTTAGGAACATGCCATGATTCAGATTATCCTAAATAAATTTAGAGCAATATTAAATCAATATTTTAAACTCTGATTATTTTTATTCTACTGGTTTCTACTGGTTTCTACTGGTTTCTACTTGTATTCAAAATCATTTCACTTTCCATGTTGAAACCAGTAGAAAATTTCCAGTAGAAACCTGTAGGAATCTCTACTGGACCCAGTAGAAATTCCTACTGGTTTCTACTGGTATTCTGTTGGTCTTCTATTGGATCCAGTAGAGATTCCTACTGGTTTCTACAGGTATTCTCCTGATATTTTTTTAACGGTTTCTACTGGAAATCATTTCACCTTCCATATTCAACAACACAGAAGTATGATAGTGTATGGCAATAGGGATATAAAAAAAAATCTGTGGGAACACATTCTTTTTTTATCCCCCCCCCCCCTCACAAAAAAATACCAAACAAACAAAACACAACACAACACAACACAACAGCAGTGTCCATGTGTATACGTGTACCACATTTAAGGCTTCGGGTTTAGGATTCATTTCATGTTTAGGGTTTCAGGTTTAAGTTTTTTTTTATTTATTTATTTATCTATTTATTTATTTATTTATTTATTTATTTTTTTAATTTTTTTTATTATTATTTTTTTTTTTTGGGGGGGGGGGTACAAAAGGAAGCATTTTCCAAATCTGCATGTTAATGGAATTTTAGATGAGATAACCCTTTTGTTGCTGTTGTTATTCATCACAGGTCATGCAGAGAGCATAAGGCTCCTTGCCAGCTATGGAGCAAGGCTGGACGTGGTGACGGACTCGGGCTGGACCGCGGCTCACTTCGCCTGCGAGCAGGGCAAGATCTTAGCGTTAAGGGCACTCTACACATCAGACGCTCCAATCGATACTCCAGATGAGTTCGGTGATACTCCCCAGAGGATAGCTGAGGTCTACGGGAACCAGGAATGTGTCCAATTTATTCTTGAGTAAGCGTTCATTTGTATTGTATCGTGTAGACTTTCATCAATGTTTTATGAATTACCTTGTCTAGTAGATCCTTCAACTAACTGTAGCTATTTTATTATTCAAGTGTTAATAAATCTATGAATGACATGCAAGGTTTAAAACCATTCTGAAAATACATGATATATTCTCTCTTTTCTCACTCACTCACTATCAGCTCTTTTTAGTGCTATTCTGGAAAAAATAAACCAAAAGTGTGCATGAGGATGATGGGGGAGGAAATGTGACTTGTACCAATAAACTGCTAATGTATTTTTAAAAGATTGATGTGCATTACTAGCAGTATTACATGTGATTTTCATTTGTTCTCACTTACTACCATCAGGGCCAAGGTAGAGATGGAGGAGAAGAAGCGAAAAGCCGCTGAGAGAGAGAAGCAGAACCAGGATAATGGCAAACAGAATAAGCTCCTGAAACAGAACTTGGATAAGAAAGAGAAGAAATCTATTCCTTCACGATGGAAGAAACTCAAGAGGTGATACAGAATTTGTTCTAGAGATCGAGAAGAAACCTCAAGTGGAGGAGAGACAGAATAAGCTTCTGAAACAGAACTTGGATAAGAAAGAGAAGAAGACTATTCCTTCTCGATGGAAGAAACTCAAGAGGTGATACAGAATTTGTTCTAGAGATTGAGAAGAAACCTCAAGCGGAGGAGAGACAGAATAAGCTTCTGAAACAGAACTTGGATAAGAAAGAGAAGAAGACTATTCCTTCACGATGGGGGGAACTCAAACGTTGATACAGAATTTGCTCTAGTGATTGAGAAGGGACCACATGCAGAGGAGAAAGAGACAAGCTCTTGAAACAAATTTTGGATAAGAAAGAGAAAAAGTCTTCTCATTCGAGGTGAAACTCAGGGGGTCATATGGACCGTCTGTGCTGCTCCTGTTCTGTGATATGCAGAGATTGAGAAGAAAATATAAATCGAGGAGAAGAAAAGCAGCAAACAGAAGAAGTCCTGAACAGAAATTGAATAAGAAAGAGAAGAAATCTACTTCATGGGGATGGAAAATATTCAAGAAGTGAAAGGGACACTGTGCTATAGCTATTTTCTTTATGACTTTCTTTAACTGAATGATTGACTTCTACATTGAATACGTTGTATGTCGCATTATATGAAGAGGCTTCTCTGTCATGTGTGAAACGTGGAATAGGAGAGGAAAATCCCCATTCAAAGAAATCTTAACTTGAGGCTAACTTTTGCGAACTGTACAGAGTTTTGGCAGCATAAAACCTGGCCATTGTAAGAGACCAATTATTCCCAAACCCACATCTATAGAGTACCAAATTAGTGTCATTATATCCATTCTTGTGCAAGTTTCTGGTTCATAGCAACATCAAGTGGGCTTTTCACTAGTCCGACAGTGTCTAGTGGGCTTGTGTCGTTCGGGCGCCCTCAATAAGAGTTCTCACTATGATCACCGCTTCTTTCTCTACCCAAAGTTTAGAACCAGATGTCTTGACAACATGCTCATATGAAGTCACTTTTGCTGTACTCTAAATTTTATGTAGTATATATGTGAAACGATCAATTTATCCTCTCACAATTTTGTAATTTTACCACGCATGCATGGACCATACTTTAGGTTACCATGGCTGCGCTGCGATGCCCTGGTAACCGCGCGCTTTACCTGTAGAACAATTTCTAAGCTTTTTGTTTTTACTACAATATACACTTGAGAGACAAGACAAGACAAGAGCCAAACCCTTCATTTTGCCGTTGCCGTTGAGACCTGCGTGTAAGTTAAAATGCAATTGTTTTTTTATGCTTAATTGATTGTGTATATTCGTGATTTCATGTCAATGACTCCATATGTTGTAGTGTAAAATAATTGTATAATATGACATGTTCATTGTGTGAGTTTGTGAGTGATAAATAGTATTTAATGTTATGTGTAGACTGTAGAGTAGTAAGAACTGTTCTTTAAATATGTTAATACGAAAGGTCGCCACCGTGGTCTTATGGTCATCGTTTGTTGAGGGCTGATGATGAGGCATCGGTATTGTTTATAATATTTCCAATGAGGTAAATATATTTGTTTTAATAAAGGCCTTGTTTCTTTTCAAATCTCTAAAATAGTCTTCCTTTCCACCTTTTCTTTGTGTGTTCGTTCCAGGGTAATTAAGTTTGATTAAGAAAATTATGGGGACAGTTTCGTTAATTTAATTAATATAGCTATGTACAAGTATTATTTGTGACATATATAATATGTATACCAGTACTGTACATGTAGTTTTTTTACTGGGACGGTACGTCCCATATTATGGACATTCTAGTGCGGCTACACTATGTACAGGTATTGTTGAACATGATGTATACATGTAAGTATCTCCCTTTTAGGTCTAATGTAAACATTTGTGTAAATACCAGATTATAAGGAAGAAATCTTACCATTTTAGAACTTCCCTCAGAATATAAGCAATGACAAAAGGGGTAGTAGTGATATAGAGTACAGGACTTGTAAGTGGGTCTGTCTACAGTCAAGGGATATTTTTTGGCACAACTGAATCATTTGAAATTATGACCATATTTTATCACCAAAATATTGAATGAGTGTGAATTTCCTCCAAAATAACTTCAGCTAAAATCCTGCTCATTATTATGTATTTCTAAACTAAGCCTGTACATATTTGCCATATCACAGTGGTGATGGGAGAGATGAGTGTATTTCAAACTCGTCTGTCCCGTTATCAGTGTGCTGTGGCAATTTTGTACAGGGCAAATTTTCTGAAGCGTACAAAACCTGGTAAAGTGCAATACATTTCTTTGATATTGTATTATGATTGGCTGGTTTATCTAAGAGACCAAAAAATTAATCAGAATTTATAGATTTATGCAAATGTTACAGCAAATGTAACAGAAATGTATCCATTACTGTGGACAGGCCCAAGTGTAAATGTTTCTGACGATGGGTCTCATTCTTCTTAGATTTCAGGATAAATGTACCATGAATTAATCTGTCAAAATGACACAATTGTTGGAATGAAAACTAAAAATGAAAATTAAAAAAATGGCCCTACTGAAACGTTGCCATTTGCAATTCATGCAATGATTTAAATCCAGACTGTTATGTCTCAAGGGATACCCAAATTTAAGGTTGCATGTCCCTCATGTAGATACATGTATTGAAATGCTCTATCACCCCCCCCCCCCCCCCCCCTCCCCCCAAACTATTTGTACATATGCTGGTAGTATTCCCTACTTTGAATAATGCATGTACCAAGTTTCTTCATGAAGAATACAAATTATATATGAATACAAATTCAATGTTTATAAATGGAAAGTTACACATGCATTATATGTATGGACTTTGCATGTATGAAACTAACAATGAACATGAATGTATTAAAACTTAACAAATAAGACAAATTGCACATGCCTGTTTTGTTTTCTTGGAAGTGCATAATTTATTAGACATTTTCAATTTCCACTCAATTATTTTACATATTAAGTGTCTATTAATGTACACAGCTTTTACACTTTCAGCAATTTCTTAATTGTATCATATCTTTGTTCTATATGTTTATAACCCACAACTACATTTAATGTTGGAATAATACATTTAACAGAATAAAAACCATTAATTTCCTCACAGAGCATGTTTTTTTTTCTGGCACACAGAGGCTTAAATTGTGGCAGAGGAAATTAACAGCTGACTTCCTTGGTATTTTATTCTGCACCCAAGCTCCTCCAAATACACACAGAAAAGATAACACACCCCAGAAAGGCAAAACTGGACATAAACATTACAAATAAAAATGAATCAATATTGGGCAAAGTATTTTAGAATTGATCATCTAACACTGAGATTTGATTCAAATTGATTGCCGACCGTTGACTTTTTGAAATTACGACTATTTTCGTGGTACGAAAAAAAGAAAGCTCGATAAATCATGGAGCATTATTTCCTCAAAATCGAATACTACACTTTGTCGATTCCAGGGAAAGGTTATATAGCCACTCTCTCTCAAATGATGACAAAGTCAGGGAACTTTTAGAATTAGGTCTGCAAGAGGGACTGGCTACCTTTAATCTTTTACCACTACTAGCCATTATTGTGAACTTGCTTTTGCAACATATTCTCATAATTCCATACAACAAGTTGGTATAACAGAGTATTGAAGTGATGTCATCACATTCATTATGTGGGTTACCGGTTCTGACAACATCACTCAAGCGAAAGGTTGACCGATATGACATTGTCTAATGGGCTAGTGTTTGGCACTCTCAATGACAATTGCCAGCTTGACCAGCCCATAAAGTGTTGAACCAGTTGCCGTGACAACATGCTGACGTAACGTCACGCTTTGGGACCCTATACCGTTCACAACAGGTATTGACCGCGCATGACTCGTGACATAAATGAAAGTTCTGCAATATTTGTTTTGTCTTGGGCGATGTTGCGTTCCGAAATCATGGATTCTGCCCGTCTCTCTGGGGGGCGCTATTCCTCTGCAACTCGCCTTGGCCCGTAGATGACGACGTACGCACAATGCCAGTCTCCGCCTCCCGACAGTTTGAGAATGTCTTCTTGATGGACAGGAGTCACTTTGTCATCGTCAAACTTGATCCATTCCTCTGGAAGACAAGGTGCATAGATATAGAGATTATATTGTAAGAATCCATTTGACTTGTCAAATATGCACGTAGGTGGATATCCATTGTTAATTTTGACTTGAATAGTGCTAATTCAGCTAATTTTTAGCTGACATTGAAGTGTACATAGAAATAACACCACACAATGATTGCATAAATATTTTTTTAACAAAGATATTTGGTGTGAAGGGGCCTAGAAAGAAGATTATAAGATATATGTCCCTATGGATATAAGCTTAGGTGGGTTCATTTACTCTGTTGTAGCCTATAATCGTTGTCTTCCAACATGATTCAGGCTAATGGTTGCAGTTAATAAACGTAACCGCGTATCGTTATGTGATAAGATACATCATTTTTAAGTACCTAGCAGTCAGAATCGTGGATCTAAGAAATGTATAGATATGCTGATTCTAATGAGAGAAAGTTGGTAAACACACCCATAAGTCCCGATTTGTATAAATTAAGATTTCAAGGCTACAAATGCAATAAATATGCTCATTTTGTAATAAGCGATGAATTGAAAAAGACATGCAGTGGCACTGACCTCCTCTCCTCTTGACCCAAGCCACGTAGTGACCAGAGGAGCTTGACCGGCCCTGATGGGTCAGCACAGCCTGCAGCTCGTAGTAGCCGCTGTTGTTGCTGCCAGCGTCTGGAATGAGGGACAGCAGAGGGAGACAGACATCATTAAAAAAAAATTATCATTCAGGTTTTAAACAATACAAAAGCAACATACACTATACATTACAATAACAATACATTTTACGAACAATGAGAAACATCCTTTATGATAATGTGGTCCATTCGTCTGCATCCAAAAAAAGAAAATATACCACCAGAACAATGCAGATTAATTAGGTCTGTGCCTTGTATTACAACAAATGAGATAGCAACTATGCAATTAATTGCAAAATGCCATCTATTGCAATGTATAATTTTGCAATCCAACAAATAGTTACATTACTACAGACCTTTACATAGATCATACAGTTGGGCCTGAGATCAACATCACAGCTGATTGCAATCTATTGCAGTCAGACTGCAGTCAATGTATGGAGCTGATTGCATTTGATTGCAATCACTGTGCATTTGATCTCAGGCTCCACTGTACATGACCCCCATATCTCAGAGTCTCGTGTATGTTCCCTTGACTGAACTCACCATCTGGGAAGTCATATGGTTGATATTTCACATTCTTGTCTGGGGCTGGTGCCGCGACCACCTTCCCGCCCTTCGCTGCTTTCTTCGCCTAAAAATGTTAACACAAATGTAATGTAATGTAAATGTAAATGTAATGTAATGTTAATGTAAAAACATGCAAAGCAAGTCATGAAATTGGCAACATTGTGAGATAATTAAAATAACAAGCTATTGCCTCAAATTTACACTTCGTTTCAACCCTTTGTGTGCCACAAGTGACTTTTTTCACAATCAATACAGACAATTTCTTTAGAGTAGCAATAAGGATGGTATTTGTGTTTAAAAATGTTAATCCCTAGCCCTGAAAGTTTGTTCTTCAAATCAAAGGTACTTATGGCAAATGGTTTTCTGGGTACTGTCTTGTATACGCACCGTATAGAACAACAACAATTCCATACAGTACATGTATGTAACTTCAGACCAATGGAGCTGCCCAGGAAGGTTAGTGATCAGGAATCAGTGCAAATAATCACTATTTTCAAAAATTCACATCTTCCTTATGATATGTACGACTTGATTCAGCATGTGCTTACATCTAGTGCCTCTTCCGCCTTCTTGTCTCAATTTTTTGCTTATCTCTTTCTCTAATTATTCTGCTTTCATTCATGTCAACTTAAGATAGGGCTTTAATAACCTTGTAACATAAACTTGATTCGGAATGTGCTTAAATCTAGTGCTTTGTCAACAATTCACACCTTCCTTATAATAATGATTTTTCTAAAACTTTTGGTAATCCCTTTCTCTAATTCTTTTGATTTTATTCATGTCAACTTATAACCGGGGTTAAATTCCCTCGTAACATAAATTTGACTCGGAATCTGCTTACATCTAGCGCTTCTTCAACAATTCACACCTTTCTTATAATAATGGTTTGTCTACAACTTTTGGTAATCTCTTTCTCTAATTCTTATGATTTTATTCATGTCAACTTATAACTGGGGTTGAATGCCCTTGTAACATAAATTTGATTCGGAATGTGCTTACATCTAGCGTTTCTTCAACAGTTCACACCTTCCTTATAATAATGATTTGCCCAAATTTTTTGGTAATCTCTTTCTCTAATTCTTATGATTTTATCCATGTCAACTTATAACCGGGGTTAAATTCCCTTGTAACATAAATTTGACTCGGAATGTGCTTACATCTAGCGCTTCTTCAACAATTCACACCTTCCTTATAATAATGATCTTTCTCAAACTTTTGCTAATCTCTTTCTCTAATTGTTCTGCTCGTATTCATGTGAACTTTTTATATACGGTTGAATTTCCCGTAACTAACACTTGATTCAGCATGTGCTTACATCTAGCGCCTCTTCCGCCTTCTTGTCTTCAATGGCCTTGATTTGATCCCTCACTGGAGCAAGCTTGGCCTGAAGTTTTCTCTAATTCTTATGATATTATTCATGTCAGCTTATAATAGCGGTTAAATTCCCATGTAACATAATCTGTACTCGGGATGTGCTTACATCTAGCGCCTCTTCCGCCTTCTTGTCTTCAATGGCCTTGATTTGATCCCTCACTGGAGCAAGCTTGGCCTGTAGCTCCGGTGTGCATAGGTCAAACATATCCAGGCTCATAGGGTACTTCACATCCTACATGACACAGAAATCAAAATTATTGCAATGTCGTTATGGTTATATGTTAACTGTAAAATGCATTTCCATATATGGATATATCCATATGTCTACAGTTTTCAAATGTGATTATCACCATCTAGGTTCATAGGGTACTTACCATCCCACAAAACACAGAAATCAGCATTATTGTGATGTTGTTATTGTAATAAATTATGTTGAGTTGTTAACTGTTAAATGAATTTCCATACATCAATGAATATCTCTACCTTCTGCAAATTTCAAATGCGATTATCATTTTCTTGGCTAATTTTCACATCCTACACGACACAGAAATCAAAATTACTTTCATGTTGTTATGGTAATATGTTAGCTGTTAAATGAATTTCTAAAGCTGTATTTCTCAAGATTTCTAATATGATAACCACCATCTAGGCTCAAAGAGTACTTCACATCCTACATGATAGAGAAATCAAAATTATTGTGATGTTGTTATGGCAATTTGTTAACGGTTAAATACATTTCCTCATCTTTGTGGGACTTGGTCCCAAAACATCGTCACTATCATCAGCCTCACTACCTCAATAATCTTCTTCACTGTAATCGTTCATTAGCAATATCACCATGACTATTACGACCATAATTATAAACCCTCATCTCTATCATCACAACTATCATCAAATTCATCACTATCACTGTAATCATCTCATTTACCATCATCATTATTCCCATCGTCACAACCATCCACAAAGTCATCACCTCAAAAAAGCACCAGCACCATCATCATTATCATCCCAGTCATTGCAACCATCATTATCATCATCACTATAATCACTATCTCACTTACCACCATCATCACCATCCCTTATAAGCATAACCTTATTTACCACCATCAGTATTATTACCATCACCATCAAAATTATCATAAACTCTATAAACTAACAGTATCATCATTACTACCATACCCATCACCAACTCAGTCAGATTAATTATACAGCAATGTGTAGCATACCTTGAGAATCTTTGCGTTGATGCGCTCCTTCTCTTTGTAGTAGAACCTTACAAACTGAATGGTCAGGTAGGCTGGCAGTCTCTTGATTCTTGACTAGAATAATCAGAGAGGAAAGACATCATGGAATTCTTCATCTTTTTTTTAAATCATGTAATGTGAAGATCAGTAACTATCAGAAAAGTTACTTTGTAGCAAATTATTATTCAAAGTCTTTCACAGTTCTTAATATATGATGTAATAGGGAACAGGATTGAAATACAGTATCAATGTAATCATATAGAATTAATTGTTTCTTCTTACATACTTTGACTCTCAAAAGAGCTCTGATTCATCATTTCATTCTTCTTTTTTATATCTATAGTGATATCTATGATAGATGATATCTTTAAATCTACAGATTTTGGAGCTATAAACAACCTGGCCCTAGGGGGTGTTTTACCAAGCTGTTTGTTAGCTACAAACGTCTTTAACACACGACTGGTGACCTGTTCATGTGCTAAATCAGATTCTCAATGATTTTGATTCCCATCAGTTGAAATCTGATTAGGATTGTAGGACATTCAACCCCAACGTTACTAAAAAAGGAACAAATTGGGGTCATTTAGCAAAAGAACAGGCCACCAGTTGTGCGTAAAGTGAAACGTAGTTTATGAACAACTTGGTGAAATACCCCCAAGTAATATGATCCTTAATGCTAAATATGTTACTCATTGCGGATAAATGGCTACTGATAATCATTTGTCTCGCAATGTAAGGTAAACGGAATCGAAAAGATCACGACGTTTCGTGCGCCGCTGCAACACTTCGTCACGTGTGATACAAAATCGTAGTAAGTAGGGGTTTAAATACCCTATGGTCAGTGCAGCGCACTAACTTAAATGCGCTCATAAATGGTCCAATACTAATAGCCAGCGTAGGGGTTTAAATACCCTGTGGTCAGTGCAGCGCACTAACTTAAATGTGCTCATAAATGGTCCAATACTAATACCCTGGCTATTAGTATTGGACCATTTATGAGCGCATTTCAGTTAGTGCCCTGCACTGACCATAGGGTATTTAAACCCCTACTTACTACGATTTTGTATCACACGTGACGAAGTGTTGCAGCGGCGCACGAAACGTCGTGATCTTTTCGATTCCGTTTACCTTACATTGCGAGATAAACGATTATCAGTTGCCAATATGATTATTACTGTAGAATGATGACATCTCTTTCATACATTCTCTTTCAAGAATAGACACATAATTTTAGACTTAAAGTAAGACTTTGGGTGAATTTTCAAACAGGCCAATGCAACAAGTCTATCATGGGCATCCTGTCACTTTGAAGAAATAATACAAACACAGGTATAATTTTGGTTGTTATATCTGTGTCACTTACCTCTTTCAGATACTCTGCATCTCTGTTGAGCGTGGGTGAACTTTTGGCCAAAGTCTCCTGTAATCGCTGCATGGAAAAACAGAAAAGTCAAAACATTACACAAGCTCAGATTTAACATTTGCACTGTACTACAATGATGGCATAATTAATATAACCATGCTGTATGTAAATATGCCTCCACATAGCTGCATTTTGTCAAGTAACCTTTCCTCTCAATACACTGTTGCAAAAGCAATTTTATTCAAGTTTTTAAGTTGAAGATCTTTATCCCACAGTACTACTATTGACATTTTACATACTCACTTGGCTTGCTTTTCCATGGCATACCCTTGCTTAAAGTTTCATTAGAACATTAGCATTTTCTGATGATTCATCAAAAGACTACATTATCAATTTCCCTTGGGGTGATCATTACAGACAGGTTTGGCTGAAAAATTGTCAATACAGTGCAAACTGCTGTATTGAACACCTGTAGAGACATTGTTTTCCCCTAATTGAAACCCTTACATATAGAACACTCCCTCATAAAGACCAGATTTCTAGCCTCCCCAGAGTGGTCTGTAGAAACTGATTTCACTGTATTATGAGAAGGGGACATATTGTCTCTTGCTTACGTTTTTGAGTCCTGTGTGCAGATACTTGACGTCTTGTGAGATGAAGCAGCTCAGCTGGTAGACGGTCTCTTGAGACGAGACGGGAGGCTCTTCTTCTGATTCAATGCATTTTAATCTGGACCATGCAGGTCAAGGACCACAAATACACTGATGCACTTTTTTACACTGGCAAAAATTGGCCTCCGCTCTGAAGCAGGGGAAGTGTTAAGAAGGGAATGCCAGCGTGACATGGCCTCAAATAATAATTAATGTGATTAACCGTTTGAGTGCTGGACAAACATAGCTCCATAGGATTTGTGTGTAGAACTTCTGAATAATTTTACATACGGCACACAATGAGTTAAGGATAGTCCTGGGCCCCATATCACAAAGAGTTATGATTGATCTTACGATCGAAAGATCAATCGTAAATCTGTATCACAAAGAAGTTACGATCGGTATCACACTTTTTTGGACGATTGGATTGCTTCTTCTCCGGATAAATCTACGTAGGATCAATAGATCAGTCGTACGACTGATCTATCAATCAAAGTTCTTTGTAATAAGGGTCCCAGGTCTGGTAAGGAAACCCAGTGTGAAAAGGATATAGTTGTAATTATTTTTGTGCCAACTTTTTAAATATACATGTATAAAGAAAGAACAGAGATCAACATCAGAACAGGGCCCTGTCTTTTGACTAACTACAATTGATCTCAACTTCACTTGCGATTGATATCAATGGTAACTCTGTACATTAAAGATAGGGGATTGGACTTGGGATCAATTGAGATCAATCATAGCTCTTTTTAAGATATGGTCCTACTCTACACAAAAAAAACATCTAATAAAATACTGTATATTCTGATGTATAAGACGCATGTTTTTTACCTTAAAAATCATGCCAAAGTCCGGGTGCGTCTCATACGCGACGTTAGCAAAAGTCGGGTCATTCACACTAACACGTATACACATGTATGGGACTATGCATTGTGTGACAACAATCAACATTTAACAACAAAATAAATGGCTTTCACAGTCCGACATAATACCAGTAATACAATTTCAATCACATCATCAGCATAATTACCGGTACGAAGAAAGCACCAAGACTAGTATTTGTCCGAGACACCTCAAAGAAACCGCTAGCTAGAAAGCTAAGCCCTAAGGATAACCTCCGTTAGATCAGAGCCGCTATTGTTGCTTTGATCCGGCCTTGAGGTGGCGCTATACACATTTTCGTCCCGGAGATTTTTTTTTTTTAAACAGGGCCCTATCTTTTCACCAATTACAATTGATCTCAACTTGACTTGCAATTGATATCAATTGTAACTCTATACATTAGAGATAGGGGATTGGACTTGAGATCAATTGAGATCAATCATAACTCTTTATGATGGTCCTACTCTACTAGATGGTCCTACTCTACACAAAAAACATCTAATAAAATAGTGTAATGACTACATTGGGATCGAAAGACAACTGCTTAAGCACAAAATGTGATAAATAATACTAATTTCCCCACCCCTTCAAAATCATAAGCTTAGTGACGAGCTATTCATTACTCCACTATTAAGCCAATATGTAGTGGGCTAGTCTGCTTGTGTGAGCCTAGCCCAGGCATTCAGCACTGCTACTCAGTGGACGGGTGAAAAGGATACGTGCTCTCGAAATCCACGCTGAAGTACTGGTCGACAAAGGACTTGTTGGGGGCTGCTGCAGCGCCCTCTATGGCGGGAGTGGCCTCCCTGGCCTGGCAGCCTGGCAGCTGCTGTTGTAGCAGGCGCACCAGCTGGCCCCAGCACTCATTGGCATCCTGAAGTCACACAAGATGAGACATATATTGATTAAATTTCATACATTTGATGAAAGTATAGGCCTCAACTGTCTCTCCATCTCATATGGTTTTGAGATCACCTGTGTCTAAAGTTGTAACCAGGGTAGTCTTCAGATATTCTTTAACCGGCAGGTCAATCGGATATAATCACTTGTCAAATGTCTGAGCTGGATACAAAGGGCATCAATATGGCTACAAAAAAATAAAAAGAAGATACTGTTTTAATGGGTGGTGCAGTGAGTTAACATGTGGCTCACAATCACTTTCTGGATCAGACATGTGGTGTTTGTACAGTATGTTTTTTTTTTACACTGGGGACACCCCTCAGAGTAATCACTACTTGAGAAGTACTGTAGAACTGATCATTTTCTTGCGGCATTAATTTTCACACGTTTCGCTCAACACAGAGCAAGCACGAATTGAAAACCATCCTGCAAACTGATTAGCAGGCTAGAAGGGCAAGTCTATCCAGGGATTCCAGAGTAACTACACTAGTACTGGCTTTTAACTTGTGCGAGTGTCGCATGCTGTGACGTGTTGCACAGCCAACGACTTTGAATGTTCATGACAATGCTTTCTTCGGAGCTTTGATAATGATTCTAATGCATGGGGTGGATTGTTTTGTAGTGAAAATTACCAGTTTTACAGTGCAATGATAGCATACCTTCGTCAAA
Organism: Arbacia lixula; assembly: GCA_963669155.1. Classification (NCBI taxonomy): domain Eukaryota; kingdom Metazoa; phylum Echinodermata; class Echinoidea; order Arbacioida; family Arbaciidae; genus Arbacia; species Arbacia lixula. The sequence goes on along the minus strand of OZ022586.1, from coordinate 15,261,182 downwards.
GTTTAAAGATATTGTAGTAAAAATTAAAAAGATGAAATGCAGATACTTAGAACACAAGACAACAGATGGAACAAGAAACTCACAGAATGGCAACCAAGAACAAGAAAGCGAAGAAGGGGTCGACAAAAGAGAAGGTGGAGAGACGAAATATCATCATACACAAACACAGCAACATGGAACAAAATGACAGCAAATAGAAGTGAATGGAAACTGATTGAGGAGGGCTTCATCCAACAATGGTTGAACAATGCCTGATGATGATGATGATGATAGCATACCTGCTGTTGGAATACACCATGCTCCGTCTTCTCTGCAAAGTGTGGGAAGGCGATGTGAAGGAGCTGGAGGAAGAGAATTGGAGGGACAGACTCTGCCTTTCTCTCCATCAAGGAGTAGAGGTCCCGCATGGCTGCGGTCATGGGCTCAGCAGGAGCTGCCGCTATAACGGCCTGGTTGAGACGTCCTTGGAATCTATGGAAGGGAGGTATAATACAAGGAGCTCACGTAAGCATCAATGATGTATAAAATGATTTATGATAAAATACTGGCTGCATATATCACAGCCTCTGAGTTGCTATACTGGAAGAAACTGAAGTCCCGAACTGTTGTGGGTATTGTTAGTTGATTTGCTTTAACAGGCCAATTGCAATTATAATTGCAGGGGACTGCAAACTGAAAATTGTTTTCAAAATACAACGCCTGGATTTACACCAGTAGATGCCACAGGCGGAATGGTATGAAGAAATCCCATAAAGAACATTCAACCTTCAATATGTTTTTTCAAACTCCTGTTGAAAGAAACAATTATTACAACATTAATGATAGTAATGCTAAATATGTTACTCATTGTGGATAAATGGCTACTGATAATCGTTTGCCTCGCAATGTAAGGTAAACGGAATCTAAAAGATCACGACGTTTCGTGTGCCGCTGCAACACTTCGTCAGGTGTGATACCTACTTACTACAATTTTGTATCACACCTGACGAAGTGTTGCAGTGGCGCACGAAACGTCGTGATCGTTTCAATTCCGTTTACCTTACACTGCGAGACAAACGATTATCAGTAGCCATTACTGATAATGATAATAATGCCTACAATTTGAGCTGATCCCGGAGTTCAGGCACACTCCTAAGACACTGCAGAGTGGCATTCATGTAGCAGGTGTTGCCCAGGTTGTTCAGACCACACGGAAGCTCCATCTGGGAAGAGAAAGAGAAAAGCACATTTTATAACTTCATTCTCTCTATAATCTTTGGAACACACATGTATGCATGAAAAGGGTGATGAACTCTCAGAGAAGGCCAAACTTGCACCCAAGCAAAAAGTTTCAGTGACAATGTTGTTTTTGGAGGAAAAAAAAAACATTGCCCTGTAATACTATCACAGCATTTATAATATCTTAGGCCAAACAGGTCATGCATTTTTTGTGCAATGCATTGTAACGTCATTTCATCAGAGTTTGAGTTCACTGTTGCATTTATAAGATTTCAGGAACATTTATTCTAGAGAAACATGACATGAATTTATGACTACCCATTACGGGATTTCAATTCTGTTTCTACACTGTTTCAAAAAGTGGTTTGTTTTAAAACATTGTTTCTGACCAGAAGAAAGAAATCATCCAAACACACCCTTAGTCTCTAGGACCAGACTTAGTTGTGACTGATCTGCTTAGTCTAAGTCTCTACGCACTCCAGAGGCTATACCTGACATGCAGGCTACATGTATACTCACAGCCGTAGCAAGTTGTTCCTCTGTCATGTCTTCCATGAAGACCGTCTTATCTGTTGGAGCTTCAGGCAGAGCTTCCGCTGATCCCATCATGAGTAATGTCGCCCCCTGAAATGGTTAAACATAATCGTAAGCAAAAAGAGAACATCACAGAATAAATCCAGTAGTAACGATTGCATACTAAATCTTCTCAATTAATATTATTCCTGCATTCCAATTTAAGGTAGTCTATCTCTTTGGCAGGCTTACTGAAAATGTACAGTTGCATATATAGGTTTTCAATTATTGTAACTTACAATCAATTCAAACTACCTTGGCAACATATGCTCATTGACAGCTCATTGAGAGCTCATTGTTAAATATCATTGGCTGTAAGTTAAAATAATTGAAAACATAAACCCCATCAAAAAACTTTAAAACATAATAAAGAAAGGAAAACAGACTTTCAGTGGGATAAAATTGCTCAAAAAAAAGGTGCTAAATATGAAATACTGAAATGAGGGTAGACCAAATGGGTTGGCTTAGATCGGTAATCCTGGGTTTAAGGGGGTTAAATTATATTAGGTTCTTAAATTCAGCCTAGGTTAAGGTTTGGGTATAAATAAAGTTTAAGACAGGGTTAGCAACCTAAAATAATTGTAGTGAAAGGGCTTTCTGGGGTAATTTCAATTTTACAAAGATATTTTAGGCATACACCCAGTAGTAGTAAGGATACTAGTGTGCTCCATCCTGTAAATTAATGAATAACATGTCAAACAAAAAACTTGGAACCATAAGGATCACATTGAACCTGCAATCTACTGCTTTCCGGGCAGCGACTGAACGCTCAGTCTATTTCTAGTCCACGGGTTAAGACACAATGACATGGAAACATACACCTCCATCAATCTGACTCATTAATATTCCTCAGTAGTCCGCTGTAAGGACCCTTCGGCTAGAATTTTTTCATTCATTTACAGAAGCATTTCTTAAAAAGAAAAAAAAAACTAAAATAATTTGTCCCTAAAACCCACGATTGCCTTTTGATCATCTACTCACATTTTTGAGTTTGGTGGAGCTCCAGGCGTCGTCCTTGAGCACCTTGCCCTTGAGCATGACCTTCTGGCGCTCCGTAGGGACGCTGGAGAGAGCAAAGAGCTGAGCCTGCAGCAGCATCAGGGGCTCGTCCGTGTCACACTCGATGTCTCGGAATGTCTCCTTCCCCCACTTCACATTGACTGAACGCAAGAATACAGATGAAATCATAGCAGGTATAGAGTAATTAGTTACTGCCTGATGCATATAGTAGCAATGAAAACAAATTCCACTAAATTACTGAAAGGCGATATAGCCCCAGGTAGAATATAGAGAGGGATCGAGACGGATTCTGTATAGTGAATGGTTCCACAAACAGGACTCTACCCTTGGCATTGAAACTGGCCCCTGTATAATTCTTCTCAATGCCTGTTATGGTAAGTTGGTTGTGGGATTTGTTGTTTTTATACATTAATTAACAAAATGTAAGATTTTCAGAGGAAAATTGGGCAGAGGGAGGAAATATTCAACAAGTACTAGAACAAATTGTAGACTTTCCAACAAGGCAGAACAGCTTCCTTGACCTCTTCCTCACGAATAGGCCTACTCTCATTGATAAGTGTTCTCCCCTTCCTGGGATTGGTGACCATGACATTGTGTCTGTGGTCTCTTCTATTAAAGCTAGCAGACGCAAACCTGTGAAGAGAAAGATCTACCTCTGGAAGCAGGCAGACTTAGAGAACCTGAAGAAGGATTGCCTTGTATTCCAGAACAGCTTTACTAGTCAATACTGCAATTCTAGCTCCATACAAGACATGTGGATAGACATCAAAACAACCTTGACCAAGCTGCTGGATAAGCATGTACCCTCAAAGATGTCGTCAACTAGATACAACCAGCCCTGGATAACTCGCTCTGTCAAACGTCTCTCCAGAAAAAAAAGAAGTACTTTAACAGAGCGAAGGCCAGCAATGACCAAGCTGACTTTGAAAAGTACCGTCAAGTCAAGAGACAATCAAGAATTACCTGCAAACATGCCTACAACAAGTACTTGACAGATATTGTCAGCCCAGACACCACATGTAATCCAAAGCGCTTCTGGAGTTTTGTAAACAGCAAGCGCCATGATGTCTCTGGTGTAGCACCATTGAAGTCTCCTGATGGTCTGATCAATGCTGACAGCCTCTCTAAAGCCAACATATTAAGTCAACAATTTTCATCTGTTTTCAACCACGATGAAGACATGACCAGCCTGAAAGACAAAGGCCCTAGTCCGTACCCATCTATGGATCACATAACCATCTCTCCCCCAGGGGTCCATAAGATCTTATCTGAGCTTGATATCCACAAGGCATCTGGTCCTGATGAAATACCTGCCAGACTTCTAAGGGGACTTGCCACTGAATTGACACCAATATTCTCCATATTCTTTCAAGCCTCCCTCGATCAAGGTATCATTCCTTCTGAATGGAAGATGGCTAACGTTGCCCCTATCTTCAAGAAAGGTGACCGTAGTAAACCAGAGAACTACAGGCAGGGTGGTCACCAGAAAATCTTTTACGCATGGCTCAAAAAAGCAGAATGTCACTTTTTGTCAGATATCTGTGCTGGACGCGTGGTACACAACTATGGAACGCGTGGCTCAAAGAAAACAAAAACAATAAGAATAATAAGACTGATACTGATTTTACGCATGGTGCAGTAAATTTACGCGTGGCTCACAATCACTTTCTGGACCCGACGCGTGGTGTTTGCGCCGCATGTTTTCTACACTGGGGACCACCCTGACTACAGGCCTATCTCTCTGACTTCTGTGACCTGTAAAGTTCTAGAGCACATCATTCTTAGTGACATCATGACCCACCTCGAAGTCCACAATGTATTGTCTGATGCACAACACGGTTTTCGAAAGAAACGATCCTGTGCTTCTCAGCTCATCCTTGCGGTCCAAGACCTTGCTCGAACCATTGATGACAAGGGGCAACTGGATATGGTACTTCTTGACTTCACTAAAGCTTTTGACAAAGTACCGCATGGACGCCTGTTACACAAACTTCAATTTTATGGAATCCGAGATCATATTCACCATTGGATTGCAGACTTCCTCAGCAACAGGACCCAACAAGTTGTACTGGATGGATCCATCTCCAACACCAGCCAAGTAACATCAGGCGTTCCGCAAGGCAGTGTCCTTGGGCCAATGCTCTTTCTCATCTTCATCAATGACCTGCCAGAGTGCCTCTCCAACAACTCAACAGTAAGGCTCTTTGCTGATGATTGTATGATTTATGCCAACATCAAGACAGAGGAAGATGCCGTACATCTCCAAGAGGATCTTGACTCCCTGCAACAATGGGAGCGTGATTGGCTGATGGAATTCAATCCACAGAAGTGTCAAGTGCTTCATGTCACAAATAAGCGCAAACCCATCACCAAGCCTTACTTTATCCATGGACAGACCATACCTGACAAAAACACAGCAAAGTATCTTGGTGTGGAGCTGCAGAGGAACCTCAGCTGGAATCAACACATAAATGCTGTAACAAAAAAGGCCAACTCCACACGTGCCTTTCTTCAGAGAAATATCCGGCCATGTCCAAGAAAGGTCAAAGCTACAAAGCCCTCCTGCAACCAATCATGGAGTATGCCAGCATAATATGGGACCCTCACACGCAAGCAAATATAAAAAAGCTTGAAATGGTGCAGCGACGCTACGCACGCTTCATCTTTAACGACCACCGTAGGACAAGCAGTGTAGCAACCATGCTGAACCAGCTCAAATGGCCAACTTTACAAGAGCGTAGGGCACAAGCCAAGGTGGTGATGATCTACTGCATTTCCAACGCACTCATTGACATTCCACCTTCGTTCATCACGCCATCCACATCCTTACATAGAGGTCATTCTCGGAAGATCTTTGTTCCCTTTGCCAGATCAATTGTGTACCAAAAGAGCTTCTTCCCAGATGCGATAAGACTTTGGAACTCCCTCCCTCAAAGCACTGTTAATTGTACCTCTCTTCACAGCTTTAAACAAGAGGTACAAAAGACCCAGCTCTGTTAGTAGCGGTGGTTGTTTTTACTTGCACGCTGTAAGCAATCTTCTATCAGACATTGTACATACACTTGCACACTGCACTTCACCAGTACGATGATACACCAGACGGTGGCCTGTACTGTTACCAGAAGAAGAAGAAGAAGTACATTATTGCTAGAAATGAAAATTATGTTTTTCAACTTGCGTTTGCACTTCCATGATTCAAGGTTGCTGCGATTTCCCCAGAGATTTCAGGAAGTTTCCTGTTAGCTTTTCATATCACTTCCTATTGTTAATCTGTTAATTTCCGTCGAGTGGAATGTGGACTTCCAGCATGTCCAGGCCAAGCAACCAGCGTGCTATCTCTGCCACTGCCATACTAGCCCCGGGACAGCTCCTGCGCGCGAGGCGGGAGGCTGCGTCCTGTGTGGGCTCCCCTTCATTTTCCCTGAGTGTCGGGTCCGACTACTGTGTAATCGACCAGTGCATATGAATGAATTACTCATTTGAATTATGGTTTATCACAAAATGTGAAAATTTTTAGCAATGTTAGTTTTTTTTTTTGTTACAATCTAGGGCATCCTTAATGGCACTATCTCTGCCGGTGTAAATGGGTTCCATGACTGTGGGGTTATGGCCATAGATACATGATTTATGAATAACGTGCGAGTTCATTAAAATAATTTCATCCCTGCTCAGCTAGCTACACCGCCGAATAAGCAGCGCTAACTTCGGCGTCGTCCACCGTGCACTGACGGTGCAGCTTCCCGCGCCCTCCTCATCCCAGTATCAGGGCCCGGCCAGACTGGAATTTACACCTCGTTAGAACCGGCCAAAAGCATAACAGGAAGGTAACATTAATTGTTTTCTGAATTCAGATGAAATGCATACGAAGTGAATATGACTCCATATCAACTTACTCTTGAAAGTCGGCATGATTCGCGTAAAACGATTGATTTCCTCCCTTTGTTATACTGATTTTACGGCACAGAACGGCACGTTAGATGATTCAGCATGCACTAAATTCAGCTGTGTAATTCCATTCATATTGTGTTGCCAAACTGAGAAAAGGATTGACTTCAATATTTTGATGCAAGGTTAAGGTATTTTTAAAAAATAATATCAGGACATTTAGTTTTAAATTATTTAAAATTATTGTATTTATATGCAGTAAAAATATTTTTAAAATATAAAATGATATAAAAATGCATTTCTATAGTTTACCTTTCAGTAATCACTGAGCAATCAGAAGATTGGCTCGCACTTTTTGTTCATTCAGAGTAATCACTTAGGTTAGGTGGATTTTTACACGAGTTTTCAAATTACTCGCCCAATTGGGCTAAATGGGAAGTTCGGTAGGAAGTTTGGAACGACCAGAAAGAATTTGACACTAATATGTAGCTAAAAAGTAGTTATGAACCGTCTTCGGCGTTCTGTTGATAATATCATCGACAATGAAATGTCTGTTTTTTTTTCTAATGTCCACAGAGATTTATAAAGCTCTATGGTTATGTCACGCCATGTGGTGGGAAGCAGAGGATCAAAATATAAAGATCTGTTCAGTGTAGCAAGTATATTCGTAAGACCACTGTCTTAAGTTATACTCATGATGCATTAATGTCCGTAATGTACATCAATACTGTGTAACGATGGTGGAAGGCAAATAGAGGAAGAGAAAGGGAAAGTAATTAACATGTAGAGAAAAGGAGAATAACATTGGTTATAACAGAGCTTATGGGTATGAAATCTTGCTCCATTGTGTTTTGTTGTTTTATTTCATCTAGCTGTCTTTCTCTCGATCGTTCTCTCTTTCGATTTGTTCCTCTCTGTTTCTCCTCTTTACGGGTCTACATCATGTTGTTATGTATGTTTATAACATCTCTGGATTTTTTATTTGTTGTTCTCTCTCTCTCTCTCTCTCTCTCTCTCTCTCTCTCTCTCTCTCTCCCTCCCTCTCTCTCCCTCCCTCTCTCTCTCTCCCTCCCTCTCTCTCTCTCTCTCTCTCTCTCTCTCTCTCTCTCTCCCTCCCTCCCTCCCCCCCGGCTCTCTCTCTCTCTAACTCCTCCCTCTCTCTCTTCTTCTTCTTTTTATAAGAATGTTTCCCCATCTCATGTTTGGTATATCACTGTATCTATGCTAACCACCTTCCCCTTTTCCTCATCTGCATTGCACACTCTCTATCCACCTCATAGCAATAGCATATTTTCAAAACAATAAACAAGATAAATTTATCATAACCATTGACAACCAAAATACACGAACGTGTTTATTTGCTCTTTTATCCCTCAACCTTTGATCAACAATAAGTTCTGCTTTGCACGATATGTATTCATGTATTCTACACACACCCTCACATAAACGCATACACATACGCGCGTATTTTTAATCCCATACGTATACGATAGAAACCAAGCTACTCTAAAGAATCAGTTAATATTACCAACGATTCGTTATGAAGATGATTATGGTTACAAGTAGTGCAACCAGGCGATGCGTGGTTTTCACTATAAATTCAATTATGCAGAAGGGATACACGTTGCGAAATACGGTATCTTCAGACATTAGTTACTTGTCCGAAGAAACAGTAAGAAACAATAAGCATGTCATACCGATACAAAAGAAATGTTTATAACATACCATGATACATAGAAAGGACTGAGTTTATAGAGCAAGGAGTTGCAATGCAAACTCGTTTTATACGGCTAATTTAGAAAAAAAATCACCTTTGAATGATACGTGAAATTAGTTTATATACATTACATGTTAGAAAGTGACACACGTCTCGATCATTCCACAAGGTCATTATTTTAAATTGAACCTCTGATGAACGATACATCGTCTTTACAGGCTAACCGATAAAATGATGTAAACAATATCCCACTTAAAAGAGGAAAGAAGACAGCGCAAACAAAAAGTTACTCACGTGTAAGTGGATTAAGGTATATGCAATATGTATGGTTTTATTTGACAATGCGCTGTTTATATTCTTGGCATTATTGAACCCTCAGGCTGTATATCACAATGCATAATTATGTGACTATCTTGTTAAGACTTGTTTTCCCAGGACTTGAATAGCTCATGTACATGCAACCGGCCCTAGGTAACTCTTCATTTCATTCACAAATAATACATGTAAATCCCATAAAAGTTTCATTGTATTTGGCACACAAATTAAGCCACATCAAGACTAGCTACGTTTGATTATCCTTAATATTACTAATCAGTTTCCTCCTGTCGAGTACAATGGTGCAGATAAATGAGGAGGGAAGGGGGGGGGGGGGGTCCGTAGCTTAGCATAATATAGTAATATACAAAAGTTCAATCTGGATTATAATTTCAGTGAAAATAGCTTGGGAACTAGTATAGAGTCACTGTACACGAACGACATTGCTACAGGAACAACAGTTTTGCAGTCTGCCTTCTGTAGATGTGTGTATCAACTAGTGTATCTGTACGCTCTCAGAAAAAAAGGTTCGTTTCAGCAACATTTTTGTCACAATAGCGGCACCAATTTTGGCAGCACCATTTTGACATAGAAAAGGTTTTCGTCAGCACCGTTTTAGATAAAATGGTGCTGATAAGAACCATTCTTATGGTGCTCGGAAGCACCAAAAATGGTACCGCTCTTGAGACAAGATTGGGCACCTTTTGCGAACCTTTTTTTCCTTATTTTGTATGGCGTTACACCTTTGGAATGTCGTATTCCGGGTCGTCATTAGCTACGTGTTGATTCTTAGTGCGGGACCCGTGCCCGCTCACATCTACCATCAGCTGATTCTCGTAAACTGCGGCGCCACTACTCTTATGTGCCATACCCATGGTCGTGGGTCTATTGATGTTTGTCTCATATACCGGCGTGTCCATGTAACCCAGATGCAGGTCTTGGTATGCTGGTGTCGTATCCACGTGACCCGTAGGAAAACCCACCTCGTGCTTTCGAGGGGACATCCTGATATAAACAGAGATCGATTGAAGAATGTAAAAACAGCAGTTGTATAGTTTATTATTCTGTACCGAACGCGTGTCCTTATTTTATCTATTCGTGTTGTACTGTAAGCGCTAATACAAACATCCAGCACTTAATATTAACCTCTCAAACGTCACAACTTGAATCAAACTTAAATGATAAGATTATAACGCTGAAGGGCATCAGATTGTTTGAACGCATGTTTTGTGAATCAGCATCAACAATTTGTATCACAATAATGATTTAAATAGTCGAAAAGTGAACTTCGTATTCATCATATCATGCATTACAAAAAACGATACTGAATGTGCATCACGCACGGTAGACTACCACGCTTTTTGCCTTTCAGTGACATTACGAATTATTAATGACATTAACACATATTAATCAACTATATCCGAGTGGTTATTATAACATCCATGCCTTTTTAAAGTGATTTTTTAATTATTTTGTGGGGCACAGGGAATATTCTTATTCTGTGATTGAAATGTGTTCTAGAACACGTTGCTGATTAAGTTAGAACGTAATGAAAGTCTCAAGACTTGTTTGAAGAAAGACAGTCGATGAAAATATCCCAAATTTTGCGCCAAGCATATTTTTTTTACTTTTTTGACATCCATCAATCCAGTAATGTGTGAGAATTTGTTATATATTTAGCAAGGCTTTCTTTTAGACTAGACTAAGTAATTTGGTATATTTAACATGAGTTTGAGTTACTCACGTACAGTAATTGTGCATTGAAATCGGCGAAAATTGCGTTGATACCCCAAAATGGCAAACTACCGTATAAGTTTTTATGTCATCGTGTTCATAGTGTAACATTTAATGCGACGTCAATGTGTATTTCAAACCAACATTAGAATGTATCATACGATCATTAAGTTTTATAACATTAGAAAAGATGTCATTTTCTAAAACATGGAATTAAAATTTCCTACCTTAAATATATCAATATCCCTGAAACGATGACGGCATAAACGGTAACCACGCCAAGAAGACAACCCAAAACAAGCAACAAGTCTAAACAAACATCGGGAAAACAGAAGTATGAAGAACGCAACGAATTACATAATTTTTTTTTGGACATCAGCATATCTATAAAATAAATAAAGGGAAAGCAGAATTACATCTATGCATCTAATGTCATTTGGAAAAGTTGTGAATTCAGGAAATGAAGATATCAATATTTGGCCAATGAGGTCCGTTGGGCCGCAAGTTTGGCACTTGCTTTTGCTACGTATGTAGCTTCCTTTGTCAGCAAAAGTGGTATTCATATAGTTCGAGCCTTCATACTGACGAAGAAACTCTCGATCCTCAAAATCATTACCCCCCTGTCCCTTCATCCTCTGTCTACCCTAATTGTAACAGTTCTACTACAGTTCTACTACAAGTATACTACTGGTCGTATAGTCAATAGTGGTACAGTTACTCCTGCTGAAACGACGACCTGTATACTGTAGAGCGACCCACTCCTTATGAAGACCACCCGTGATTTCTCACTTGAACAAAATGCATCTTATTTACCTGTCCGTGCCGCCGCCACGGTCTTCACCTCACCCATCGCACAATCGTCTTCATCGATTTTGTCAGTTGACGTTGATGTTGGCAATGATGACTTGGTGCGGCTAGTACCTATCACAACACTTGTCGCCAACTGGGTAGGTGAAGTGGCTGGGGTAGTCGGAGGAGCTGTGATGAGTCTTCCAGTGGCCATGGTGGTTGTGGGAGTAGTCGGAGGAGCTGTGGTGAGTCGTTCAGTGGTCGTGGTGGTCGTGGGAGAAGTCGGCGGAGCTGTGGTGAATCTTTCAGTGATCGTGGTGGTCGTGGGAGTAGTCGGTGGAGCTGTGGTGAGTCTTTCAGTGGTGGTCGTGGGAGTAGTCGGTGGAGCTGTGGTGAGTCTGTCAGTGGTGGTCGTGGGAGTAGTCGGCGGAGCTGTGGTGAGTCTGTCAGTGATCGTGGTGGTCGTGGGAGTAGTCAGAGGAGCTGTGGTGAGTCTTTCAGTGATGATGGCGATCGTGGCTGCACCAGAAGTGGTCGAGATTGCACCAGTAGCAGTAGTAGCAACTAGAAATATGTAAACAGTGGTAGTAGTAGGTTATTAAACTATAATAAACATACTTAGTGTCGCATTTTACTAATAGTGGTGAGTGGTTGTTTATAAGTATTTTTACAAGTAGAAGAAGAAGAAGAATAATATTATTAGTAGAAGTAGTAGTAGGAGTAGTAGTAGCAGTAGTAGTAGTAGTAGTAGTAGTAGTAGTAGTAGTAGTAGTAGTAGTAGTAGAAGTAGTAGGAGTAGTAGTAGTAGTACTAGTAGTAGTAGTAGTAGTAGTAGTATAGTAGTAGTAGTAGTAGTAGTAGTAGTAGTAGTAGTAGTAGTAGTACTAGTAGTAGTAGTAGTAGTAGTAGTAGTTGTTGTTGTTGCTGCACTAGTAGAAGACTTAGCAGCACCCGTAACTCAAAACAGGTTTAGTGGTAATATCTCAATTTGTTTCTATCTTATATGACAATGTATCAAAATAAACAAAGTAAATGTAATATATCTTATTACATCAGGAGTAGAACGAGAAGAAAACTAATAATATGAACCCAATTCCGCAGTTAATGATTTTTCAATCTTTAATTATTATGTCACATAGGGTACATAATTGCCCTTTACGGTACCATTGGGTATCATTGGGTATAGAGTACCATTGGCCTTTACGTCAGCTAAGGGTAACTTTTACCTTACGAGCTATGCTTTTTTTTAGGTTTCCCTCCATAATAATTTGTACAATTCATTTTGTTTGCCAGTTCAAGATGAAGTGTTCTGATATATATTTGTTTATACCTTGTTAATTCCTTGTATTCAGTTGTATATCTTTATTGAACATTATTATGGAAAATTAAATCAAAATCAAAATCAAATCAAATAACACAGACGAATTACAACCACGACGAATAAAAACCACGTTTAGATATGTTTTTCTAACTCATTGTTTATTGTTTATTGTTTGTATGTGTCTATAGTATCCCAATATATTGTTGTGTTATTGTGCTGGTGGAAGCAAATTTCCATGATTTTGGACTGAATAAAATATCTTGTATCTTGTGTCTTGTATTGATATTACTTGTAGTAGTATTCATCGTGACAGTAGCAGTAGAAGCGGGAGTAGAGGTGGCAGTACTATTACAGTAGTAGTAGTAGTAGTAGTAGTAGTAGTAGTAGTAGTAGTAGTAGTAGTAGTAGGCCTAGTAGTAGTAATAGTAGTAATATAATAGCAATGGTACAACTCATTTATTTTATGATGTGTTAGTTGTGTTACAGATGTGCCAGTCCAAACTGATGTCACTCTTATCTACGGTAGAAAGTATACTCATCGTCTATTAGTACATCGTAAAGAAAAGTATCAACAAAGAAGAACCCAAAACATAACCAACAACACCATGTATTGCACATGTACAGTGACATGTATTTCGTCCTATCAATATGTATTTTTTTAGCAACTACGCTATAAGAAAGACACGATTATAATATTTTAGCTGAGCCATCCCCCCCTTAAAAAAAAAGAATAAAAATAAACAAATAAAAATAAAAATAAAATAAATATATATAATGAAATTATAAAAACGAATAATGCACAAACACCTTGAAACATCAACGTTTTGACTGCAAAACTATCCATTCAATTGTTTTCAGTTAATTTGGGGAAAGTGTAGCAATGTCAGAAAGGATCAGTGTTACTTCATACCTGAACAAATGATCGCAGCCAGGGTTCTCGTACAGGGCGTTGCTGGTATAGATAATAACGTACAGTCTTCAATATAAACAGAATCTGTACGGAATAAAATAAACACATAAAGCCTGATGGGCGTCAAAATGTCAAGATGGCTGACAGCTCTATACAGTGAATTATAGGAAAATTTCTTTAATTTACGCAACATACAAAAATATAAACAATTTACTGGTTGCATAAAACGGTTCCAAAGCAGTTCACTTCCAACCTTGTCAGGATTCTTAATTCGTATCATAACACAATCCCATTGATTGTTCGTTTTTGTCATTAGTTGCAATAATCAATACCTTTTTAATTATTAGGCAGTTTTGTTCCTTGTTTATTTGATGTATGCGCGTATGAATTGAATGCATTTCGTACTATTTTGTAATATTATTATAATTCTTATACGTGTATTGTTGATTTCGTTTGTAAAACATGTGCCATTCAGCTACGTGCTGATAATCATGTTTTAAATTTTAATACATTGAAAATTGAATTGATGGAATGTGATTGATTTACGTTCTCTATTTCCATTTGATTTCTCTTTATTATAATGTAGTTTTTGCTATTATTGGCATATGTATTAGTAATGCAACTATAAAGATTCACAGAGATAGAATGAGAGAGAGAGAGAGAGAGAGGGGGGGGGGGGGGGGCGAGAAAGAGAGAGAAAGATAGAGAGAGATTTTTATTAGCCAGAGAATGAAAAACGGGCACACACAATAATGCGAATATTTCTGTCTGCCCAGCTTGTGACTCTCCTGCTGCTACAGTAGCATACAACAATGCCAGTGGTCGATACAAAGTAGGAAGAGTTTTTGTGTATGTTGTGGGTGTAATAGAAGTGGATACCTACCACTTCCACATGACATTGATATTGTTGGTGGCCACGTGGTGTTAGGAAAAGGAGAATTAGCGTAGATGGATTCAGTCACGCCAGGGAAGCCAAGAGATCTGCAGACGGTTAGTGCGAGGTCTTGACCCAGGTATGCTCCACACATAGTTTCCCATGTCGTCTTGGCACCATCAGTAACCATGAATTCAATGGTGCCTTCATTCGAGGTGTACCCACCATCCGTATCTACTAGCCTCACACCTGCATATGAAAAGGGAATGAATTTGTCGTTTCATGCAAGTTGAGGTATCTTTAGAAACGAAATTGTCCCGATCTGTCCCATTGATCAATTATAATTTATTTACTAAGACACACTTTCATACACATGACAAACACACACCCGCCATTGTCGTTTTGAATTCTACACAAGCTATATCAAACACTGGTAGTGAAATGGTAACATAGTAAGTTAGAAGTAGAAACTGATAGCCTACTCATGTATCTTATTTTCCTGTCTCTCTTATTCTTCATCAACTTTCCATGCATACAAACACACACCACACACACACACACACACACACACACACACACACACACACGCACACACGCACGCATACACACACACACACACACACACACACACGCACACACGCACGCATACACACACACACACACACACACACACACACACACACACCCCCCCACCCCCCACCCCCACCCCCCCCCCCCCCCCCCACATATAAAGACGGGGTGTCCCTTTTGCAGGTCCACATGTTATGAAAAACACGGAAAAGGGAAGAGGATACTGAAGATACCGAATAATAGCTGGAAACTGACTTGAAGTGAAATTTTTAGCGATTTTGAGGAGGGTTTTGGGTTGGTCGTCCGAAACCTATATCATAGACATCGGAGACCGATGTGCGCTATGGTCCGCTCCACATGGCATGCGTTTAAACTCTCTCAATCTCTCTCTCTCTCTCTCTCTCTCTCTCTCTCACTCTCTACCTGTCTGTAAATTTGAGTTGGTGTCGCTCATTACTTTCGTTTAGTTTCGGTACTCCATCTCCTCGATCGCACCGTCATTCTTCGTCATATCTTCTATAATAATAATAATAATAATAATAATAATAATAATAATAATAATAATAATAATAATAATAATAATAATATAAATATAATAATAATAACAATATGATATAATATAATATCATAATATAAAAATAACAATAACTTTAATGATTGCAGCTTGTTTGTGACTTAAAAATGTATGTATTTTCATTCATACACATATGGTGTCCGTGCTTTTTCAATTTCACAGTCCGGAGACTGAATTAAGGGAATGTTACAAATTTGAGCCCTGGGGTCATATTAATGTACCTGCCTACTAGCCGAGTTAGTTGCTAAAATGCATGCGTTTTATTAACTAGCGAGGCTTAGTATTAAAGGTTTCATGAATATGGTCCCTGGTCGCTGAGAACATATCAAGCACAAATCTGGGCCCAGTAACATAAAGGTTTGCGATCAATCGCAAATTTGAAAGACAAATTCTGATTGGTTACTGGTCAGCCTTTCGAACAAAATGCGCATGCAACAATGATGTTGATTGGCCATTGCTATTTTGGGATTGATCGCAAACCTTTATGTTACGGGGGCCCTGCACTGAACTAGAAAGAACCTTTCTTTCTAGTTCTTTCTAGTTCAGTGGGGCCCTGTCACACTTAGGGAGTTGTATTTCTTGCCAGCTGAATCAAGCTAATAATCGTCCACCTCCTACCAGGTACCCATTTCTACTCCTTGGTGGAGAGCAGCAATGTGGATAAAGTATCTTGCTGAAGGCGACAAGTGCCATGGGTGGGATTGAACCTGTTCACAACCACAACGCCACAACACTTCCATGTCTTAATGAATTAGATTTGAAGATGTAAGGTATTGTTACATCTATTTTGGAGCATGAGATAGATATTTAGTGAATACATATTTTACAAATTAATATTTTTTTTGAAAATCTTTACAAATTGATATTTATATATTTGACAAATTGAAAGTGTAAAATTACACAGTGAAATCTTTCTTGGAATTGTTCAAATCTCAGGGGATGGAGACATGCATTGCTGATAAATTACTTAAACTGTTAGAAGCAATTTACTGCCCTTGCTACAAAGGTCGATCCATACTTGCCTGTCAATTCACGTCCGGCCCGTACGTCTGTTGTAATGAGGAAGACAATCATTAAACTCAGATTGTATTTCATTACAAAAGTGTCCTCCATATCTTCATAAAATAACCATTTATTGAATTATTGCTGGAAGATAAACTTCACGGATTTCAGTAAAGAAGAACGATTCAAAATCCAACTGCTCAAATCCTTCGCTGAACGTAGTGCAAGAGAATAAGCACACGGCATTACATATAATTTCTCATATGTCTCTTACAGTAAATATGACGTGTAGCTCACTGTGAAATTTCTCTTATTGTGCCGATGACAAAGGAAGCAACACTTGGACCAAGAAATGGGAATTGTTTTGCAGGATACGCTACAGCGAACCCGCTTGTTCCCAGTTTTCAGTAATGTTCACATCCACTCTCTCTCTCTCTCTCTCTCTCTCTCTCTCTCTCTCTCTCTCTCTCTCTCTCTCTCTTTCCCACGTTCAATGCCGTTTAAAGCTCCTAACGGTCATAGATCATAACGGGTTCTCTTTTGTTGCAGCTTTGGGCGGTGCAGGGCCTGGGGTATCTACGAGTATTATGAATTGTTTATTGTAATCAAAGCGCCTTCCGTGAAGACAATGTTCAAATATGGAAACCAGAAACCAGATCGGTAGACTGTACCTGTCATTAAAAACCTCACATGTTATATTGCAAAATGTGCAATGAAAGGAAATTGAGAAATTAGACACAATTTTTTCAAAAAAAAAATTGTTCACAACATAATGAGAGCACCTAGTGCACGTGATGTCACAAAACCAAAATTTGAAAAGATCATAATTTTCTTCTCCTTTGACGGGTATTCATCAAACCTTCACTAATATGTTTCTTTCACGTGTTATTGAAACCAACTTTATTTTAGGGTGAACTATCCATTTAAAGACAGGGTATCCATTTTGCAGGTAAAAACAAGAAATTTGGTAAAAAACTACACGGAAAATGGAAGAAAGTAATTTATATGATCTTCCCACGCACTTATAAAATTAAAAACTGAACTTAAGCGGAATTATAGCGATCGCTTTATTTCAAGAAGGTTGTGGGCTGGTAGTCCGAAACCTCCCGGTTCTTGTATAAAGCCTTGAGATCGAAGACCGCTGTGAGCTATGGCCCGCATCACAGTGCATGCGTTCAATGTGAGCATGCTCGTGATGCTCGGCGCATCGCACACTGACAGGGGCAATACGATTTGTGAATGCAGACTGTGGCCGCTAACGTACATATCAATAGTTTTTCACTTTTACTAAAATGGTTCCTGAGGCTATATCTGTGAGAATTTTCACGTTGTCATTATGGTATACTGCTAATTCCTGCCAAGTTTAATTTGTACCAAATTCTTATTCACTTTCTCCCCCCCCCCCTCACTCTTTCTCTCTCTCTCTCTCTCTCTCTCTCTCTCTCTCTCTCTCTCTCTCTTATGTTTCTTTGTGTCTGGAGTCAAGAGCAGAGGTGTCCATCTTTTTTTTAACTTTTTTTTTAAAAACACAATTATCATATGTATGTTGTCATATCATTGTGATTTTTCGTTTGTTTTCAATTGGAAACACAGGTACGATGCAATGTATTCAAAGGGGCACCTCACACGCAGATGATAATTGGGCTATTGTGTTGCAATTATCCGCGTGTTACCGCTATTATTCTGCTAGCGCAGTTGAGCTGAAAACAAGCTAAGTTGATCATATTATTCAGACCTCAGACCCTTGACTGTGAGTATAAATACAAAATGAAAATTAATGAAGAGATGGAACGAATTCTGTAATAAACTGGTTTGGTATCTGAATGTTTTTCTGATGCAAAAGTCCAGCTTGTTCCCTTAAAAACTGCAGCAGTCGTCAGAATCAAGGAACGTTCTGGAAAGTCGAAACTTCACCAACGAACCATGGAAGGAGCACAGGCCGAAACTCCAGGCGAGGAGGCTGCGGTGCAACGGGCTATTACTGCAGCTGCCGAGCCCGAGGCGGAGAGAGATGAAGAGAAACGTGTGGCTTTGAACGAACAAGAAGGAGATAATCATGCTGATACGACTGAAAAAGACAATACATGCAAACCAAACGATTATCTCTTACAGACATTGGATGCATTAGAAATTCGAGTGGAAAAGATGAGAGAGATGGCCAGATCGGTTAAAGATGAAAGAGTGCATCTGCTGTACGCGCTCAACAATATGATGCAGAGTGAAGCAATTGACCATCTTTCAGAAGGTGGGTGAAATCTAGGTCCTGTCTAACAGTTACATCATCAAAAAAACTGGTGAACATGTCTGAAAAACTGTGAAATCTTTCCTTTTAGCTTCTTATACAAATATTTTGGGAGCTTGACCAGTGACTGAAAGTGTTCATTTATGGAATAGAGTCTAGAGTTGTTTATTTTACGTGGAATGAATTTGAAAGAAGCACGCACTTACACAATCCATACAAAAAGCATGGCTCAAAGCCCCAAACATTTGACCATTTGACGGGACCCTGTAAACTATAGAAATAGCAACCATTTAAACGCTTCAAAAATTGATAACTGTAGTTTGTCTTTTTGACAAGATAAATTATTTCTACACACCACTATATGCTTGGGTTGGGGAGGAGTCTTGAGTGAGTAACTGCCTGCCTGATAATATTGATATTTCCACTTTTACTCAAAGTAAGAACTTAAAAATTTTCTAAATTGAATGTATCTTTAGCTTTCAGGGTTTGCTTCCGAGCTTGTGGAGATGAAATGTTTGTGATGTAATCCATGAAATATGATGCAATTTCCAGAATATATCCCTCAATTCTTTCTACATGTAGCTGTGCACCCATTGTTTTGATTATTATGTTGCAGTGTGCTTTAGCAAGTGAAGGGTAAATTTACCTGGCTATTGTGAGACTTTGAACTTAAGGTAATCTTTAGTGTATTGCTTGTATTTTATTTTGATCAAGCACATTTTGTAATTATTAGCTTGTTTTTAGGCTGCATTTCTTATTTCTCAGCATCTGATTTACATTCAGAAAGTGGGCTGTCTACTGTCTGGTCACTAAAATGATTCCCTATCCCATTGTCATTGTTTCTTGACCATATGTCTGATAGCTGAGCGAGAGGAGCTGGGTCTCTACATTGACCGACTGATTACCCGCTGCTTGACCGTTGATGTGACCATCCAGACAGTCAGGACCTCAGCTCAGGAGCAGAGTCTACTAAAGGTCAAAGGTAACAAGATGACAGTGTGCTATAGATCTCAAGAAATGATGGACTGAATTTCATCAAACTTGGTACAATAAAAGGACAATTAACTTGTAAGATTTGGGGCTATGTTAGTCAAATGTGATAATCACAGGTCAATGTAAAATCTTGAAATTTCATGTTTTGTGTGATGACTCAAAAAATATTAGACAAACCTTGGTACAATGATATGACAGATATTTCTCTATTAATTTGTACAGTGTATGTCATAGCCACATAGCGACTTTTCTATGCATTAGAGGATGAAATGTTATTAAATATCCAAGATTTTGACAATACTTCAGTGTCTGCGCTTGAGGGCAGGGGCATACCAGTCAACTGCACGTAGTCTCATTTCTCTCGTTTAAGAAGATCTCTTCCTCACTTCCATCTGTAGGCCACCTAGAGGAGCTTGTCACTATGCTGCGGGCAGACTTTGAGCGAAACCAGCAGCGCTTGACTCTGTACCTCAACAGCTGCCTGACAGGGGCAGACGGCGAGCCGACGTCGGTGGACGAACGGTTTCAGGGTGCCGTGCTAGGCTGTGCCATCGAGGACCAGAAGGCCATCCGCAGGAAGCTGCAAGAATTGTGGGACGGTCTGAGCTCATCGGAGGGGTCCGTGGCAACGTTGCAGGGCTTGAGTCTGGATTTATAGCACATGCATTCAGAGGATGATGGAATCGTCTTCTCTCCTTCCCCCCTCCCCCCCTCCACCCCCCACCCATGCAACTTTATACCTAAAGGTTGTCAACTCTGTTTTGTAATTTTAAAAAAGATTGCATTCAAAGTTTGCAACTGATTAACCCTTTCTATGCCAGGCAAAACAATGCCCTATGGGATGTTTGTGTATAACCAGTGCAAAAATGCCTCAATGATGCATAGAGAGTTAATCCCAAAAGCTGACCGTGACATGCAATCTTTTTGAGATGATCTCATCAACCCTTGGCATGCCACTTGTGAGTTATTTCACCATCTATACACACAGAACCCATTGAGCAACCTTTTTGAGATGATCACAACATTAAAGTAGCAAATAGCCTTGGCAAAAAAAAACTTATGGGACTCGTAATCCTTGCAGGGTCATACTGGCATGACCACTGATCCATTTTTTGTTTGATTTTACGATCATGTGAAGGATCGTCTCAAAGTGACATTGGCGTTGAAAGCAAACAAGCCCTTGAACCCATGATGAAGGAAGAACAGTTCTGTCATGAAACTGGTCTTATAATCTTTCCCACCACTTTCCATTACCTCCACCCTAATAAGTAAACTTGAATATATATTTTTAAAACTTGAAATTGAAAATGAGAGTCTTCCCAAGTCTCTCTCTCATTTGTCCGATCTATCACGTCAGACCCAGTTATCTTTATCATTCTGACCATTTCATCAAAGTTTGTACAGGTATGTGACCATAATTGTCATCCAAAATGTATGTCTATTCTTGTCATTTCACAATTGTGGGATCCCTTGTACGCATGACACCATGAACTACTTACAAGTGTACATGTATGTGTCCTTACTGATAAAACCACCTGTCTGTAAAGCCCACTAAACATCAATCCCCTTAAAGCAATTTTCATGTAATTGTACCCATTTATAAACACTCCCTGTATGGGCTTGGCTATACCTTTTTATAAAGGAGAATAGCACGGCCATTGGAGTATATGATCTGGGTGGCCAATTGGATTCTCAGGTGGCCCAGACTGTGAGTGACGACAGTTTTGTCAGTGGCTAGCTGGGCCACAGATTTGAGAGTTTTAGGTGGCCATTGGCTCTTGGGTCACCGTCATTGGGAAGCCCTGCCTGTCCATAAAGACATACCTTTCTCTTCCCTTGGGATGGCCTCTATATACAGGTTTGAGCATTTGCCTGTCCATGATACCTTTCTCTTTCCTTTGGGATAGCCTTTATATACAGGTTTGAGCATATATCACAGTCCCATGTATATTGAAAGGGACACCAGAAATATCACAAACAGATGATTATTATTATCATGGAATCTGCTATCCGTCAGAACATTTAAAGTCATGTTTGCTTTACTCTTTCAGTACTTCATTCGTCAATGGCACAGATGGAACTGTAGGAGCAATTCGATTTTGCAGCATTAATACCAGTAACATTGTCTAATAACTCATGCATATTGTAGAGTAGATATTGCAAGATCGATGCAACTGAAGAAAAAAACTACATAAACATTTCTTTCTTAAGTTTTTCTTTGATGAGTAAATTCCTGGATATCTAACATTTTTTGGAAAAAGAGTTAATTGTGAGTGTCAATGTGCTTGACAGTAAAGTTATTTTGTGTGTCTGTAAAGGAAGCAAGTTTCATACAGGTTTTCATCAGTACTCTATACTACATGTAATAGGAGGAGCTAAACATATTCAATTTAATAGATTTGTATAACTTTGTTTTTATACCTGAGAAGGAAAATTTGCAAAAGTTTATAAAGGAAAACAGAAGGAATGTGACAATTTCTTGTATTATTGCTTTTGTTTCTTCATAGATTTTCTATTTCAGCTCATGTTTGTTCAGATATTTTTTTTTAGGTCAACATTAAAGGCCACATTTAAGGCAACATTTTCAGTTTATAGAAGACTTACAATGTTCTGAATATTTTGTTTGTGTATTGAGTTTCTATTCAACAACATGCTAATGTGTGCCTTTTATTGTGATGTGTAAAAAAGATAAGTGTGATAAATAGGACATGCTGTTATTTTCATAAAAATATTATCAAGATTGTAGCATCAGGGAGGAAAAATGTGTCGTGTAACATACACAGTGAACTACACAAAGCTAGCATTGCATTGCATATATGTACACAAAAAAATGCCAAATTTATGTATTATTATGAAGTCAAGAAAATTACTATGATATACTGGTACATGTATTTACTTTGTAAGCATTTCCTCGTTCATCTTTTTCAACTGCAGAAATTGGAATAATCAGTAGATTTGATGGAAGATGTGACATGTCAGTGGTTCTGATGATGTGCTCTTTGCTGTGTTTGATATCACATGATACATGTAGAGCATTGGTTGTGTATTCATGTAGGTAGAAGTCATCTATGTTGCTGATGTCCTTCACATAATAGAGAAGTAAAATCTTAAAATGTAGAACCAGGTATGTGCTAAATTGATTTTGTGTCCAATAAAACTGTGCAATAAATATTTCTTCGAAGCATCTCTTAGTCATTGTTATATGTATGATTAAAGTTAACTGTACTGGCACATAAAGTGAAAAAAAAAGCTTTCCAATGTTTGGTCAGATATAATACCACTAAAGATTTAAAAAAAAATGCTGTTTACACAGGATTTGCTGTATCATAGAGCAATTATACAGCCATGTCTCATCATTCACAAATTCTCCAAGATGAGTGAAATCAATGTGTTATTTGGTTAAACTTTGCATTTTTGACTGATGGATTTGTTTTATTATACAGAGTTTGTTACACCAATGCATTAAAGAGTGTATTGTATTTCATATGTTTAGTGATACCATTTCTCCTTCTTTGATTGTAAATAGATGATAGCTTTTGCAAACTTAAAGGCCGGCATTTACGACCATTGTATAACTTAGACCGTGTTTTAAACGGAGACTAACTCTATGGGTCACACATTACATCATCTGATGCTTTCACAAAATCATTGATTTTTGTCACAGAATCACGACAGTGGGTGATTTCACCTATTCGCTGTAATTGTTATGTGGAAAACCTTGATATACATGTACTTTAGTGATTCTGAGGGCAAAATCAATAATTGAAACGATAACAGTGTTTCATGTTGTTCACTATGGCATCCCTTAAAGTCAATCCAGGTTTCGTACACTGTTTGCATTAAACCTCTGTTCTGAATACAGGCCAAATTGTTTTAAGTATTCCAGTTTAAACAGTATTTGGGGTGAGTGTGATACTCATTACAATTACAATTTGTGAGATATATTGTGGTAAAGAATGTATGATTGCATAATATATCAATGTAGTTTCTTTGGGCAAGTTAAAATATTTAACCTTGAGAGTTTGGTACTTCTTAAAAGCCAAGTTATATGTTCTGTAGCTTGTTTATCTGCAAACTGCCATTATGTATTTTTTATCGTGTGTTTAGAACCATTTGAATTCATTGTAAAATGCCCTTTGGTTGGATAAATCTGTTTGAAGCGATTTCCTCTTTACTGTTGCCTTTAATGCATTTGTTTTCGTGAATAAATAATTATATTTGTCAGAGCAAAAACAAGAGGTATGTTATTTCTGCATTTTGATGTTATTGTATCATAATCATTGGCACAAAATCACTGTTATTTGTTAAAATATTTGAATATGTGTATACATTGAGGCTGAAGACTACTGCTTCACACGATTATAGCAAATCAACAAAAAAAAGTTGGGCATAAATATCAACAAAACCACAAATGAAACCAACTTTACATTATAATAGTATTCAAATTTATTATACATAAAAATTATACTTGACAATGATCATTTATTACAGGAGTGATAAAATCAGCATGAATCTTCTTCACTTTCCCTCTGGACTTTTTACTTTACTTTTAAATTTCATGGTATCAGATGAATTACATTTCCCTTTCTGTGTTTGACTGCTTGCTCCTACTGTACTATACAGCTACATGTATGCCTATCACAGAAATGGTACATGCAATAAGTTTAATTAATTTCAGCCGTCTGATGTATATACAAACACCAAGCTTTTGATTTCAGGACGGTAGACAAAGAGGACGGGAAGCTCAACGAAAAATAAATCTGGGTGAAACCAAATATCTCTCCGTCCTATAGAATACCAAAAAGCAGTTTTTGGCCATGGAGAGGTGTGTTAAATCTGTCAGTCCCATAGGTACTAAATTGTGTTAAGATTGATGTGGGACTATCAATGCCGTTCAAACAATACATTACAAATGGTAACCACAATAGCTTGTCATAGATTCAGACTGAGATCCATCCACTGAATCTTAATCATGAATACAGGTGAATCTAATAATATGAATGTAGTTAGGGGGAAAGTTGTGAATACATTAGGATAATGGCTTATCACAGGATGCAACTTCCAAACCATACTATTTCTATTACCACTATCATACAGAATTGGCATGAATGTTAATGCAGTATCATTAACTTTTGAAGAGCAGGAGAGAAAAAAGAAAGTATAAGAGGAAAAGAGATGATGAGGGAGAGAATAAGAGAGGGATGGAAGAATGGGTAGAGATAAAGAAATACAGTGGAACCTGAGATCAAATGTACAGTGATTGCAATCAAATGCAATCAGCTCTTACGTTGATCTCATGCCCAACTGTAGGAAAGGAGAGAGAAGTATGAAAAGATTGAAGGAAAGAGATTAAAAAGATCGAAGGAAAGATGAGAAAGAAAGGACAAATATGACAAGAGGAAGATAAGGTAGGGAAAAGGGAAGGGAGAGAGGGGGAAGTGAGGGTGGAGGGAGGCTGATGGTAAGAAGAATTGGATGACAGATGCAAACAATATTCTTGGCTATTCTTATTAAAGAAAAAAAACCCTACAATATATCTGTAAGAATCACTCCAAAAGTATTCTCACATAATCAATAGACGCCTCTATGTACGGTTCCTACATTCCTTGATTCCCGATTAAACTAGTGAGTTATATTCATCTAACTGCAAATGTATGTCATACAAAACTCAAAATACTACAGAATACATGTACATATATGTGATAAATAATCTGTAAAGGATAGTTGCTGTTGCAAATATAATTAGCAAGAGTAATATACATACACAATAACAAAAAACAAAAGACAAAATTAAATGGTTTGAAGTACTAAAATAATACTTCACATAAGCATAAGACAGATACATAGTGTTTTTTGCAAAATTAAATTACTGAATAATGAGGTTCATGTTAATACATACTAATGTAAACATGGTAGATTTCGCGTACAGATATTTTTGCGATTTGGGTCGATGCCGACCATTTCCTAGGACCCAACACACGGGTCTACATAAGTCACAACGCACCACAACTAGTATACTGACAAGAGACGATCTGTGCCTTTAGATAGAAAGCTGCATGTAGTGATGATTGCGGTGCTTAAAATTACAGCGTATCGCAGGCTGACCATTTTGTAGCATGTTGAAGCTAACAGTGATAGGGCGTATGCGCGAGGGATACAACAACCAATAACAACCTTCAAAACATTTGCGTGTTATTATTTTCATTTCATTTGCAAAATTCACAAAAATGTTAACATCGCGAAATATACCATGTTTACAGTGAATAGTTCTGATAAGTGCAAGAATACTTAATACTTGTTTAGATTTTAAATGATTTATTAAGTATTAAATGGTACAATTAAGTGTGAATACTCTGTTTAGGAAATGAATCCTACCAACTGACCAATAAATTTGCAAGTTAGACAAAAATCTGGAATATTTACATAAGAACGTTACAGAAATCTGATATTGCGCATGAAACGCAATCGATTTTTATGTAAAGATATGATACACCGAGAGAGAAGAGAGAGAGGAAGGGGAAGGAAGAGAGAGAGAGAGAGGGGAAGTGAAGGAAAGAGAGAAAGAGAGAGGGAGAGAGAGAGAGAGAGGGGGGGGGGGAAGAGATGGCAGACAGGATTTGGGGGAAGGGGTTTGTATTACACTCATGATCAAAATATTTGTTAACACAGAGATGTAAAATTTGAATATCCCTTTGTCAAATTTCCCCTAAGTACTGTACTACATCTCAGTACATACTACATTGTAAGTATGAACTTACAGTTTCATATAGTTAAAGCATTTCATTCAAGGTATTGTGATGTGTAAGAACAATGCACTGATTGGACGGTTGAAAAATTTGAATACAAACAAAACCACCAATTAACATTTCAAGGTACTGATCATTTCAAAACATTGGAATGCCTCTTCATATACATTGTACAAGAGATGGGTCAAATCATAATGGCAAACGCGAGTTTCAGCAAACACGAGTTTCATGCATACATTATTATTCCAATTGACTTAATATCTATCACAGTAGGAAGCAAAGAGACTCTATCATATAATATATACCGGTATATATATGGATGCAAAGTAATTTTTTCAAAACCTTTTTGCGCTTTTGCACTGGAAAAGCAAAGATCTACTAATTGCAGCTCCTTTTGTAATTCAGTTTGGCTTAGTTTTACCATCCTCATTAACCACATATAAATATGGTCACTGTAATACCTAACCAAAAGTCTCCCTTCTCAGAGTCTTTGAGATTGTTGGAAATGCTCAAACATATTCTGATTAAGGCATCATCCCCATTATCAAAATATCTTTATCTTCAATCCCTCTTCCCCGTAAATATGTCATTGTGAGGCGCAAGGGTTAAACTTTTAAGAAAAATGGTGTTTGCAGATAGTACTGGAAAATAACATGAAAATCCTGACAGGTGAACAACTACACATGCATGCATGATATCACAGAGATATCAGAATTATCAAGTTACTTTGAACAGTGAGCTGCGTGGTCTACGGTATATAGTTTATAATTCTCTCTTGAGCACAAAGATATTCTGCTTAATATGTTATGGGGAATCATAATGCAAAAAATATATATACAACAGAACCATACACAACACAAGTGTAAATATGGAAATTGTTTTGGGGCAAAGCACCCTCAACTCCAAGAATTGGTAAGAAAAAATTAATTTATGTGATTACAAAACGGTGATACAGAAAAGTTAGTACAAAACTTTGTAACTGACATGTACATGTTGCAGTTTTATAAGAAGATATTAAACA
The DNA here is from genome assembly GCA_963669155.1 of Arbacia lixula. Taxonomy (NCBI): domain Eukaryota; kingdom Metazoa; phylum Echinodermata; class Echinoidea; order Arbacioida; family Arbaciidae; genus Arbacia; species Arbacia lixula. Next base: position 15,233,678 of record OZ022586.1, on the reverse strand, counting down.
GTATACGCTATCTTTATACAGAATAATATGATTAAAATATCAGACATGCAAATGTTTTCAGACAATACATTCCGCTATATCAAAAGGGTATGCATGAATCATATAGGACCATTTTTGCTGCGTGTGAAATCTATCTTTATCTTTGAAACCAGTTGAAACTCTGATATTCAAGAAAAAAGACTTTCCCACAATGTTGAATGTCACTTTTGAGGAAAAAATAAACAAAAAACAAAACAAAAAACAAAACAAGCAGAACAAGCTGTTTACATGGAATTTGTCTCTGTTTTCAATACTTGATTTAAAGAAAAATATATTAGTTGTTTATAGTTAGAACTCGTATCATATGACAAGCAGGCTTGTCCTCCCACTTAACACTTTTAAGTGGCCGCGGCAGAGAGAAGTACCATATCTGTGCCAAAAAGCTATCCCACAATTCCAGGAGTGTTTTGCTGATTTCAACCACGTTTTGAGATAATCCCAATTCTAGGTACCAAGGCTGCAGTCAGTAAAGTTATTCTCATTGGGCTTACAAAAATTGCTAAGTTAGGGTGAAAGTTGCCTAGCAACCGTACCAAAAGCTGAATGGTCCTATTGTCCCTGTCCCCTAACTGCGCGATTTTTCTAGCTTCGCGATTTTTTAAGCCCAATGAGAATGGCACTTATGATTACAATATTACAATCATTGTGAAGGTCATCTGCATACATGTACATGCAACTATCATACTACAGCAAGTTTCGCTATGTGAATCTCCATGAGTTGCAATAGACCATTTTTGTAATGTATGCAAATTTATGCATGTCATTCGCAACAATACATTCCTCAGGGTCAAGCTTATCTGCGGTTTTTCCGAGTAGCAACAACTAATAGATTCAAAGTGGATTCCACCCATTGAAACTGAATAACTAAATGCAGGTGAATGTCATACCTCATTACTGAGCAGTAAAGGGGGAAAGTTGAGTACACATTACCAAAATGGCGACTGACATGCAACTGAAGTTTCTCACATTTAGACTGCGCAATTCTGTTTAACGGTGGTAGTCACAAAAGCTAAAATGGTAGGGAATTTCCGGGAGGTAAAGGAAAAAAGGGGGGGGGGGGGGGCTTTTGACTACTTGTAAATCATAGAAAAAAAACTTTTTCCACATGAATAGGGGAGGGGCACCAAAGGTATGGGCACCAATGGAGTAAATGTGGACCATCAAGACATCTTTGGATTGCCCTTCATTGAATCTAGTTAGATCCCATGTTCAGCACTATCAAAGAACAAAATTTAAATCAAGAGCCAATACACATCAAGAAAACTGCAGCTATATTGTTCTGGTGCTAAATCAACAATACCTTCATGTCATTTTGCAATTCTGAACTGGTATTCATTTTATTTTTATTTTTTTTGCAGTTTCATGTTTCACGACTAGGCATTATTTTAGATGGGTTTATTGACAACTCCATCAAGGGCACAGAAAGGTACATATATGTATAACTGGGTATCAACGAAGTATGCAAATACTTGAATTACCTTATAATTACATCCCAGAAACATGCTTACACTTACATGTCTCGTTAACATTGACAGTTTTGCGAATAAGAACTCTTTATTGAAGAGTGGGTTTCTACAGTTTTCATGAGAAATCGTAAAGTTACAAAAGGAATTTCCTTGCTTATAGCATATCAAGAAAACATCCAAATATGAAAAGTCCTGTATAATTAGTTAAATCCATTCACCCACATTGAAATATCAAGCACTCAATTTCACCTCCTTCTGGCATAGATGTAATTTCGGATGACAAAATGCCGCCTGCTAATTACTACACCTATAGTTGTCTCCACTCAATATAAGGTATTTCTTTTCTTGGTTAAACACTTGGTTAAAGTCCTATACTACCGAGTCACGTCAGCAATGGCGCAATCTATATTTCATCTCTGCTAAAGTCACTTTTAATCCACTTAACCATAATTTGACAGAATAGACCAGTTTAAGAGCATATTCAAATGTTACGGCATATTTGCATCATGAAAGTTGCCTGATGCTTCTCACTGCCCTGCATTAAAGCATGCTAAATTGAGCATTTTAGACATATTGACCAGAGAAACAACTCTGAAGCATAGTTTGCTGCATGTCATGCCATCCATTTGACATATTAGTCACCAGCACTTCACAAAATGGTGGAAACACGGAAATACAGTGCACAAAGTATGTGCAACTAGTATGCCACTAAGCAAAATAGACACACAATAGCATATCTTGTCACTTCATGTGCCTGTAGTTGCGCTACGTTGCATTTGCGAACAGTTTCATTATTACTCATTGTTATAACAAATTGCTTGGCATTGCATGATATATTTTGTGTGCAAGTGTCTGGGTTGTATACAAATATATATGACAGCCCCAATGCTTGCCAGAGATATGCCCGACATAGCAACAACTATTATTTAGCACATCCCACGCTTGCCAGTCTGGTTCAAAGATCGTGAATTGTGCAAGGCAGGTTGAAAAATGCCATCTTACTATCAATGCTGACAGAGAAATATGTGCATGCATTTTGAAATATATATCAGTACATATAAACTGGTCTATTCTGTCTTCTCTCTCTCTCTCTCTCTCTCTTTCTCTCACTCAAGCTAGATATACTTTTTTTCTCCTACTAGAAGGGTGTGGCACCCCCTTCAGAGTAATGTACATTTAAAGGCATTCTTCTTTCCCTTTGTTCGTTGCTTCATCGGCCTCAGTTGTATCGTCTGGTTCGCACTGCTGTTCTCGTTCCCGTTGTTTTCGCTCTGCTGCATTGACGGGGTGGTTGATGTGTTGAATATACCTGGGCATGGAAGATGAGAAAAGAACAATATTCAGCTGTTACTGTCCTGCTTTGGTGGTACCTCTCACCCTTCACTGGCCTGGGATGCTTTCATGAAATTCCTCCTCAGTTTCTTTCTCCAAAGCTAGTAGGAGCCTAGGAGAGGGAAGCTTGGTATTCAGGAATAGCATCCGGGGATGTTCCTTATGAAAGTTAGGGTTTGACCAAGCCCTAAATATTCTCCAAACTCCTCTCATACACACATTTTGGAATACCAATCTTCCCATACTGGCCTTGTGGTATTCCAAAATTCCACAGGAGTTTTCTCAAACATGTAAGTCCCCAAGGTTCCTATGAGTGGCAAAATTTGTGTTCCAGCATGACTATGATGCTCCTCATGCATAGGGATACTTTGCCCACATGTAATTTGCTAATTTGCAAAAATTTCAATTAAGTTAGGAGAAAATTTGTAGGAGTGGATTTCAGAGGGAAGTTAGGATCATGGCTTTCTATACTGTAACAAAACTGTTTTGGTTACTTCAACTCTCTTCAGAATAATGATGGTTAGTATTACAGAAAGAGGTTTGACACTATACTGGTTCTAGAAATCAGCAGATTAAGTTTTAGGATTTAAAAGTTGAATGGTCTTTCTAAACAGTTATGTCTCCTGACAGGTTTGACTGTTTCTTGATCTGAAAAGCAATTTGTCCACTAGCACAAGTTTTGCACTACCGACAAAATGACTCAATAGCCCTCTAGTCTGTTTGCCCTAATTTTTAAACTACAAAATCCACTCAATTAAGGGTAGTCTTCTTGTACCAGAGCTACCATCATTGAACTTCAACAATCCGGAAGATTAGGGGAAATTTCATGAGAATCACAGAAATGTCTATGAAATGCACACACCCTAATGACAATAATCTATCAATAATCAATGAGATTGGGTGATTTGATGAAATTAAGTGCAGCAATATTGGTCTATTTTCAGGGAGTCTCCTGCGAAATCAGGGAGACAATAATGACAACAACCTATCAATAATCAGGGAGACTGGGTGATGTGATGAAATCAAGTGCAGTAATATTGGTCTATTTTCAGGGAGACTCCCACGAAATCAGGGAAACTTGGCAGCTCTGTTCACTAGGGGTTATGCCATTTCCTGACCCACTTCATCTGACACACTCTTTCTGACACACTTTTTTTGCCATTCATTTTGTACACGGAGCAGTTTTCATGAGACGGCCTCTGTTATTGGCTACTGTACTAATGAATATTCAACAGCCTCACGATTTTTTTTCATAATGAGTCACTCGGTCTGATACTGTGTGGCGCGCGCGCTGTGTGGATGGCCTGATCATGCATGGATTGCATTGACCAGACTGCAAGTCGTGCGGCGAAGGGCCCGGGAGACCGCATGGACGCCACGTGCTTCCGCGGTGCGCGTGCAGTCAATGCAATCCGAGCATGATCAGGCCATCCCCACATCGCGCGCGGGCGCCGCGCGCCACACGGCCATAGCTAGCTAGCTAGCGAGAGCCGTATTGGCTCTGCATGAACATGCAATACTGCTAGTATGCTGCATACAAAAAGAACATACAAGAATAGTGCAATCGGAGTTCATTCAATGAAACAGAACAAATCACCGGCCCGGGGACCTTATAGTGACGTGATAGCGGGCTAGCAATGAGTTTTGATGTTGTCAAGATAAGTATTGGGGAAGTGTTGTGATATTTAATCCATGTAAGTTCTTGCACTTTACCGCAAACACCAGCAACACGCTGAACAGCGGGTCGGAGGACTCTGAGAGCCAGGCGTGAGCCTTGCACATGATCCTAGAAATGTTGCTGGGGTATACGTAGCCTCGGGGACAGCTCCCGCTGCACGCACGGGAGCAGTACCCGAGGTTCAGCGCGCTCTGCGTGAGCGCGGGCTGATCACAGAATGGGTACACGTACAAAGTCGCGTATGAGGAAAAATTTGTCTTCGACTTTGCCCGTCCCATTTACGACAGGCCTAGGGAGACATTTTCATGTGGGCTGTACACTCCAGCTCAAAGGAATTGGTATAGGGAAAGGGAAAGGGAAGAAAGTCAAGGAGCCCAGTTTTAAACCACTGTATATTTTGTCCAGTTCAGCATGAAACATGATGCTTTTTAGGCTAAAGTATCATGTTTCATGCTGAACTGGACAAAATAAACCGCGGGTTAAAACTGCGGCTCCTTCCTGTTCTTCCCTTTCCCTGTCCCTATGCCAATTCCTTTGAGCTGTAGTGTATTCTCCATACCGCATAGAGGGGAAAGTCATCTCCATAACGCACAGTGAAGCAACATCCAGATTTTGCTTGCAGTGAAGCTCCCTTCCAGTATCATACATTTGTACACTAACTTTTAAAGTCTGAACAGGGATGTGCTCGAGTTTTCCCTCCTTCCTAACACATCCCTGGTCTGAATGTGGCAACACAATGCATCATGGAGCAACTTTTTATTTTATGCCATACGGAGAATTACAATCAGATGTGACGTTGACCTCAAGCACAACTGTACCTCTGTTCGGTACAGGCATTTGAATACTAGCCACTCATATATTTACCAATCTTAGCGCTTATTGTTGAGTTATCTTCTGGCTCGGTGGAGTGTAACCGCTCGATGTACTTGTCTGTCAGGTACCGGAATACATCATCCACGTTGAGATTCTCTTTGACTGACGTCCGGTAGAAGCGTAGTTTCATTCTCTTTGCTAAGGCTTCTGCTTCTTCCCTGAAAGGCAGAAAAGAAAAAAAGTGAAAACCAGAAAATATGCCTGATATTAAGAAGCAAAAACTTGGACACAAGCAATTTTGACAAGTTTACATACATGTCTATCAAAACAGCCATTTTAGAGGGCCAGTCACCCATGATTGTGTTAATTATCACTACATAAACTTATTTTAACTTATTATTTTCATTTATGTTTCAAATGTACATGTATAGGAATCTAGTCTACAAAACTGAAAACATGTTACATGTTTCTGTCTTTTTCATACATTTCATCATCAAACAAACATTTTTCAGTACATACCGATTTTTCTTTTTTTCCATAATTTCTCTTCCATTTCCATCTCAGATTTCTTTCTTCAAAGATGTGATGAAGCAAAGCATTGCGCGTATTTTGAAATGTCAGTATGTAATGAAGTACATATGTGAGCAATGTGAATTTCCATGAATAAACAATAAATGATTCAATTCAATGGCGCAATAAACCAGCACATCAAATTAAGAGAAAAGAATATCAGCTACCGTCTAGTGGTAAATCATACGTGTGCGTTTCCTGTGCCTCAATCTCAAAGCTTTTATGAGAAATTCAAGACCAAACTTGCATTTCATTTTATTTTTAACTCACCCAGATCATTCACTCTATTAGATGCCACACCATGCGCTTATGTACTATACTTTCAATCATTTACACTTGTTTGTACAATCCAAATTCCCACTTCACAAACTGAGCACACAATGTGTGGCTTGTCTTAAAGACAGCCAGTCCCTTTTGCAGATCACCACAAAACCATGGAAACATTGGCAAAACATATAGAGAAGTGTTAGCAAGCTCTATATTCACAATTTGAAAGTGATACGTAGTGTAAAATTCAAATAATGCACGTAAACAACGTCTGACTAATAGTCTTTATTTCAGGCTCTTAGCAGTTTGTGTTGAAATATCTGCTTTATTGATTAATCTGTTTATTAAATTATAAAACCCAGTATGAAAAAAAAATGTTCTATGGGAGGAATCATCTCCAAAGTTTGGTAGTTACTCATAAAATTAGGATTTCGCACACGCATAATAACCATATAGATACTGTAACAAAGACTAATACTTTTTTCGTGGTACGAAAAAAGTCGGTTTGAAATTTAACGGCTGGAATTTTTTACATATACAGAAAGCTTCAACATCCTATATTCTTAGAAATTGTCTTGAATCACACTTTCTTCAATTTACGATCGTGGTAGACGATTTCAAATTTTAAGCTTGCAAAAGGGACGGACAATCTTTAAGGAACCATTACATCAAAATCATGGGCAACAATCTCTCTAGCCTGTCTTCCAGGCTGTTCAACATTTTTAATTCAAAATCTACAATAAACAGGTCTGCACTCTTACTGCATTAGACTACTACCTGTACATGTAGCTCTTTACATGTACAGTAGTTCCTATTTGTTTAATCTCAGGATTGGAAAAGAAGAGAAATTAATATTGCCAGCAGTAGTCTTGAGAGTACTAGACCCCAGTATATAGTTTGGAAAAACAAAGAAATGACCAACAGCCTGGGAGACAGACTATAATCTATTACATGATCGTGCCATTATCTTGCAATCACTGCATGCTACTGTGATTCTTATACATGAGCACTCATGTGATATGTATGCCTGATTTGCTCAAGAAATTATGTATGCCTCATTGATTTGTCTCTTATAAACGTTATACCACATCTTAGACACAGCTTTATCATCAGCATCGGTAAAGTGAAGGGCACAGTGCTCGTATGAACCTGCCTGCATCAAACACCACATTCACACGCAAGTGGTTTGCTGTTGTGTCTCGCCGCATGCACTTTGATGCTAGACATTTGCCGGCGCGACAAAACAAATAATAATAATAAAAATATTCAATTCTCAGAGACGCATAATACAATTCAAATAGTCTCTATGCCTGTGAAAGAAAAAATTGATTATGTGAGAATTTGAAAATAACTAATAATGATTAAACAGATGCATCTTTAGTGTTGATTTGTGTTGGTAGTGTTGAAATAGGCTATGTGCTACAATTTGTACAAATCAGGGTGGACCACCACTTTGAAGGAGGGGGAAAAACCCTGAAACAAATAAAAGGGCAAGAATACAAAGCATGTACAAATACACTTAGCAACCCTGCTAAGCCTGCTCTTGTACGTGTACACATGTTCGGTATGATTGCACATAACAAGGATGTTCTAGTTCAGACACTGCACGATATACATGTATCGGAGCAGGCAATCAAATGTTGGCAACCTTTAATCAAATGCTGCAACCTTGGCGGGCAATTTCATCACAGCCACTGCCGTACATGTAGTAGCTTCAGTTGTCAGTACTAATCAAAGAGATACCTAGCAAGCTGGCCTTGTGCTGTATCCTTTCAGAGATACTCTCTGCTAAATATCTTGTACATCAGTGTGCACTTGAAATGGGAGAGATCAGAGTTAATTTGGGCCTCAGCTTGGAAGGTAGAAAAGTAGTCGCTTTCATACATGATGATAATGATGTTAGAAATAGAAGAGGAGCCTCTTTCAGAGTTGCCCAGAAAAAGGAAAGCAGACTCTTTCGTACATGATGAAAATGACATCCAGAAAAAGGAGCCTCTTTCATACATGTATGTGATGATAATGTTGTCTAGAAATAGAAGTACATGTACATGTGGCATCTTTCATGCATGTTTATGATGTCCACAAATAGAAGTACCGGTAGCTCCTTTCCTAGGTAATGATAATGTTGCCTAGGCATACGCGTTGAGAAGTAGTCTCTTGATGACAATACTGTCCACAAATTGTAAAGTAGCCTCTTTCATGCGTGATAATGCTGTCCAGAAAAAGACATATACTTGAAAATGACGTCTAGAAATAGAAAGTAGCCTCTTTCATACATGAAGATAGTGCTGTCAGGAAATGGAAAATTGGCCTCTTTCATCCTTGTACGTGATGATAATGTCAGGAAAAAGATATGGTTGTTCAGAAAAGGAGAGGAAACCTCTTTTATAAATCATAATGCTGTCCAGGAGTTGCCTTGGGCATGCTAAAAAAACATCTGGATTCACAAATGAAGCATTTATGTACACATTATATTGTGTCATATTTGCAAACAAGTGTACAATGTTGCTAAAACAGACTGCAGGTGATTTTTTTTTTGGCTCACAATATGCACTGTATATTTGCAGATGGGTTCATACATACTGTACATGAGGTCAACAATGATTAGTATTAAGACAGTTCCAGGATTTCTTGGATGGGGAAAACTGCCATTCAGCACATCTTTTCCCTTGTCATCATCAAGCTAGGCATTGAGTCACAGTTGGATACGATGTTCAGAGCGTGTCTGAATGTGGATAAGGGTGGGCACAACATATTGCGTGCAGGAAGTTTACCATGAACATCCATCACCCTAATCATGACATATGGATGGAAAAAATAGAAAGAGAAAGACACAGAGGGGGGATCGGGTGAGTAGGAATGATATTGAGAGAGACAGGATGCAGCAAGATAGAGAGAGGGAGAGGAGAAAGAGTAGGAGAAAGGGGGAGGGAGAGGTGGAGAGAGAGGGTGGGTAAGGGGTGAGAGGGGGAGAGAGAGAGAGAGAGAGAGAGAGAGGAAAAGAGAGAGAGGGAGAGAGAGGAAAAGAGAGAGAGAGAGAGAAAGAGAGAGAGAGAGAGAGAGAGAGAGAGAGAGAGAGAGAGAAAGAAAGAAAGAGGGGGACAGATAGATGGCAAGAGGGAGGGAGGGAGGAGGGGAAGACAGATAAGGTGGAAGAGAGAAGGAAATTAAAGAGATAAAAGAGATAAAGAGACAGAGGTTGAAGCATGACACGGAGAGACAGGATGTGATTGAAAGGGGGTTAACTACTAACTATAAGAGGGCGCAAATTAGGGGAATAGTAACCAAGATGTAGACACAGAGGACGAGGGAGAGTGAAAGAGAGGATACAGACAGATACCCTAGAGATAGAAGAGACAGAAAGATAGGTAGAGAGAGAGAGAGAGAGAGAGAGAGAGAGGTAGAGAGAGAGAGAGAGAGGGAGAGAGAGAGAGAGGGAGAGAGAGAGAGAGAGAGAGAGAGAGAGAGAGAGAAAGTCTGAGAGGTGGGAATAGAAGGAGACAGGAAAGTGCATGAGGATTGGAAGAGAGAATGAGACAACAAAAGCGACATGGGGAGATGGAAATAGCAATTGAAGTAAAGTGAGGAGAGACAAGCTGTGATTGAGTGCGGGTCGAGGGGAACGGTTGAGGGTTCCTTAAGGAGGAGGTAGTGGCCAAAGAGCACAACAAGAAAGAGAAAGAGAGAGAGAAAGAGAGAGAGAGAAAGAGAGAGTGAGAGGGGGAGAGAGATGTAAAGAGAGAGACGGAGAGGGTGAGGGAGAGGGGAGAGGAAGAGGGAGACGGAGGAGAGAGGGAAGAGAGGGGGAGGGAGGGAGAGAGAGGCAGAGAGAGAGAGGGAGAGGGAGGAGAGAGGGAAGGGGGGGGGGAGGGAGAGGCAGAGAGATAAACAGGAGAGGGGGGGGGGAGGAGGAGGAGAGGCGGGGGGGGGGGGGGTGGCAATGTAGGAATGAAATACGAGATAGTGCAGAGAGCTTTGAGAAGAAAGAGACTAGACAAATGAGAGTACAATGTAACAAACAACTAATGGATACATGAATACATGCCCTACGTGAACATATATGTTACATGTATATGCTTCTTCTTCTCTTCCCTACCCACTTTAAACACATGCAATGTGATAACCAGACATTTGGTAGTAAAAAGAAATGATTCATGCGATACAAATTACTTTCCTCCTCAGAGAGTAGTATGTAGCCAACAAAACAAAGAGGACATCATTTCTGATTTTCTAAGTGAATGCACACATTGAATACACCGTAAGTTATTTGCTGAAATTAATGATCCAAATAATACCCTCTCTAGTTTCCGGACCCTTTCATTTCTGTACTACATGTACAATGTACAATACAGCTCAAAGGAATTGGCATAGGGAAAGGGAAAGGGAAGAAAAGGAAGGACCCACAGTTTTAATCCGCGGTATATTTTGTCCAGTTCAGCATGAAACACGATGCATTTTAGGCTAAAGCATTGTGTTTGATGCTGAACTGGACAAAATATACCGCGGTTTAAAACTGTGGGTCCTTCCTTTTCTTCCCTTTCCCTTTCCCTATGCCAATTCCTTTGAGCTGTTGTGTATTTCATTTCTATTTCATTGTAGTTTGCACTACACTGATATAATTGTATTTTTTTTTGACACTACCGGTACTCTGGCTTCAAGGCTATTGGACATGACTAATTCAAACTTATCTTTAGATAAGTGTCGAGAACTCACAAGACAAGTCACTCTTTCATTCTCCTCGTTTCTCCCTCCATCCACAATGTTTGGGCAAGCCAGAAAGGGAATTGAGAATGATTCACTCGACTGCAGCCAGACCCGTTTATTGAATAGTCGTTTGGATTGAAAATGCCCAGCAGCCTGGAAACCAGTCTATTGTGACACTGTCTCATAACTTGTGTCTGCGAGATGAGACTAAGATAAATCTAGCTTGCAGTACAATAGGAGCCAGTGAGATACAGTACTGTAGTCTCCTGAGGAAAGGTGGAAAATCAATTTGCGGGGGCTTCTTATCAACGTAACGTAATAAAAACAAGCAGACTGAACCATACTGCACATTTGACCCTATGACAAACATCCAGCATGCACAGGGGCATGTATCTATAGTTGAGACTGACTGACTGAATGACTGGAGTTTCTGTCTGCAAACTACCTCTTACCGTTACACGTACATGTACATGTACACTTACATTTTTATCTTTTCATTGCAGTGTAATACGTACATGTGTAGGCCTACATGTATGCGGTGTCGTATAATTTAGGTGCAGACAAAATCCTATGTATCCATTATTCATTCCCAAAGCAAACAGATAAAAATCACACAAAAACAGGATGTCAGAGATTAAGAGATACATCTAGATCACACATATGTTTTAGGTCCATTCGTACTTTCTTAATGCATAACAACTATGACTGTAAACACAGTGGCTGTAATGCAGCACCGATATTATGATTCTTGTGAAACCACATATTTCCTCATCCATTGTAGGAATTCTTACAACTTCATAAAGAAAACACATTTTGAGACACGTTAGAGAAATACAATTACAGTGAAACTCACTGTAGCCATCACCTGTCTATAAAGGCCATATTTGGTGTTTTCCTTTAGCATCATTTCTCATTAGTACACATATTGATGCAACCTGTATTTTAAGACAGCCAGTAGGCATCTTGTCTTGCTGGATTGGATTCATAGACATGTTTCATTGTACTACAGACCCTAGCTGACCAAACAGTGACACAAGAATCAGAGAAAACTGAGGAGAAATGTGCTTACGGTTCTAGTACTGCCTGTTCCACCAGATCGATCTTGTTTTGAACCAGGACTAGCGGAATGTTGCCCACTTCTTCCTCCACCTTCACTCTCCACTTGTCTATGGCCTCAAAGGAGTCACGGTCCACTGTGGAGAAGACTAGTACGCCCGCTTGGGCACCTGTGGGGGTAAGGTTAGGAGGGGGGGGGGGGGGGAGAAAAGGGAAAGGGGGAATGCAGAAACATGGAGGAGAGATTGGATGCAATATTGGTGAGAATTGGGCAGAGTGGGGGGTGGTAGTTGCAGGAATAGGGAACAGGCATCCAGAAGGAGGGGAAAGGATAATAGTGTGATGCAGAAAAATGGTTGGAAGAAGTGATAATGGGGGGCAGGGGGGGGGGGTGCACAGAAATAAGGAAAGAGAGTAATAGAAAAAGATAAAATGCAGAAATTGGAGAGGGAAAGAGAAGAAGGGTAGCAAAGCAAAAAAATACAATGAATTTTTTACACGTACTACATTTCGATGCTCGGTTTCAAGTTAAATTCTAGCTATAGTACCTGCCCAAATCCCAATGATCGTGGCGCTTTCTTCTTTGCCAGTAACTTGCTGAAAAAAATACTTTTTAACTCATTTACATGTATAAGCCTGTTTCCTGGCAAAGGGTTTCAAGTTCCTTGTCTTTGCTTTGATTTCAGACAACTCTTTAGGACAAAAAAGTCTGTATCATGTTTCAAGAATGTTCTCTGAAACTGGGAAGTTGAGATACAGCATGTTTGTGCAATACAATACATTGTTTGTTAAAACACTGACAAAGAACCCTTTGAGTCTACGAAGATATGATGTGAAAATCAGTGCTAGACACACAAATTTGTGTCTATGCAAACCATCTGGGACATTTAAAATACAAGTCAGCCTCTCCAACCTAACAACACAGAGAATTAATAAGGGCCTGATTACAAGAACATTTTGTGGTTAGTTTTCAAAATTGAATTATAAAGAAGGTGTTGATTAAATGAAATTGCACCTGTACCTCTGTAATATGACTTTGTGATGGCATCAAACTCCTCCTGCCCTGCTGTGTCCCATAACATCAACCTGACGTCTTCAGCATTGAATCTGCAACCAGTTAAGGAGAGAGGGAGAGGAAGAGAGAGAGAGAGAGAGAGAGAGAGAGAGAGAGAGAGAGAGAGAGAGAGAGAGAGTGACAGGGGAAGAGAGTGAGGGACAGCCGGAGAGAAAAAATGGTTAACAATCTATACATACAGTATACATTGTACAGTCAAATCTCTCAATGAAACCCCTCTCAAGGGAAAAAGAACAATTGGTCTTTAGGGAATGCTGGTCTTCATAATTACATAAGTACAATTGAAGACTGCTCTGATGGGATTCAAGTTAAATGGTCTTTACAGCCAGGTGGTCTTCATAGACTGTGATGTATTCAGAAAGGTTTAACTACCGGTATACAGGATGGAAAGAACACTTTTATCCTTTCACTTTAATTTTTTAAAGCTTTCATTGTCACTTCAAATTTTGCAAGTCCGTCAATTCTATGATTAATTACAGCAGTAAAATAATGATAGAATGAAAGAATGAATAGTTGGTCTGTACTTACTCTATTTGTCTTTCTAGAAAGTCTACTCCTATTGTCTTCTTGTAATCCTTTGTGAAGATGCCCTTGCAGTACCTCTGGATCATGCTGGACTTCCCAACGGCACCATTGCCCACGATCACCACCTTGATGGCTATCTCAATGTCCTCCTCCTTCATCCTGATTGGTCTGTTCAAACAGGTCCCTGATTTCTATTGGCCGCTGATCTGGCAGGCTCCGTGGGGAGTTAGTCCTCTGATTGGCTAATCGCTGATGCCCAGACGAATCAGAGTTCTACTCATGAAAATGCTTGTACTTTCTCACTAATTCTTGCGACCATGCAACTGTCATTCAAAACATTTGATTCTTGGAACACTGTGTTCTAAACCAGGCAACAATTATTCTATGGCAAGATTCTGGTTAGTGAAAGCTGCATCTACAGTACAGTGTAGGAGTCTATGGTCAATGGGCCCCTCAAGAACTTCAGCATTTCTTGATGAATATATCCATGGGTCAAAGGTCAGATAGTAGTTGGAAGCTGGCTAACTGGTCTCTGATGGTCTAGGAAGGTTGCGGACTCCTTGATGTTTGGTCATTGAATCTACCGTAGTCCTGCTTTGATGATTGGATGCCTCAAGTCACATTGGCAGCACAGGGGCTTCCTCTCCAAACAGATCAGGCACCTGATTAGCAGAGAGAGAAAGAGAGGGAGAGAGGGCATGGGTGGGTAGAGAGAAAGAGAGAGAGAGAGAGAAAGAGAGAGGGAGAGAGAGAGAGAGGGGGGGGGGGGGGGTAGGGGAGAACAAGTGGGGCAAAGAAATAGGGGAGAGATGGGGGAGAGTAAGTGTACATGTAGGGAAGGGAGGGTGGGGGGGGGGATGGGGTGAGTGAGAGAACCAGACAGGGAGAGATAATTATAATTTAAGTCTTTTAAACCTTTGCAACTAATTAATATTCTATTTTCTGCATACAAAACACATGCATGTAAAATCCCTCAATGCTCCACTAACTTTGAATATATCTTCCTCTTATGCACATAGTCTACCATGTAAAGTGTTGTACATGTAGGTACACCCAACCAAGTTAGATTCAACAGAAGAAATCTGCATTATTTCTAGTGCCAAAAATAACAAACACACCCAGGCTTACTTTGCTGATGACACACCGCCTGCGATAGGCATCTTTCACCCCACTACCCTTTTCTCATCCCTGCCCTTTGATCAATGTTCATTAGAGATGACAGGGCTGAAATCTGCAAATAAGCACATCATTCACAGCTCTCTGCCTGCCAGCGCAATAGCTAAGTCAATAGAAACATAACAAAGTCTGAGTGTGTGGATAACTTAGACAAAAGTGCAAAACAACAACCCCACATGTACAGGTGTATGGTGAAGATACAGTACCGTACATGTACTCTATGCTGTACAGTATGCAGCATTTAACACAAATTTTTATGGTTTGTTTTGCAAGGCACTTGCATGCAACTAAAAGCAAAAGTAATGACCAAGTAGTAGTACTCATATGGTGTAAATCCAACATTTACAGAACAGTGTCTACATAATAAAGAAGAAAACATTGATGGAGTCGTATAACATACATTGTACATGAACATGTAACAAGCACTTCCTGTATCTTTCTGGTTGTCACGGGAACGGTACACACATGTATATGTGCACGTAAAGACATGTCTGGATGAGGGATGTAATGCATACATTTGAGTGTTAAAAAATATTACAATGTAGTACATGACTTTTGATCCAAGTAATATCTTCACAGTTGGACTTGGAACTTACTTAATTTCAAGTTTATACACGAAATGTACATGAGGCTATGGAATGTAAATCGTACGTGATCTTTCACACAACCATCGTGTGTCCACCTGCAGGTTAACATTCTCTTCTACACTTTGTACAGGCAAAGGAAATAAAACACACCTTTGCAAATGCCCAATATATCTGCACTGTAGTACTTCACACCACTCTACACTTCACTTGTATAATTGAAGGACTGGGAATCATAATACGTCAACAGCAAACTCCCTAGTGTGTTCTGCTGACATTCACGCAACCTAGATAATTTCCAAAGGCTCGTAAAACCCAGTTACAGATGAATGGTAAAAGTATAGAGATTGTTAAGGTTTTGCACTATTCATGTACAGTAAGTGCATCACGTTTCCCTGTTAAAGTGGCTGCTTTGAAGTGTTCTCCTCACCGCTAAGTGCCCCAAATATTTAAAGGTGGATATTCCCCTTCTGCAGGTGTTAAATACAAGTTGCAGTGCAAGTAGTAAATAGGAGAAGATGGAATTCAAGGCCTTCCCCTCGAATGTCGGTATCAAAGAAGGAACAAAATCCTGACTATAAAGGGGCATCTGCATGAGCCCGATGTACGAAATAGCTAGCTAGTTCTGATCGGGTTAGCCTAGCCAGATCACGAAATAGCTAGCTATTTGCGTCTTCATTAGCGAGATCAGGCAAAATAGCTACAGTGTAGCTATTTGGTCAAGAAAATTTCCCAAGAAATCTTGGGTTAGATGAAGCTAGCTCGAGCTAGTTTGCGAACTAGCTTGAGCTAGCTCCGAGCATCTTCATTAGCCTGAAAATTTCTTTACCCCAGCATGCATACACCTGTAAGCGCGCACGAGGCATTGTTTACATTAGGTTTTAATTACTGATCTCTTCAGAGATCAGTGGTTTTTATTCGTGCATGAATGCGAGCTCACAACTGAAGCCATGCGGTCGTGGCCTATTCCCGTTGCACACTGCGTATGTGCGAACATCGGGATAATTTATGCATCCCTAGTTTTGAGCTTACGTTTCCTGACTTTCGAGCTAATGAAGACGTGATTTCAACTTCAGGCTAGTTCCCCGGGTCAGCAAGCTAGCTCGCTATTTCGTCTGATCGGGCTAATCAAGACGCACCTTAAGTGGAATTATACTGACCTTGACAATTTAAATGGATTTGTGTTGGATCATCTTTGAAATGTAGTCTAGTTCCTGCACACACTTGCCCAGGGTATGTACACTACAGCTCAAAGGAACTGGCATAGGGGAAAGGGAAAGGGAAGAAAGGGAAGGAGCCGCAGTTTTGATATTTTGTCCAGTTCAGCATGAAATATGATGCTTTTTAGGCTACAGCATCATGTTTCATGCTGAACTGGACAAAATATACCACGGTTTAAAACTGCGGCTCCTTCCCTTTCTTCCCTTTCCCTCCATGTATGCCATTTACTTTGAGCTGTTGTGTACATGTGCAATGACCATGTAGCATTGACAGATTTTTCTGTGCTCTTGTTAATTCCTGTGTACAAAAATATACATTGACTTGTTAAATACATGAACATACTCTAAGCTGTACATTTTACTTGGAAGCATTACACCTGTACTGTAGGCATAGTTGTACTACTGGTATAAACAGCATACAAGACTTTCTGATGTGAGATCTGAGAGAAATGGAAGTTTTTGGATGCATACATGTAGCACATTAACGATGGTTGTTTAATGATTAAACAATGATTAAACAACCATCCACCGGTACAGTACAGTACAGTACATACACTGTACATGTACATGTTTACTACTGGGTGAAGGGGGGCAGGGCAAGGCAATACATACTTATGAATGCAACCAGGCGATACAAGTGGTCTACAGCACTGGTACTCTATCTCCTCCACCATCAAGTACACTTCAATAATACCCCTGCACTTTCCCCCCTTTCTTCCACGGAATTCCTGACATTGGCTCTAGCCTTTTGCTACAATAGGCTCAAAATAATTGCACCCTCCCTATTGACTTCACGGACCCCTCTTTCACCCCTTCTTGAGTCAGAAGATCCCCAGAGGTCGAGAAATCAACAGGCCCATGAATAATTGAAGGGGGCTTATATTGTAATGGATAAAGAAAGCTACAGACTACAAATAAATCAATACGTATCAGTCAGTCATTTACAGTAAATTACACCCTCTATGCGCTAAGCGTACAAGTAGATCAGTTCGGTAATATCCGCAAATGAACCCAATATAGGACCATTTATACTGGTGAGGAGATTCGTACCTTCTTCACTGAAATTGGCAAAATTGCTTAATAAGAAGGGGAAAAAATTGTAAAAACCAAGGGGCCCATATACAGTATATGTAGGGGTAAACAAAGTAGTGCCATTCTGCCATAACAATATAATTATGAAATTATTTAAAATTAACAATTCTGCCACAACTTTATGTTTACCACTATACAGTGAAAGTATTTCACACAATGTTGGGTACTTGCTAAAATCAGTGTCATCAGCGGTGCAAATGCTTGCCGCAGTACAACACTGCGGCATAAAGAGCAGTGATCAATGTGTGCTGTTGCAGTCTCAGATCTTAATGCTACAGAAACGGTAGAGTTTTGAACGACCTGTTAAAAACTCAACTCGAAATCTAGCAATCAATGCCATTCTGCTTAAAGTTTCCAATTTCAATATACAGTGCTTTCTTTAGTCTTCTGTGTTATTAGAAGATCTAATTCTATAGGTTTTCCCATCCAATTTCGCACTTAGTGCATGCAAAAGTAAAGATAGGTCATTCAATTTCGCACATAGTGCATGAGAAAGTATACATGTAGATAGGTCATTCAATTTATTAGATAGGGCAGCCAAAATCACCAGTCGGCAAATTTGCTGTAGTACAACCAAAATGGCCATTTGGCATTCATAATCGCTTTAGAGCAACAAATTTGTACATAGTGCAACCAAGTTGACCTGTGAAACCCCCTCCAGCTGTCTTAGAGCATTCGATTTTGCCATTGTTCATATCCAATAATACAAATTATGCATGCAATTTAGCACTCATAAGTTTTTCTAAATGTTTTAAAACTTTCTCATGTTTATATTTTCTTCCATAAGCATGACACACTTATACCACGCTCATTGTTTATAAATAAAATGTAGAATGAATCAAAGCCTCCATATTTTATTCAATTTTCTTTATACGGAACAATTTACGACAATTAAAGGGCATATACTGTACTGGGAAGGCAAAAAAGCCTTAAAAATGTAATTGTTAGCAATCTTCTTGCCAATGGTTAAATTCATGTATTGTCTATTTTAGAAGCTTGCTGAAAGTTGTTTGCCCTCAAATGATCCACATATGGAGTAATTAATGATTAATGATCAAATCCTCAAAATGTTCGGCCCGAACATTTTGAGGATTTGTGATTTAATCTATACTATGTATAGAGCTAGATTTTAGTGAAGACTTTTAGTAGATTGCACGATCAAATCCTTCTGGTTCCAAGATTTTTATCTGACAGCATGAAGCACACTATTGGTTCTACATGTACTACTGGGTGTATGCGTATTTCTCGAAAAAAAAAGAA
Source organism: Arbacia lixula (assembly GCA_963669155.1). Lineage (NCBI taxonomy): Eukaryota > Metazoa > Echinodermata > Echinoidea > Arbacioida > Arbaciidae > Arbacia > Arbacia lixula. The sequence continues at coordinate 15,214,821 of OZ022586.1, read as the reverse complement.
AAGTACATGTACAGTACATGGAGGTTTCTTCATACCAGTAGTCATGTCTTTGGATAATGCATTTCATTGTAATTGTACACCATACTCAACAAATATATCTGTGAAGGAGAAACTGTTTCTCTGAGTGTATTAGAGGTGAAAACAATATTTTTGCACATAAAGATTGAAAGTTCTGCCCACATGGTAGAGCTAGAGGGTGGAAAGTGGACATGGAAATGCTTTATCAGCTCATCCCCTTGTCCTTCCAAGCGCTTTCTATTGTTACCTCCTGACCTCATTGGAAGTCCTAATCCCTAATCAATACATGAGGCCCTTCTTCAGCCAGGCTGTTACTGAGATCATTACTCTCATTTGAGCAGCCATTATGAAAGGCCAGGAAGTCACACACAATGGAGGCAAAGGACATCTTAGGGCCATCACCAGGAGTTCCAGGGTGTGTGTTTTCAAACTATGGTCAAGCTCGTTTAGAAGACTGCTTATTGGGGCAAGAAATGTGGTCTTCACGAGCAGGTGGCATTTAATACAGGTTTCGGTGAAAAACAATTTAGTCTTTAGACATTAAAACTAGCATAAATATGTAGGCCGTAGGAGGTCATACACAATGGCTGCAAAGGAAATCTATGGACTTTCACCAGCAGTCTTGGGGTGTGCTTTCAAACTATGCTCAAAGCCTGTTTAGAAAGACTGCTTCAGGCACACAATGTGGTCTTTTAGAACAGGTGGTCTTTATATATATAAAGGAGGCTTTAAAACAGGTTTCAGGGATAAACATTGTTCAAGGGAATCAACAACAAACTACTGTGGTCTTTCTTGGCAGTAAGTCCTTCTTTATAGGTGGTTGCAGGAGCAGGTTAGACTGTACAGTTAAACCTGTCTACAATGATCATCTGTCTATATAAAGACTGCTCAACTTAAAGCGGCCAGCCACTGGTAATTCATGTATTCACGAGCAATTCGCCCACGGCCCGCACGGCAGTCTAGCTAGCTACTTAGGCTAGATGTTTGGTGCGATGCTTCGTCTAGCTCGCTGAGCAGTCCAGCACGCACGCATCCAGTGATAGCACTAGCGCAGGCTGCGAATAATTATTTTCCAAACGTGTAGCTTCTGGCTTCGGCCTTCGCGTCACTTTAAGATGTTTTTGGACACATTCGGAGATTGCTGGACTAGTCCAACGAACACGCAGGATTACGAGGTTTGTGTACGATTGAATGGGGCTTATGGAATCGCGAATGTTACAGTATATCCCAGTTGCCTGTGCCTTTAAATCCGGGCATGGCAGTTTGTATGTACTGTAATTGCACCCATCTATAAAGACCACTTTACAAAGACCATTTTTTTGGGTTTGGGGTGCTATTTATTTACAGGATTCAAGCCATTTCTTAAATTTGTTTCTACTCAATCTATTGTATACTCGACCCTTCATGTACCAATGTATAGTACGTTTGTGATATGAGAGAAAATGTGACAAAGTTAGACAGTCTGCAGCTGTACATGTAATTACTGTAGTCAAGTCACTCAGCTGTCAAAAGCACTGCATGTAACACAATACAGCACTTGTCCAACTTGGAACTTGTGTTCCAGATCCCATGTCAAGTTTATGTGTACAGCTGGAGTTAACTGCAATATGTTTGTACCAAGTCTAGGTCGCGCTTTAGCCTAAAAAGCATCATGTTTCATGCTGAACTGGACAAAATTTACCATGGTTCAAAACTGCGACTACTTCCTTTTCTTCCCTTTCCCTTTACCCACGCCAATTCCTTTGAGCTGTAGTGTACATGTACATGCACAATTACAATCTCTTGTCATTATTATGTTTAAAAAAAGGACAGAAATGGAAATGAACAAATAGATTGTTTCTCTGATCAGATGGTCACCTGACATAAAATTGTAGGCCATGCGTAACAGCTCTTGCTGAGCATGTGTATTAGTGGACCAAAATATGGCATAATACTACTGAAGAAAAATACTAATTCTACTCCAGCTGTCTCTTATTATGTCACACAAATATATCTAGGTTACTGAAATGATGTTTATCTGATCAATCTAATATTTTATTTCCATTGGTACTATTTGTATAGAGAAACCTTGACATTTTACCCCCCTCAAAAGGATGTTTGCTGTAATTCCCCTTGAATTGGCAAATATGTTGACTGTAGAACCAACCTGTTGGTCACCACTGTGGTAAGGCGAGGAAAAGGGAAAGTGAGAGGGAGAGAGGGAGAGAGAGAGGGGGAGAGCTACAGAGAAAGAGAGAGAGAGAGCTAGAGAGGGAGAGAGAGGGAGAGAGAGGGATGAAGAGAGAGAGTTCACAAATGATATGAATAGAACAAGAGTGACTGAGAGGTAAAGGAGAGGGAGAGAGAGAGGGAAATGGGAAGGGGGCGGGAGGACAAGAAAGAAAGGGGGCAAAAATAGAGAGAGGGGGAGAGAGGGGGGAGAGACAGAGAGAGACAGAGAGAGAGAGAGAGAGGTGGGGGTGGGGTGAGAGAGAGAGAAGTGGGGTGGGGTGGGAGAGGGAGAGATAGATACAGAAAGGGGGAATAGAGAGAGTGCGAGAGCAAGAGGAGAGAAACAAAAAGGGGTGGTCAGAGCACAAAGGGAATGGAATTCAATAGTCTCTTTGGAATCAAACCGTGTAATCCCCTGCAGATCTATTGGTGTTAAATCAGGGTGAACCGCTGACGTCACAAACAGTGCTAGTTCTTTAGGAACCTGGAACAAATCGGAGCAGATAAACTGCACTTGTATCTGTCTACATAATTTATACAGGTTGTATTGTGTTCAGTGTAGGCCAACCTTCCACAATTGGCCATTTGGTAGATTCAAGAAAGTCAGATTCAATGACGAATTCTTCAATGTACAACTTTGTACTTTGTCACATAATGCTCACATGTACAAACTGTACAGTACCGCTTACAGCCTAAAAGTAAGAAAACTGGAAGGTTTGCAAACAGACAGTGGAAAGTATTTGTGTAAGAATCCTACACGTACTTGAAAAAATGTGTGTGTATGTGGACAGGGTGGTGGCATATTCGTAAAACAGGTACACACTTCATGTACATGTACATGTATGCATGAAAAAGTGAGAGTTCTGCTTATAATAATCCATGTTGTATCACATTCAGCTCCAAAGGATAATTGGTAGAGATACTGTGCAAATAAAAAAGAGACCAGATTTGGTTCACAGGCTACAACAGGCACCAACTGTACTTTGAGCTGTTCTGCTAAATGCGGGGGCAACTGCACTTATCAGAAAACTGAGATCAAGCAACAAGTAGCATGATCCAGAGGGATAAGCAAACTGCATATTGACATAGGATCGGTTTACATGGCATTCAGGTAGCATGTCACCAACCCTGTGTATACAGAGTCACCTTGTTTCTCCCTTGGAATTTCAATGACATGCAGAGGTCCATGTACTGTACAGGGCAGGTATTGCATTGGGTAGCTCAGTAAGCAGTGCACAATATACCATACCTCTTGGGTTTGGGGTGGGAGGGCTACAGTAAAGTCTTGAGAGGTATGTACTTTTATGTACTTGAATTTTGTGTATGTGTGTGTGTGTGGGGGGGGGGGGGCAGGGGGGGGGGGTGGCAGGCTGGGGTGGGGAAAAGAAGGAGGGGTCACTGGCCTTTTCTTCCTGCCCTACCCCCAGATGCAAAATAGCAGCTACAAAAGCCTACATGCATGCAAAAACCCTCATCAGTGGGTCAATGAGTCAGAAATACTAAATATTCTACACAGGCCTCAAAAATATTACTAGACAGTGGGCAAGACAGGCACTACATGTAGTTATTTCGAATTTGTAATCTACTGTTTTCTATAACTCATAATGAATACAATAACACAAACAATACTTGAAACACATGTACATCAAATAAATATGTGAAATAGTGCAAAAATAGTGATGATGATAATTTACAAATCATGTGTTTTGAGACATATGTCACAGCCACGTCTGTCTGTGTCTGTAGACTACAGTACATCTGTGTAGAGTGTATACAGTACTGTATGTGCTTCGACCTGAAAATGGAGCTTCTTCACAGATTTTGAAGGAAGATTTTTAAAGCAAAATAACATATTTTCGCTACCGAAAAATATATAACTATTCCTTTTTTATTTTGCAGAGCTTGAAATAAGTTGCAAAATATTGGCCACTCCGTAGGCTCCAAAAAGAAATATGACCCCAAAAGGCTTCAACTGAAGTTATGCTGTGTACCAGTAGGTGAGATCGTTGCTGTACGAATGGACTAGCAGTAGAGCCACCTACTTTTACTCACAATTCTAAGTAGTTTTGCTGATCACGTTTCATGACTCGTCAGCTTTCTAATCTACAGCAAAAATCATGTAAAATTTTGTGCCCCCCCCCCCCCCAGCCCTCATTTGACACGTAACGGGGAGGACGATAGTTGGCTCAGGGAAAGAAGTGCCGATAGCATGTTTATATACATCCAGGCTGTACACACAATAGCCCTCGTGATATTATTTGTGCTTAAATGTCGTTACGATTTATAATTTGGAAATAAATGACAAAATCTCATGAAGCTGGCAGTTTATTTACTTATATTCAATGACGCACGTTAATGTAATACAATCTAGGTAGAATATTTTTATTTTTTTGTCTGCTACAAAACTAGACATGAGAGCTTCTACAAACTGTGAGCTTAATAATGCCATCAGACTTTGATAAAGACAAGTCACGGTGAAAATTTCTTTTTGTATGCGAATAATGGTCATTCGACATGTAAACATAATGGAGAGTAGACGCTGCTACAAAAGCTGAACGGGAACAAATCTTGGATTTTCTCCTGATGAATTGGTAAGCTGATATGATTTTTAAGGTTTGGGGGCATGGCATAAATGTATGAATCTTGGGAAGACTTTTAAACAGTCTAAAAATTCATGGTTTTGAAGTCCCCACAATTTATGTGCGCAATATCCACAATTCCCTATGCCTGGACCTGAACATACAGCAAGTTAAGAACATGTAATAGGTATGACTGAGACTGAGAGGTTGGCAATTCAATTTTTGTCACATAAAATTTTTCAATCAATATTCACTCAAATAAAAATTGTTTCAGCTTGATCAAATATTAGTATTGAAGAATTTCTCATGACATGCAATATTTCGTGCCACTTGTTAGATGCGGCGAGAATGGGCCTCTAACGTGACTGCACTAAAGCCAGTGGGCCACACCTGCGAGAAAAACCCGCTGCCGTTCCGCACGGTCGCGGCGCGGCTGAGCTGCACTGCAATGCAGTTCGTGCATTTCCTACATTCGCCAACTGTTAGTTGTCATGGAGTGGAGACGCCGTCGCCGCTGCGAAATGCTCGAGAGATGTTGTAAAAACCCTATTCAAAAGTTGCAGCGAGCCCAAGACTGCATTGATAATCTTTATTATCTAATATAAGATAAATGATGGGTACACTGCACATACCCATAAAGCAAATTTCGAAGATTTTCAAGCAGAAAACGGGTTCCTTAAAATGAATCCATAAATTGGAACCTGCCAGAACTGCCCTCGCTCGGACATTCAATTACACGCACAGGCTAGGATAGGCTACTACGAGCTGCAGGCTCAGCGCTCGGCTGCACTGTACTGCACGTAACACCCCAGCCACCAGAAAGAAACCATCACGCCCCAAACACGCGAGAGTCGGAAAACATGCACTTTAACTCTCGTTTACAGCAACATCGGAGTCAGATACAGCACATACCCATACATGAACTACTCAACAGCATCACATATATGGAATTGTGAATTTACCATGAGAAAAGAATCCTGAAACTGTTGATTCTCGATTGTACCTCCCTACCGGCTTCAACCTCAGGCTCAGAAATGTTGCCGTAATTTCGATTAAATTGCGACGCGCACACACGACGTACGGAGGGATGCGTACGCACTACGGCGCCGCATTATGTCATTAGACAAGCACACCCGGAATGTTCACGTTTTTCTCTCCCCCTCTGATCCCATCCACACCCCTCATAAAAAAGGGTAAAAAGAAAACCAAAATTCACTCTTTGAATATCATTTCAACCTAAATTTGACTTTGTAAATTGCAACTCGACCCATCCAATTGATATTCCCGATGTTGAGTATATAATTACAACGACCCAAGCCCTCTCTCTCTCTCTCTAAAAAAAAAAAAAAAAACTAATGAAAATACATGTACTGTACTACAGATAATATTATTCACTCCATTCATCAAGATACATTTCTACAGGAGGCGCATAATTATACCAATCAAACAACTCAGCGCATAATATCACAACCTTTGAGGAAATATTTGTGAATAAGTTTAGTACTGCGTAGTATTCATAGTGAGCAGAGTATTAGAAATGGCACAGGCAATAATAGATAAAGAAGAAAATTAAAAAAAAAGGAGCGAAGAAAAGAGAGAGACGAGATCACATAAGGAAGAAACAGAGGGGTGGGGAGAATTGAAGAGAAAGATTATAGAGAAGAAAGAAAGAATATGAAAAGATGATAAAAATAGAAAACTGACGGGATAATAAGATGAAAAAAATGATGTCTTACACAAATTTATGAAATACATGTATGAATGTATGGTATGACGTGATTTCAGTATGAAAATAAAGAAACTTAGTAAATGTTTTCATATCTCTCTCACAGAACAGACTCACTCACTGACTCATTACTCAGTCATATAACAGGTTCTTATAGGCTAATTAGGAGACCCAACATTTCAGGTGGAAAAGCTCATATGGCAAGGAGGGGATCATTATATACATGCTTTGTTGGCAAAAAACTCATGGTTTACTCTTGTTAATTTGTAGTAACACACAGAATTAGAGATTAACTGAAGGATAAAACATGCAATTTTCCAGCGTTTTCAGGAGTTCCACACCGAGGTTGTCATTTGCTCGCAATCTTCTTAACTCCTAGTACATTGTAACTTACAAAGTAAGAGGAAAACTTGAGGATAAAAGCAAGTATTTTTTGTAAACTTGTAGTAACTCACAGAATTAGAGATTAACTCAAGGATAAAACATGCAATTTTCCAGAGTTTTCAGGAGTTCCACACAAGAGGTTGTCATTTGCTCGCACTCTTAACTCCTAATACATTGTATCTTACAAAGTAAGAGGGAAAGTTGAGGGAGAAAAAACTTTTTGTAAGTATTCAGGGGTTCCAAATGAGTTTAAAGGATATACAGTGTATAATGTACTGGGAAGACAAAAAGCCTTCAAAAGGTGATCATGAGCAATCTTCTTGCCAGTGGTCTTAAATTCACATGTTGTCCATTTTATAAGCTTGCTGAAAATAATTTGCCCTCAAATGATCCACATTTGGAGTACAGTAATTAGTGATTAAATCACAAATCCTCAAAATATTCGGCCTGATCGAAGCCCCAAACAATTTGAGGATATGTGATTTAATGTGATTTAGCTACAAAGGTGGATCATTTGAGGGCAAATAACTTTCAGCAGATTCATAAAATAGACAACACATGAATTTAAGACCATTGGCAAGAAGATTGCTCAGATCACCTTTTGAAGGCTTTTTGTCTTCCCAGTACAGTATATTCCCTTTAAGCTTACATCAACTTGCCACAACCCACATCTCCAACTCAGCAAAGAGGCATAGAAGCGAAAGCATACCTACATTATAAAACATGTAAAGCACCTGATTGTGTGAACTGAACATTTCATAGTCCTATTTTCCAATCATATGAAAATCTTAAGGGATTTGGGGAAAGTAGCAGAAGACACATACACCAACACCAATAATTATACTAGCAGACAATGTGATCAACATGAATCAAATTTTAATGATGCTGGCATCCAAACAGACTACTTAGGAAAGCACCACATCATGCTATACCCATGTCTCAATGAAGTTCACGCTATTTACAAAGTAAATATTCATTCACTTTTATCTGGCCACATATCTTGGGGATAACAAATGTATACTGTGCCGTACCTTCATCACGATTTCATGTGTATGGACTGAAAAGTACACTATATGTCTTAATACCTACTTTCAAACAGAATTCCAGGTTAAAAATAATCCAATACGGCACATTTGGGTATGTCTTCAAGTACATTAGTACCATATTGTTATAAGAAATAATTGTGGCAAAGTAATACAGTAAGATAGATGTACACCACCATTTCACCATAACATGGATCATGTACTCATTTGAGCTGTATTTGGTTACAAGTCATGTTACAAATGTATTGTAATTAGACAAATAACCGACTGGACATCTATTTTAATAACAACACCCTGTCAACAAATGATATTTATCAAAACCAGAGAGTGATTGAATGACGGTCGTAAGGGAATTGTTAATGAATAATAGCATACACGTGTCTAACCCTGTCAGTAGTAAGCCAGGAATAAAACATTGACTTACTACCGGTATACATTTCATGTACCCATGATACTGAGAGGGTAAAGTGTCTTTTGACTAGCGTAATCATTTTTTTTTAAAGTTATTTCACCACTTGAAGATCAAATTTTGTGTTGAATGTTTCAGAATGAAAAATTATGACAGACCTCAAATAAGTGGGGTAATGCATGCAACTATATCATAAAATACTGCCTCTTGATTATTCAGGGCCACATCAAGATAATCGGTCTGATATTTGTGTTCAGTTCATTAGGAGGGTTGGACAATAGGACACAAGTCACTCTATTTCCCCAAGATGCATGAAGATACTTGATAACAAAACTATCTGGATAACCCATTTATTACCAGAATGTGAAAACTGCCATAAGATGCACATCCTCATAAAGAAGTTTGCACTGGATGATCAGAGCAAATTAACTTTCCATGCACCTCTGCCCATCTATCTGGCACAGGAGGAGTTAAGTTGATGCGAGTAATATATGGGTTATCAGTTACAATAAGATTGAATAATATAAACATCATTGTTTGGGTGGAGGGGTGTATTCGCCTTTCTTCACCAGCTGGTCTCGGTGTTTGATGATGGTCTTGATTCTCTCCATCTAGTTATGGGAACAACGATGGAAGGGCAAGTGTGATAAGGAGAGAGAGAGGGTGAAAGAGAGAGAGGGGGATAGAAAGAGAAAGAGAGGGAGAGAGAGAGAGAGAGAGAAAAAAAATAATTTGTTAAATTCATTCATGCTGCTGAAAATACTTGTACAGTATAACAATATATTCCTTCACAGTCACATTGCAATTTGCTTTTAATTTTGTGGAGAATCCTTCATAAAACAAATGGCTTAAAGATTGTCCGTCCCTTTTGCAAGCTTAAAATTTGAAATCGTCTATCACGATCGTAAAGTGAAGAAAGTGTGATTCAAGACCATTTCTAAGAATATAGCATGTTGAAGCTTTCTGTATATGTAAAAAATTTTAGCCGTTAAATTTCAAACCGACTTTTTTCGTACCACGAAAAAAGTATTAGTCTTTGTTACAGTATCTATGTGGTTATTATGCGTGTGTGAAATCCTAATTTTATGAGTAACTACCAAAATTTGGAGATGATTCCTTCCATAGAACAAGCGGCTTTTCATAATGCGTTTTATAATTTAATAAACAGATTAATCAATAAAGCAGATATTTCAAAACAAAGTGCTAAGAGCCTGAGGTAAAGACTATTAATCAGACGTTGTTAACGTGCATTATTTGAATTTTACACCACGTATCAGTTTCAAATTGTGAATATAGAGCTTGCTAACACTTCTCAATATGTGTTGCCAATGTTTCGATGGTTTTGTGGTGATCTGAAAAAGGGACTGGCTGTCTTTAAAGACAGGGTGACCCATTTACAAAAGTCATGAAACTCTGCAGGAATCAGCAGTATGCCTTAACAATAATGTGTATTAAATTTCACAGTCATAGTTTCACAAACAACTTAAGGAAAAATGAAAAACTATCCTTGTTTATGTTTCCAGCACTATTATTGGGAGAGAAGTTCCATTTTCCGTGGTTTTCACATTTTGTATTTTTGACCTTCAAAAGGGACACCCTGTCTTTAAACATGGAGCTTTGCTGCTTGTAAAAATTGAAACAGCTGCTCAATTTAGACAAATAAATCAGCCCCTGCAGAAATACTACATATCAACAGCTTGCACCCCCATGGTGCAGTAGATCCACTGTGCTGAATTTGAGTACAAAAATGGGAGGCTCATTTACCTAAGTGTCAAAGAGGTGCGTGTGAACAATTGCTTTCAGAATGTGCAATACTGTTGTTTTACTAACTTTTCTCACTTCAGCTCAAGTTCTTTTGGTAACACTTCATTGCCATACCAGTAGTCATATTTTTGCACAGGCAATACACACACTTCCCATAGAGCGGCAGAATGTGTGGCCCAAATTAGGGTTTGAAAAGCAACCTTGATGAGGTCTTGTAGACTTGTAAGCAAACTGCTCTGAATGGATTCAAGTTGAGTGATCTTTGCAAACAAGAAGTCATTGCATATATACAGTATATCTTTTTTTTTTTATTGGCAGTGGTCTTTACAGACAGGTGGTTTGGATAGAGAAGTGGACTTGATAGACAGTGATCTTGACAGACAGTGGTCTTTGAATACAGGTGGCCTTTACAGAGCGTTATTCCTTCAGACAGGCGACAAATATAGAGATATGGTCTTGATAAAACGTGATTATTGTTTGACATGTTTGTCTGTACAGTATACTATTCCTATTCTTTATGATTTCTGTTCTGTTAAGCGCATGGTGAAATTCAATTATGCATATTTTTTTATGTGCTATACAACAATTTTGAATTATCATGATTACACATACTATTACTAACAGAAAGCAACTCTCACCCTTTTAAATCCTGTAATGCATTCCCGGAAATCCTCCAGCTCTGGCAAACATTCTTGGTGGGCCCGCTTGACGCCGAGTTTCGCTGCACACCGGAGGAAGTCCGCCTCATGATTCTTGCACTTGGGTTCTGCGAGTCCCCCGTAGCCATTCAGGCCCTGGTGCGTGGAGTAGACCTTGTCAAAGTCGTACAGTGGGGGGAAGTCGTACAGTCGGAAGATCGGCATGGTGACTGTGCAGTGCACACTCTGGGGAGAGCAGAGAGATGACACAAGATACGGTTAATTATATTTATAAAATGAGTTTCAGAATGTAGCCATTCAAAGACATGATAATGTACGTAGAGCCAGAAGATCATCACGGTGGCTGTGAAGTGCACTCTATGGGGGAGTAGAAAAATGTCATAAAACACTGTTAAATTATGTTGTAAGATGGGTTTAAGAATTTGGCCAATTAAAGATGAACGGCAAGACAAATGGCATGGCAGCACGCACATTCTAAAGCAGAGAGATGTCATAAGATGCATTTAATTCTTTTTATTAAATGGTTACTGAAATAGCCAATCAGAGATACAGTCAAAAAATGGCATGGCGGCTTGGTGGGTAAAGGCCACCTGTATTCAAAGACCACTGTCTGTCAAGTGCTGCACACTGCGCACTCTACAAGAAATATCAGAAAGAGAGTTGTGGACAAATGCTTGTAAATATTATTCTCCCAGAAGCATGGTTGCAAGGTATCTTGAGTGAAACACTGATGAATTCTAGAATGCAACAGGGAAAGGTAAAAATTCATCAATCTTGATAGCATTATAAATTAACTCTACAAGAAATATCAGAGAGTTGTGGACAAATGCTTGTAAATATTATTCTTCCAGAAGGATTGGTTGCAAGGTATCTTGAGTGAAACACTGATGAATTCTAGAATTCAACAAAGAAAGGTAAAAATTCATCAATCTTGATCATACATGATCAAGGTTGAAATGTTGATAATTTTTTGCAATGTGGGGTACACTATTGTTTGAAAATTTGATCATGCTATGGCTTCATGGATAAAATTAACACATTATTTTGATGAAAAAGGAGTATCAATACCTCATTTTCCTTTATTCAATCATTTCATTGATATACTCTTTCATTTTGGTCATAATCGTGTTTAAAGATGCCAAGTCAATGTTGGTCAAGGCAAACATGCAGCTCTAACAACAACAACAACAACAATAATAATAATGATAATAATAATAATAATAATAATAAAGATAATAATAATAATAATAATAATACTAATGATAATAATAATAATAATAATATTTCAATTTATAAAGCGCTTAATATGAATCTCCCAGCGCTTTACAATTCGAAACATTATGTGCTATAAGTAACATCAATCTATTATACAAAATCTGAAACTAAATAAGCACAATTTAACAAAACACTAAGAAAAACTCAAATCATGTACAACTGACATCTGAAAATTGTAAAAACACTTTATTATTAATGAGATTTTTACTATGAAATGGAACTTATATATGTACATCCCATTATAAATTAACAGAATGTAAAAAAAAAAAAACATAATTTAGAGTAATATTTGTGCCAATTTGAAGAACAAAAAGTGTGATTTCAACCTTTTCAGCGCATTGCCACAAAAGAAATAAATGCCAAAAATGGATTCATCTGATGGAGAAAAATAGATATGAAAGCTCTAAACCACATATTTTTGGTACATGGACCTTAATGGGTTAATAAATGCATATTCACAATGAAATATCTCAATCAAATGTACTTGAAGTGGTATAGAAATGAAATAGTGAGATTGGAATACAAAAATACGTTAAAATGCTGACATGCTTGGACTAGTTACTGAAATGAATGAAAAATCAGCATGATCAATTGTTTGTTTGACTTTTTCGGAAATTTCGTCTTCGGAAAAATGTGCTGACCATCCAGACCCTTTACAGCTGGTCTCATGCTTAGCAAAGTTTGACAAATACAATCAAACTTCATTGTAGTACACATAATGCAAATTTGCTTTTCATTGCCCTAATTATGGGACTGAACTTTCCATAAGTCACTATTATCCTTAAGGATCGTACACTGGAGAATTATGCTACAAGGTCCGAGCAGCTCCAGCATTCGGAACGTAAGTTGGAGTTGAACGAGCTTGAAGAATTACCTCAGGGCTAACTAGTCTCTCGTATCCCACATCTACGCAATGCCAATGCAATGGGTGTGCAGAGGCCTATATAGTATTTCTGCATTAGAATGCCAGTGACATCTCACTCAGAACTTATGCTAACTAGTATTAGACTGTTTCTTGAAGAGAATGCAAAGTCAGATATCAGTGACATTTCATGTATCAATACCAGATCAGAATTTTCAGACAAATTGATAGCCTTTCTTACAAAACTCTGTAATAATTGATATTTACATGTACATGATTCAGGTTGAAATATTGAAAATGTTGTTAAATATGGGCCAAAGTATTATTTTTAAAAGTTGATTATTATATGGCTTGATTATGGCTCGATAATTTTAACAAAGATTGTTGTGATTATCAATCCCTCATTTTCGGTGCTAGTTCATAAATGTATCCATATACTTTGGCACTTATTTTATGAATTTAAACCCTAAACTTAGCTCTGACCCTAACCTTAGACAACTTCTTTGCCATTGAATTCGTCCAAAAGAGTGATTTCTAGGTCTGCATTAGCCCCAATTTATAAATAGCCAGGCCCTAACCTAGTCAGCCTAGCCCCGAGACTGCTACGCGGCTAGCTACCTGTGACTAGTCACGTAGGGTGCCATGAACTTATGAACTTATGAAATTATGAACTAGCGCTTCATTTTTTTTGTTAACTCTATTCAACAATTTTCTTTACTAAATGGTTGGCATGCCAAGACTAGCTTTTTGATTCATGGAATGCTTGAATGATACTCAACATTATTATTTTAAACAACAGTTTTCCATGAATTTTACCTTCAATGAAGTAATGTTGAGCATTCAAAACTTCTTACCCCACCACAGCTGATTTAATGCTTAGCAAATGTTTGACAAATGCAATATGAATGTTATCGTATGCATAGGCTAGCATGCAGAATGCAAATTTATTCACTTTTTAGGCCTTCGTGGCACTAATTTTTCTGCAACTCAGCTTTCCATAGCGTAGAGTAAAAGAGGATCATACGATTAAAAAAAAAAGATGCAAAAGGGTCTGATCTTTGAGTTGTAATTGCCTCGAGAATCACCTCGGTCGAATGAATTAAAACTCCGTGAATTGTCATCGTTTCGAGAAACGTTCCTCACCAGATGCTGCAAGATGGCCGAGTGGGACTGAAAAATGACATACCAATCATATTTTATAAACAAAATAAACTGCATACGGTGGGCCGAGGCTAGCGTTAGGGTCAGGCTAAATTTATATTGGATAACATTTGTGGGATATGAAACTGAAAGAAAAGCACACAGTCATTAGCAACGGTTCAAAGATAGAGAAGGAAGGCATCGATGGACCCACCAGCTTCAAACTCCATAGGCCGTGTGTACGAAGTAAGGCTGAACGGCCTATAATTTCAAATACGCATATATAACTATTCAATTTGCGTAAATCAAATGAAATCACTTGCAGGCCGTCTTCCTTGCACTAATTGGAATATGATTCGCAAAATTAAAATGAAAGACAGAATCTTTTACTCACAATTCTAAGTAGTTTTGCTAATCAGGTTTCACGACTCGTCAGCTTTCTAACCTCCGGAAAATATCGTGTAAAAGTTCGTAGCTCCCCCTAGCCCTTATTTGACACGTAACGGGAAGGACGATAGTTGGCTCAGCGAAAGAAGTGCCCATAGCATGTTTGTAAACATCCAGGCAGTGCACACAATAGCCCTCGCGATATTATTTGTGCTTAAATGCTGTTACGATTTATAATTTAGAAATAAATGACAAAATCTCATTAAGTTGTTACCTTAATTACCGGATCTACTGGAAAATTGCTTTCGTGAGCAGTCTGGTTTCCAGGTCTATCTGTCATCCTACGCTTTATTTGCTAACAACTTGTGCTGTGTGTGTGTTGCAGCGCAGTCAAGTCTCCCATGGGTGACAGTACTGGTATGCAGACCAGAACTTATCTAACCTTCCTTTAAAGGAGTCGACAGATAGGGCAGTTACGACCTCAGATGGGAGAGAGTTCCAGTCATTGATGACTCTAATGCTGAAACTGTTTGATCGCACATTCAGTCTGCTCCTCCTTAGAAATAGCTTAAAAGGGTGACCCCTTGTAGTTCCGATGGTTACTGCCGAAAAGAACAGATCCTCATTGACTCTGTCAATGCCATGGATGATTTTGTATGTCTGGATCATGTCACCTCTCCTCATTCTGTACTGGAGTGAGGGGAGTCTCAAGACACGGAGTCTAGCACCATAGTCCAAGTCCTTAATTGATGGTATCAGCTTTGTAGCTCGGCGTTGGACTTTTTCAATCTCCTTCAGGTGAGAAACAAATCTCGGGTGCCAGATGCCATTTCCATATTCCAGGATTGGTCTTACAAGGGTCTTATGTAGCCTGGTGATTGTGTCACTGTCTTTGTAGAGGAAGGTGCGTTTGATGACTGCTAGTACACGACTGGCTTTCAGGACTGCAGAGGCAATATGGGAATGGAATTTCAGTTCACAGTCCATGATGACGCCCAAGTCTCTTTCTTCCTGAACTTCTTGCAATACCGTTCCGTCCAAGTCGTAGGGGAAATGTAAGCTGTGTGTTCCAATGTGTAGGAATTTACATTTTGACCCATTGAACTTCAGCTGCCACTGCTCCGACCATTCCATCAGTTTGTCAAGATCAGTCTGTATGGCTCCACAATCATCAATGGTACTGATTTCCCTGAAGATTTTTGTGTCATCGGCATATATTCGTACTATGCTGGATACAGCTTCTGGTAGGTCGTTGATGAAGAGCACAAATACTATTGGCCCGAGCACACTGCCCTGTGGTACTCCACTCTTCACTTCACTCCATGCAGAGGACTTCCCATTAACAACTACCTTCTGCCTGCAATCAGTCAGAAAAGCACGGAGCCATACTTCCAGGTTGCCAGTGATACCATAGGCTTTCAGTTTCTTCAACAAGCGTTCATGGGGCACAGAGTCAAATGCCTTACAGAAGTCAAGGTAAATTACGTCTGTTTCTTTCCCACTGTCGAGGGATGATGTCCAAAGTTCCATGACTTCAAGCAACTGAGTGGTACATGATCGCCCTGGAAGAAATCCATGTTGAGCATCACTCAGCATGTCATTTTCGAGTAAGTGCTCCATAAGTTGGTCCCGCACAATGGATTCTAAAACTTTTCCTATAACAGAGGTAAGGCTTATCGGCCGGTAGTTTTCAACTGCACTGCGGCTACCCTTTTTGTGCACTGGGGTTATGTTTGCATCTTTCCATTGTTGTGGCAAGTTACCTTCAGATAGGGATTTCTCGAAGATGTAATATAGTGGAGTGCATATTGTGTCTGCAGTTTCTTTCAGCACCCTTGGATGAAATCCATCTGGACCTGCTGACTTCGAATTCTTCAGGGATTTCAGTTTGTGCCTAACGTTGTCCTCTGATATATAAATGTCGGACACAATGTTTCCTCCATGTCTAGGATTCAGTTCAGGTATGTTCTCAAGATTTTCTTCTGTAAAAACACTGTTGAAGAAATCTTTGAGTAGTTCAGCTCTTTCTTCATCTGTGTCTGCAGTTTCTCCATGTGCATTCTTCAAGGCTCCTATGCCTCTATTCGACTTGAGTGAGCTGTTGGCATACTTCCAGAAGGCTTTAGGATTAATCTTGACGTTCTTAGCGATGTGTTGGCAGTTTTATTTATTTATATTCAATGACATACGTAAATGTTCATTATAACCTGGGTACAATGTTTTTATTTTTTGTCTGCTACAAAACTCGACTTATGAGCTTCTACAAATTACGAGCTTAATAATGCCATCAGATTTTGATAAAGACTAGTCACGGTGGAAATTTCTTTTCGTATGCTAATAACGGTCATTCGACGTGTAAACATAGCGGAGAGCAGACGCTACTACATGAGCTGAACGGGAATAAATCTTGGATTTTCTCCTAATGAATTGGTAAGCTGATATTATTTTTAAGGTTTGGGGGCATGGAATTAATGTATGAATCTTGGGAAGACTTTAACACAGTCCAAGAATTCATGGTTTTGAAGTCACCACAATTTATGTGCACAATATCCACAATTCCCTATGGACCTGAACATGTGTAGACATGTTCTAGCCTATATAGGCTATACAGCCAGTATATTACACATGTAGCAGGTATGGATGGACCTAGACCGAAAAATCAGTCTCTGTAGGACGTTGGATCCGTTGAGATTGCATCTGGCTCCTCTCTATTCAGGGGGTATGTCTAAAAATGTCATTTCGATTAAAGAATGCCCCGAATAAGACGGTTATTCCTGTCTTCGATGGACCAAGGACAATTCTGACCCAACACACAATGGAACGCGC
The DNA here is from genome assembly GCA_963669155.1 of Arbacia lixula. Lineage (NCBI taxonomy): Eukaryota > Metazoa > Echinodermata > Echinoidea > Arbacioida > Arbaciidae > Arbacia > Arbacia lixula. The sequence goes on along the minus strand of OZ022586.1, from coordinate 15,197,538 downwards.
GGGGCTACTCAACAAAATTTGGTCTGACGATTAACTACGCATTCAGAAACTCGTAAATACAATGCATAGATTATTTCTCATGCCAAACACAAGCAAATATTGATCTGAAATAATATATAATATTTTCTGAACCAAAATTATAACGGAAACTCACCTCTAAATCAGTATATTACACTATTTTTGTGGATTATCCTCGGTCCTCCCCTGATTATACTTCTTCGATTGAACTTTTTATTTAACTACGGTATCCTTGAAAGTTCCGCTCAAAAAAAGAAAAAAAAAAGAAAAAAGAAAAGGTTACATACGTGGGGCAAACGCCATGCACATTGTAATCTGGATTAGCCAATCCATTTCAGTCAACAATTTTCGAGTTCACATTCATAATTTGAAGTATTGTCAATGTCTTTTTGTGTACACTAGTGTAAAGCAAGACTAAAATAATTTTACCTTTTCCACATAAGCTTCCCCTATTTTGTACCAAAGTTAGATGTAGAAAAAAAAACCTGTTAATAATCATAATTTTCCCAAAACGGTGGTGTAAAATACATTATCTCATGCAAAAACTGTGCTCTACAATATGCCAAATCATTATGAGCGGAGCATTTTATTTTGAAATTATGCTGCTCGATGATGCTCAGATGGTTTCACACCACGAAATATTTCCCCATATATATATTTTGCAGCGAATTATTGCTCATGTTATGTCATCAGAAAATTGGACAGAATCATGTTACTATAACATTTAAAAGGAATTTATTATATTGTTCAATTCGGATACCAAAATTATGCCATAACCTGCAATATGTTGGGATAAGGTAACTTGTATAGCGCCATCTATGGCTACATCTAGTCCCTTCCCTAAACCAGTGATAAGGCTCCAACACCAAATAGTACTCTGTCAATGATAGGCCTACATGTCTTCCACATACGGACAAACGTCATTTTCATGGTTGATCTCCCTGCGATCGGTGGAAAAATTGGGCCATATTCATGTACTTCTATCAAACAACTTTACAAACTTACCTTGGGGAATTTTTGTTTTCTGTCAGTACTTAGGATCGTGGCCATAATAGAGAATCAAAAATAATGTTTATGTGAGGATCTAAAGTCACGCAAACAACGGAAGGAAAATAACAACATGTACCTACGATCGACCCAGATACCTGAGGCTTCACATAACCTACCGGAGGGATAGTAGCTCGTCAGGTGATCCCCACAATCTATCGACACTGAAACACTCAACAATGCATGATATTAGGTGTTGAAAAGAAACTTTTGACACTTTTGAAAGATTATTGAAAATAGGTTATGACACGTGTCGAAAGTCAAGAGATGTCAATTTTTAGAAGTAAGTTTTGTGTCATTTCATCATTTTTGTAAAACATTTCTTGCAATAATCCTATGAATATTGAATGAGATTTTCTCTTATGGACAAATTTGGATCTGAAAATATTAATTTGGAACCAACAGCGGCCATTGTGAATCACACATGTCAGCTCACAACTTCTTTTCTGCCAGAAGCAATGCATTATTAATGAAACTGTGATGGCGGCTGCTAGTGGATTGACAGGTGCGATACACAATAGTCATTGTTGTGTTTAGAATTCTTAATCTGATACACACAAATTTTTAAGTCCAAATTTCACAAATGATTATTTTATCTCCAGCCCTATTTATACTGTCCGATGTAACACTTATTTTCGTGTCGTATTTTGCGTGAGCATTAAGCGTAATGCAACAATTCTAGCTTTGCTCCGGACAAGAACTACGTACGCCCCCAAATGACCAGACAACACAGAATGGTCGTTGAAAGAATCCATTCAACACATTATAGTGTTTGGATTCTAAAAGATATTAGGATGTACGGATGATAGTCCCTTTTCTCGAAGGACCATGTGTCGGAATATGTAACTCAGCGCTCTTGAACTACAGTCATGATATTTGAAAAAAAAAATTGCTAGACAATTAAAAGAACCAGTGGCGTAAACAGGTTCGTACACCTGGGGGATGACTGGGATGCCAACACTAGTGAGGGCGCGAAGCGACCGTGAAGGAGGGGAAGGGGGGGGGGGGGGGGTGTCCCCCCTCCCACGGTAGGGAGCTTTTGCAATTTTGAACTTGAAGTAGTGCAATCTGATGCATATTTAATGAGGTAAAATAACACACACACGTAAGCTCACACACATGCTAACACACACACACACACACACACACACACACACACACACACACACACACACACATACACACGTACTCCGCCTTGAATGGCAGACATACATCGACAAGATCTACACACCGTGGAATACGAATACAGAATGGACTGGTCAACGCATAGTAATCCATGAATTTTGCTTAACATTACACCCCTTCAGAAAAAAAAACAATGCTAACTGTGTACACGTAGGTATAGTCTTTGTATATACATGAATGAAAACAGCCTCTGTGGCAATTTGTGAATAGAACACATACACAACAAACAAATAACGATTAAACTTTAAGGCATAAGGCATAATGAATACGTACATACCTGCCTCAAAGAAACAGGCATAGGATCCATAGATGGATATTGGCTGGCGGCTCATTACCATACAGATACAAAAAACATAAACAATATCACTATGATCCATGGAGTAACAATGCTGCTTTGTAATTTTGTGAAGAAATCGTTTCAAATTAGGGTAATATTTACTTCTATTTGATCTCAGTCTTAGAATATTATCAATAATAATAAAAATGATTAGAAAAATGATAATAATAATATTGGTAATAATGATAATAACAATAATAACAAAATAAATAAATAAAAATAAAAATAATACTGATACATTAATAATTATTACTATTATTGTTATTACTATTATTATAATCATTATGACTTATTAAGTGAGCAAATATCATTCCCCAAAACCTAGGGGGGGGGGGGGGGATGATTGTACATGCCACCCCCCACCTTGTGAGGTGGGGGGGGGGGGATGCATCCACCTTACGCCCCCCCCCCCCGTTTCCTACGCCCCTGAAAAGAACTTTGAACGGTAAATACATTCTAGACATTTTGTATTTGTATTCCGGGCCTTCTGTAATTATTTGCATTATAATACAGGGGTGCACCTTGATGGTGGACGTTTTTTGAGAGAATCTTTTCAGCATGTTCTTAACATTTCATGACAACCCTCTGCATTCCTTCTCAAGAATTCAAAGTGTATTTACGATGGAACGAGCCACCTCCCAGACCTCCGATCAGAAGCGGGCACAAATCAAACACAAAGACTTGTATTCACAACGGCGGTTTATACTAACCTGGACTAAATTTATGGGACATCAAATAAAACACCATGATACATTAATATTGATTAAATATGATAAATTTATCCTTGGAATCACTATGGTATATTGAGTTTATCCACAGTCATGCTAGTTACAACGAATAATTCAAATTGAACCCACTTTTGGGAATCTGTGATGAAAACAATGATTTTGTGACGGCATCAGATAATTTATTTTGCGCACCATAAAGTAAATCTACGTACGTTTAGTTCACGGTCTAAGTTAAACCACAGATAAACGCTACACACATCCCTGGTTAAACTACAGTTGTAAATATTGGCTAATAAGTGCAATTGTACTCAACGTTGTTTTTATTCAATTCACTGGCCTCTATTTCATGGATGAATATGCGCTGCATTTAGAAAGACCAACACACATTATCTTGACCCTCCCCTCTCAAACCTCTTTCCCAAAGTGCACTTTGTCTCGTTCCCTGGATTAACACACTATTAGCCAACCTTTATCGAGAATTCAACGCAACCTTCAGCATTCATGTCGTGTTCCATTGTACGTCATTATATAAATAGATCTTTGTGTACACCAATTTTATCCGATGATATCTTCTTTCAACGTTATCATGGCACTGCAAAGGTAATGTACGCTACCTATGTGCACCATGAAAAATTTACTTCCACTATTTACATGAGGTCATTAAGGGCATCTTAACCTCTTTTTGGCGGTGAAAATATTTTGAGATTGAAGACTTCAGTGCACGGCAAGCCTCTCTTATTTTATGATAGCCCCCCCCCCCCCCAACAAATAGGCAACATATACCCTTCAACCACCACCGCAACGTTGCGTCAGCCATGACGGCGCATTTCTAAAATGCTTTATTTGATGTTGTACTTAACTATCGGCACACAAAGCTGACGACTAACTAGCACGACTAGTGGTGGAGAGATCTGCGGGAAGAAAGTGAGTATGTCCAACGTCTTATTTTTATCAATTTTACGGAACATTCTGTTGATATTTTCCTTTCGATTCTTTTACAGCCATGTTTAATTCAATTTCATTACATTTATTGTAGTACAGACCACTCCTATCACCTAAACTTTCAATTTACCCCTCCCCCACCCCCCTCCTCCAGATCGACATCCATGTTGCAGTTTGCCTGCTGTACATCACGAACATGTACTTAGAGGGATCTCCGGGCATTACAAAACCAATGTTTCGTTGTTTTGTTATTAGCATTGAATATCAATCATCTTGTTGCGGTGTCTCATATGTTTCTGTAATTAGAGAAAAATGCAATTGATTAATACATCTCCATGATCCGCGCGTAAAAATTAAATTCAGGATCTCAAACTTGTTTTGTATGTTCATTTCAGATATATCTTTGATGTAAGAGAGTTAACTTTCTGCCCGGTGGTACCCTTTGAAGTTTTCCCATTATTGCCCATATTCATTGTATTGTGCGGATACAGCGCGACGGATGAATTATGGCTATGTTGTCATTGCTCGTTGTATCTCTCATTTCTTGCATGTTATCATACACATATAAGCTAATTTGGGCAACACTTAAGAATTGATTGCCGTAATTTCTTACTCGATTTGTCGCTTTCTTTCTCCTACAACAATTAGCACAAGACTAGTATGTGTCCGGCGCAATTCTTAAGTGTCAAATTGTGGCCTTAGCTCTTCAACGTTCGAAATATGCAAGGTGGTCGAGAGCAGAGCTTCGCGAATAAGACTTAATCATTACATCATCCCTAAACTGATCAGGGTTATGTTTCTACTTCTTCTTTAGATCTGCAAGTGAACTGCGTCTCTCAAGAAACATGGACTGGCTCCTGAGTAGCGAATCACACCACTTTCTGGTGACTGCCCTCGTCGCTCTAATAGTCATGTGGTTGGTCAGGAGGCACGTGACTCGACCCAAGAACCTTCCACCTGGGCCGTCTGGTCTCCCTTTCCTGGGAGAAGCGTGGACCTTATATAAGTAAGCTGAACAATCAATTAGTAATCAAATTACTGAGTATTACTGAGTACTGGGTATTTCGCAAGGATCTCCCCTTGTAGCATCTAGATTGATTTTTGTCATGATGCCTCAAACGAACTGTATATGTCGTTGACGATGTTTTAAAGCACGGTGAAGCCTAAAGTGTTCTTTTATCTAAACGTAGAAGGTGGTGGTAGAGGGGAATAATTTGGAATTCCACAAAAATGTATCTTCTAGTAACAAAGGTCGACTAACAGGGACAAAGGTTGATGTGTTTGTGTGTGTTTTTTGTGTGTATATGTGTGTGTAATTCGTGTTATCAATTAAAGGAATAGTTCACCCTGAAGATAAGTTGGTTTCAATGTAAACAAAAACATGACAGAAACATATTAGTCAAAGGATAAGAAAATTAAGATATTTTGAATTTTTAATTTTGTGACGTCACGTGTGAGGTGCTTTCCCATATGTTGTGTGCTGTATGAGTCCATAAATTGCTCTTTTCTTGCATTTTGACAACGGAATGCAAAAAGATTTATGGAGGTATGTGTGTAAAAACGTATTCCTAATGATGTATCAAATGCACAGCAGAAATGGAGAAAATGCCCATTTAGAAGAAAACTGTACACAACATGATTATGGAAGAGCATCTCGCACATGACGTCACAAAATAAAAACTTTAAAAGATCATAACTTTCTTATCCTTTTACTAATGTTAACGGATCTTTATCAACTTGCTTAAGGCGGCTTGTGCCGGAATCTCACATGGATCCTCCACACATCCCTGTCCCCCATCAAAGTCGCCAGCTCGCTGGTACTTGTCGCTCCTGTGTCTCTCTTCAGTACGTCCACATATGTCGTCTGTGGTCTTCCTCTTCCTCTTGCTCCGTGGGTTGGTTCCCATAGTAGAAGCTTCTCTGTGGTCAGCTCTGGATGCCCAAAACAGTGGCCAGCTTGTTGGAGCCTCCGGGCAGCAATCTTGTCTGCTACCCTGGGGAGATCGCGGTAGAGTTGCTCATTGGGGTTGTCAGAGCTCCAATGAATGTTCATAATTTTCCGCAGCATACGGGTGTAGGTGTTATTGAGTGCCTTCTCAATGGACACAGATAGGGCCTAGCCCTCGCATCCATAGAGCAGAATGGCCTTCATTGTAAACTGAAGAACCGTTTCCTAAGACCTAGGTTCATGCTTGACTTCCATATCCTGTCCATGCCATTTAGGGATTTCCAGGCGAGCGCTTTTCTGATCGACTTCGATGTCTTTCCTTGACTCGTCGACCCAGGATCCGAGATACTTGAAGTCAACCTTCTGTTCCAGGATGGCACCTTCCCTGGTGCAGAGTGGTGCATGGTATTCAGTGTTGTAGGCCAAGTACTTGGTTTTCAAGCCATGCAGTCTAGGACCAGCCTTACTGTATTCTGTCTCCATCATGAGGACGAGGGCCTGAGCTTGCTCCATGGTATCAGACAGGAGAGTAAGATCATCTGCAAAGTCCAGGTCAGCCAGGACTTCCTCCGGGTACCTCCTGGATTTGCGGGAGTAATGGTGAAGCCTAGCCCCTCTTCCTTCCCGTCTGCTACGACTCTTCCCAGTGCACAATCTAGCACTATTACACACAGGCATGGAGCGAGGGTGTGTTCTGTCTCACTATTTGTACTCTAGCCTTGGTACCATTGTACATCCTTATGATTGCTCTCAGGAGGTTTGGTGGGATACCATACGCCTTGAGGATCTTCACCATGTTCTCTCTGTGTATGGAATCAAAGGCTTTCTTGAAGACGATGAAGGTGATGACGGATGGCAGGTGATTTGCCTTCACACCTTTAATAATTTTTCTCAGAGTGAGGATCTGATCAACTGTGGAGCGCTTGGGGCGGAAGCCATTCTGATTGATGCGGATTTTGAGATCAATGACACCACGTATACGGGTGAGGATTAGCTTATTGTACATCTTGGCTATGATGAATATGAGGCTGATTCCTCGGTAGTTGTTGGTGTTACCGAGGTCTCCAGACTTGGGCACTGGTACAATGTTCATGTAGGACCAGAGATCATGATTGTCGTTCTCCATGAGCGCTTTGTTGCAGAAATCGAGGCAGATCACGTCGAAGTCACATGTCTCGAGCACTTCTGGTGGGATATTATCAGGACCAGCCGCTTTTCCGAGTTTCAGGGATGCCTTGACTTTCCTGAGCTCGTCAAGGGTGAAGGGTTCGTCGTTGATGTCGAGGTCTGTGAAGATGCTTTTGATATCTTCATCCAGACCATCAACCTTTGGGGGTTCACCCAAGAGTTTCTTGAAGTGGGTGAACCATGTCGTGACACGCTCCTCCGGACTGCTTCCTGAAACTTGGCCTTCCTTTGCCCTCTTACGATCTGTTGCTTCATTCACCACCATTCAGGCTTCCCCATGCCGTGCAGCATCATGTGCAGACTCAATTAATCGTATATGTTCCTCAAGCTCCTGCTCCTTGATTGGTTTGTAGGTGTCATACCTCTCCCCCAGAGCAAGTTTCCAAGCTTCTCTCCTCTCCTCTGTACTGTCCTTGTCCCACTCACTGTACGCTTCATCTGCCTTCTCCCTTGCAGATACTCCTCGCGGATCGGTGGAGGTACGCACTGATTTCCTTTTAGGTCTCAGGGGCACACACTCCTTTATTGTCTGCAGGTTAGCTTCCACAAATTCCCCGTACCTTGTGCCATTGTCATCGTCCTCCAACACTTGGTACCGATTCTTGACAGCCACATGATACTGCTACTGTATCTCTGGTGTCATCGAAGACCTTTACCAGTCATACCGGAACTTCTTGACATGCTTAGCAGACCTCAGGCTCAGTCTTATCCTGGCACAGACGACTCGGTGATCTGAGCCCACAGTGCAGAATGAGTTATATGCCTCTATATTCATCAGACTTTTTCACCATTTCCTACGGATAAGGATGTAATCCAGCTGACGCAGTGTGTCCGTGGCTCTGTCTCTGAATGTCCACAGCTTTCCTTGTCTTTTCTTGAACAGGGCATTACCAGGGAGCAGCCCAAATTCCAGTAGCAGGTCCACCATGTAGGAGCCATTTCTGTTTGTAGCATTGTGGTAGGTGTGAGGCGCTACTTCGGGGCCAATTCTGGCATTGAAGTCTCCGAGTACACCAAAAAAGTTGTGGGCTGGGACATCATGTAGGGTGTTGTTCAGCACCTGATAAAACTTCTCCACATCAATCACCTCCACGCCGTTTGTCGGTGCATAAATGACTAAGACAGTGGTTATGGGGTTACCATCAAAGTCAACTCGGAGGATACGGGCACTGATTCTTGTAGCAGCAGCGCCTTCTTTGCTCTCCTTCCGAGCAGAAGACCTACTCCTCCTTGTGAAGCCTGTGCCTCATTTCTCCAGCCTGATGAGATGACAAAATAACTGGAGCCAATCGTTCTGTACTCAATGTTGTTAGGGTCAGGTAGTATAATGCGGTGCTCCTGATCCCCGACAATCTCGATGCCTGCATCTATCCTCCGTTGCTCACATTCAGCAGCCCCGTACTCCTCCTTCAGAGTATTTGCGTTGAAAGTCCCCATCTGAAGCAGGATCTTACAACGCAGTAGCGCCTCACCACTTCTGCCGTTATCGGACGCAACCCTCTGTCGAGGATGGTTTGATGATACGACGTCATACTGTCTACCTGAACCAGCAGTTCGACGAGCTTCTGTGATGATGGCGAGGTTCATGCACACTACCGGTGCTGGAAGTATAGGATTTGTGTTTGTAGGACTCTCCATGATTGCTTCTTACGAGGCAAGTAGGCCCAGCCGAGACTAGGACCACCTGTAATCCACATGGATCGCCGGGTCACAAGTGGACGCTTTGGGCCGATTTAGAATGACATGCTTCCTTCGCCCCCACTATTCAATTCAAGCAGAATCTCCAGCTCCATCCTCTAACGAGAGGGTAACGCAAGCAGCTCTACGCTTATTTTAAGGGATAAGTCCCTGGGCATTTGTCTGGTCATCAGAGCGTTTCCACACGCCGGTGGCTCGTGCATGCCGCAGACTTAAAGGGATGCCCATCCCCAAGGTCCCCAGAGGGGGGGGGGGGGGGGGGGGGGGTGATCGAGGAGACCAAACACACGTGGACCGCTGTCACGCACTTGCAGTGTAACCCTCACCCAAGTCGTACTCCCGTCTGGTGCCTATAATGCCTTAGTCAAGAACCTGATTGACTTGGAGTGCTTCCGATAGCAAAAGCTAGGTGAAGCAGCTAAGGCTACAACTACGACAGCCCCAAACCCCTCATCATCCATCACTAATATGTTTCTTTCATTTGTCTGCTTTTATTGAAATCAACTTAATTTTCAGGATGAACTATCCCTTTTTAAGAGCCTTGACCTTTTGGGCAATACCTTTGCACGAACGCTGGTGTTCCATGATGTTTTATTGTCCTCGTCTTCTGTTTTAGGAGCGCGCCCAATCCTCTTGGCCTTTTTACTTCTTGGGCGGAGAAATACGGCGACATCATGTCCTTCAACGTCGGACCGATGCAAACCGTCGTATTAAACTCTTACGAGACTATCATTGAAGCCTTCCGTAACCCTGACCTAAACAACCGACCATCGAGCATCTTACTCGACGAGATAATAGGAGGCAAAAACCTCGGTAAGCATTATTAATGACACGATTTTGCCACGATTCTGCACTCGTACACAAATCCTATGACCGGCTCCTGCAATTTAGCTAGTCGCTGATCGGATCGTGTTGTCTACGGTGGTCTTTGAAGCTAGGGGCTGACATTCATAAACAGTTAAAATTCGGGAATTTAGCGGTGGAAAGAGAAGCGGTATGGCAGCAACACCCTTGATTTGGATATGGGAAGAGTGTACATTATACGGTAATAAATAAGTACGGAGGTCTTCCAAAAGAAATGGTCCCAAACAAATATCTAAATATATTTAGATAGATATATTTAAGATAGAAGATCTTATTGTTCTTCTGTTTTCAAAACTCATCTGATTAGAAAGCTATATTATCTGGCTTCCTAACATGGCGTCCACTGCGAGTTAGTGTGGGGTGTATGAGAGTGTATATACACATGCAGTGTGTAGTATAATATAGACAACATGCAATCACTCACAGGAAGGGGTGTAAAGATGCAATACATGACACTCTGTAGCCATCATCAAACTCTGCCTCCTTTGTGCAATTCTTTTGTGGTGCCAGGTATTGCGTTTTCGTCCGGAGATTCATGGAAGGAGCAACGGAACTTCATCCACACGGTCTTCCGAAACCTGGGCGTCGGAAAGAAAAGTTACGAAGACACGGTAGTTGCCGAGGGATCCCAGCTCATAGCAGCTTTTGAGGAAAAGAAAGGGGCGCCCTTTGACCCTAGTACGCTCATAACCCTGGCTGTTTCCAATATCATCTGCTCTGTGGTTTTTGGAACACAGTACACATACACAAACAAGACATTTCAACGGGTAAGTGATCTTCTTCATCCCTTAGTGCCGTTATCTAGTGACAAAGGCAACATTTTCTGCCAATTTGCAATGTTGTGTATGATGTATTAGTTCCTGGGTGGAGTTCCAACTCCATTCTGGGATTCTCTTGAGAAATGTGGTCCGTTGTCTTCCTCTTGCTCTCTTTCCCTCTATTTCCTGTTAGGGCCAGTCTCTCAAGTCTTTCTTTTCGTGGGAAGTGTTAACTGGACGTAAGCAGCTTCAAATTGCTTGCTTGTTTTGTTCTGACAAACTTTAGATTTAAATCGACTTTTCCTTGACTTATTGGAATGAAGTCGTTTAGAACTCATATTATTGTTCATGTTGTCATATAGATCGTTCACACTATCGGTAAAAACGTGGAACTATCTGGAGGCGGTGGTGCTTTCCTCTTCCTGCCCATACCTGGTATGTCCAAGATCCCGTTCGGTAGACCCAAACAATTGGCTGATCAAACGCGACAGATGCAGAGCTTCATCCAAGATGAGATCAAATCGCATCGGGAGAATCTGGATCCACGGAACCCGCAGGACTTCATCGATTTATACTTAAACAAGATTAAAGATTCAAAGGTAAGATCGATCGCCGACCTCCAACAACCACTGATTAATTTACTTAAACACGGTTAAAACCCAAATCAGTACAACTACTGGTTCTCATCGGGACCGTGTGGTAAAAATACAGAGAACAAAATCATTAACAAAATGCATTTATACATAAAGCACTTTTGATGTACATATCTTAATGTAAAACAAGCAATCAGGATTGAAATGCCTACATCATAATGTGACAAGTAAAACATAAAATGAACACAAAGAAATTGATATTTCTATAGTACTTAAGTGAATGAACAGTAAACTGGACGAATGATCAAAAGCTGAGTAGTTGTTTGACATATTTGGTCGGTTGAAGGTAATCACTGAGCACTGCGTCGAAATCACTTCTTTTTTTTTTGTAGAATTCATCCACAGCAACAACTGTTTAACCCGATTCTGACTGGGCTTAATGAGAAAGAGTTTTGACAGGGGGGGGGGGGGGAGCGGGGGGGGGGGGGGGTTGTAATGTTGCAAAACCTCTGAACGGAGTGTCCGAACTTTTCAAACTTGGTGTCAAAAGTTACGAGTCAATTCAACAGAACAAGTCATGAATATGCGTATGCAGCGGTTGTGAGTCAGTCGTTGATTTTCTATCGTTGAATTATGTGTTTTGCAGCTTTATTTTAAATATGTGTAGAGTGGCAGTTTGTCTCATGGTATACATGTGGTATATGTCTGTTCGTAGGGGAAGGGCTCATCATTCCACGAGCTGAACCTTGTTTCTTCTATTGGGGATCTCTTCATCGCTGGCACGGATACAACTAGCACCACTTTGAAGTGGTGTATTCTCCACATGATGGCGTACCCGAAGGTGCAGGCGAAGATCCAAGCCGAGATAGATCGCGTGGTCGGCAGAGAGCGTCTTCCACGGTTGGACGATCGAAAAGATCTCATTTTCACCAATGCAGTACTGCAAGAGGTAAGAATACTTGCTTAATATGGCGTAAAATTCTGTAATAGGGCAATTCCACAGTTTTAGTTAAGGTCATGAAACACGAGTAACTAAAGCTTCCTTATTTGATTGAAAAAGAAGTTTACTGTGCTGAGGATTTGATTGCCTGTCATGGAAAGGTGAACTGTTTGCTTCCCAAATAATTATTTACATAATTTCTGCAACACTATAACAGAATGTAAATTAAAGAAGCTTTGGTTACTCACGTCACATGACTTTAACAAAAACTGTGGAATTGCCCGGGAGACAATAAGTAAATCAATGATATAGCCTGACCCAACCCTAAGAGATCAAGACATATCTTACTGTCCATCTTCAGGTTCAGCGGAAAGAAGCGATCGCACCTTTAGGAGTCCCCCACGTGGCAGCGAAAGACACCCAGCTGCGAGGGTACACGATCCCAAAGGGCGCCATCATAGTGTCCAACATCTGGAAAGTGCTTCACGATCCGAGCCTGTGGGAAGACCCGCGCGCGTTCAAACCGGAACGATTTCTGACCAAAGACGGGGAGCTGATCAAACGAGATGAACTCATATTCTTCAGTACTGGTACGTTCACTAATCTCGTTCAAAAATTACAGCTCGTGCTACTTGTATTACCACAAGCTATTAACACAAGATTTGATTTCTATAATTGATAAACACTCAAATGTCAGTCTCAACTCAGATCAAAGAGAAATTAACACTTTGTAAACACTGGAAGTAAATCATGTAAATGATGCTCCTTATGCCTATGTAAATTATAATATATTTGTGAACCATTCAACTTCAAAGGATATGTTCCTCAAAACTGCGCCCGCATGACGTACAAGTGTCCAACTAAAAGTCTATACGTATTACAAAATTTTAACAACATGCACATGCAGTCACAAATATATTGCGGGTACCAGTGTATCTATTCATTTATTTTGTGCATGCACGCCAATTATCTGCCTTTCCGTTCATTGTCCCCGCTTTTTTTTTCTACTCCACAGGTCGTCGCCAGTGCCTGGGTGAGCAGCTCGCTCGGATGGAGACCTTCTTATTCTTCACGAGCCTCCTACAGCACTTCACCTTCAAGAAACCGGACAACTCTCCTCCGCTCTCCTTCGATGGGATACTGGGCTTTACCTATAACACAAAACCCTTCGAAATTTGCGCAGTGCAAAGAGAGTAGGACCGGGCGACACCGGGAACGTCTGATCGGCTAGGGGGCTGGTGGGGGTGGGGTGGGGTGGGGGTGGGATGGGGAGGGGGACATGTGTGTGATCTCTATCACCTATTCACCTCTTGGAGAGCTTTTTTTTTTTTTTTTTTTTTTTTTTACCTATTTAAGGATGTTATGAGCGCCCTGATATTTGCCAATTACGGAGGATAGGGAAAAGGGGACATCGGTTAGCTGCACCCAAATATATGTTATCACAAAAAACGATATTTCCCCATCTTAAATAAACATTTCTCGTAAGCCTCATTCCAGGCTGAAATAATGCACTAAACACATAAAAATACTTAAATTAAGTAACACACATCTGCACAGGATCTAGAAAGACCGCCTTATGTAATGTGATCACCACATATCACGTGCCAGTCAATCTACGAGAGATATACCTTCAAAATCCCCACGAAAACCCTCGTTATGATTAAATTTCTTCTCTATGCTTTGTTCAGTTTAGTGTGTAAACTAGCATATATATTCTTTATCTTGTATTGGTCTTCACATTTTTGTATAAATGTCACTATCAGCTTGTTAACTCAGCCCTGATAAGTGTAAGTATGAATCTATTTTAGAATCCTATTTTATTGGTCTTTATATTCGTGTATGAATGTATCAACTACACACGTCTTTATTGTCTATACCTCTGCTATATGTCAGTGTGTAAGTTCGGATATATTTGCCTTATTTTTGACTTCACATTTTTGTAAGAATGGATCTACTATCCACGCATGTGATGTGTCCAATATATATATATATATATATATATATATATATATATATATATATATGCCATACGTGAGTCTAACCAGTTTAAACTTGTATGTTCAATTTGAAATAGGAAATTATTACTTGTGGCTTTAAGTTTTTTTTTTTACTCTTTCACAATCATTCATTTTTCTTTCAAGAGTAGCCCCACGAGTGTGTCAGGCATTGTTTTCCTTAGGGTCTGGTTATATCATACATCATATTGTTACGGGGCGATTCCTGTAATGCGGTCCTGAAAGCCTCAATGAAATTGGTAAATAAATTTGAAAGAAGACACATGAAAGAAACATAATCAGTGAAGGTTTGATGAGGAAAAGGGTAAGAAGTTTGAATTGTTTAAAGTTTTGACTTTGTGACGTCACGTGCGATATGCTCTCCCATTATGTTGTGTACTATTGTTTATTTTAAATGTCGATTTTCTCAAAAGGATAATCATCATTTTACTTTTGTGTTTGATACATTAGAAACACGATTATATGACCAAGAAAAAATATTTCCTCAACATCAGAAGAAGAGCAATTCATGATATCATACAACACACAACATATGAAAGGGTACCTCGCACGTGACGTCACAAAATTAAAACTTTAATAAGTCATTACTTTCTTATCCTTTGGCAGATTTTAATCAAACCTTCTCTTTTATGTTTCTTTCATGTTTCTGTTGTTATCAAAACCAACTAAATTTCAGTGTGGACTATCCCCTTGATGCTTGTTGATGTACAAGAGAATGAGAGCCCGTCAACCTAATCCTCTATAGCCGAGGCCTCCTGCTTTGCTGCTTCTTTCTAAAAAAACCGGCTGTCAACAAGAATATTATCATCGTGAGCTGTGAGCCGCGATGTACTAAGTTGACCCCAGTGAACAAAAAACCCCACATCAACAACATTTATCTACATTTTCGTTAAAAAGCTGCTACCTGAGGTAGATAATTATAGTCATGATTGACAGCTGAGACGCCCGAATTGTTCACCCACTCATCCTCATCGACCAACCAGAGAGCCGAACATGCGAATATAATGTAAATAGTCATATAAAGATACGCCAATCAGTGATGTGCTGCGGTCTGTATTCCCCGTACCTACATATGATGACTCACCAACATATACAATACAACTATTTTAAACAATTTTAATTTTTGAAATAGTGTACCCTGAGATGCAAGTCTGCCTCTGAACTAGGCTCTTCATGTTACAGCATACATGATCACAGTAATCAACAGCCACATACCAATAAGAATCAGCCTACAGCCTACGGTGCCATCAAATATCGTCCCTGCAAAACTGGTGCTCATAACTATGCCAAATGGTTCTGAACGAATTATTTAATCTTGAAATAATGATGCTCACATGGTTTTACACCACCCAATGTTTCCCCAAAGGGATGTCTTTTAGCAGCGATTGAATCAAATCATGAGAAAATTAGACATAATCATGTTGCTATAGTAGTACAAAAGAAATACCGATACCACTATATGCCGGAGCCTGCAATATTTTGGGATAATCACCGACATTTTTTTGTTTTAAGTCATATTTTCTTTCTTTCTCAAAGCTTATGAAAATAATATATTATTGAAATCATTTACATAGTTAATTCAAAATTCATTTTTACATTTTATCATTTATATTTTTTTCTTCATTATGAAATAGCATAAGTTGTACAAATCCGAAAGAAAAACTTGAATCAACTATACAAATTCTGTAACATTTTCTTTGACAGTTTATAATCGAAATAGGAGTAGTAATAAACATGCTATACTAGTATAAACAGACATTTTTCATTTTTAAAGCTTGTTTTCTTTTATTCAGATTTTCATAGTTCATATTTATACAAAATGATATAAAGAGGAAGATAATTGCTCTTACAGTATAAACGTAGTACACTGTCTCATACATTATAAGCGAAAACATAATTCTAAACATAGTTCGAAATCCGATAGTAAGCACTGAGGTGATTCGCGAAGCTATTACAAATCTAACCTCAGCTCCAAATGATGGAACTGCTCAGAACCTGTCGCATCTATTATTCTCGATCGGACGATCCATGAGAACAATGGTAAAAAAGCTGAGTTGCGTCATTAGGGCCCTGCAAGTGAATTAATTTGCATAACGCGTGCTATGAGAACATTTCTGTTGCATTTTGTCAGACTTCGCTAAGCATTAATCAAGAGGTTCGCTTGCTTAACATTACTTCATTGAAGGGCAACAATCACGAAAGCATTCACGAAAAAGGTTAACAAATATTTGAAAATGTGAAGTATCATTCGAGCATTCTGTAGATTAGGGGCGCTTTTCTCGACACGTTGACAACTCTAACCTGAGTTCTAAATCCGATAATAGCACTAAGGTGATTTTCGAAGCTATTACAACTCTAACGTCAGGTCTAAATGCTGGAACTGCTCGGACCCTGTCGCATCTATTGTTCTCGATCAGACGATCCTAGAGAACAATAGTGACTTATGGAAAGCTTAGTTGCGTAATTAGGGCCGTGAAAAGTGAAAAAAATTCCATTTCGCGTGCTACGGTAACATTTCTGTTGCATTTTGTCAGACCAGGGAAGTGCTTTGGAAGGAGTAGAAACTCGAGCATAATACATTCAAACATCTGTATGGGTTCTAAAGCGTGCTCATGAATGTCAAAAGAATTTCATAGTCATGACAATGCTTTGATGTTCCATGTGCCGTGCCGACATTTAGCTGATGTCAACTTGAAAAGAAATTTCTTTAATTTCCCATTTGTCTGTAGACGTTTTGTTTTTGAGAAATTCGTTTGCAAGCTATAAGGAAGTTAACGGCAGATAATGACAGATCCTAATACTCTGCTTTTGTTTCGAAAAGTATTTAGGAATCATTAAAAATCGGACATATAAACTATTTGTATTACTTACAAAATTGACCAATTTCTTCACTTTCAGACAACTTGTGCATTTGGGAGATTCAACCACCCTCAAAATGATATATTAAGCTGTGTGTTATCATTAACGGCGTTTGTGTGTGTTTGTGCGAAGTGGAGATATTTTACTTGAAAAACTTGTTTATTTGTGTTTGCTGATACCTGTTGTGATCATGGAAGTATTAATGTCATTAACAAAACGGAACAAGCGAAATGAGACTGTATATTTCTTTTGTTCTAACTGAGAAACCGTTGACACACAATCATGTTCATAATTGTTCAAACACCTGAACAGCACCTGTTGAGAACACCATAACTTTTCAGCGGCTTGGCACATGGGTTCAAAGAAAGAAAGATGCTTCCTATCCTTCCATAACACATCCCTGGTCAGACTTCGCCAAGCATTAATTCAGCTGTGGCGGGGAAAGGGGTTCACTTGCTTAACATCACTTCATTTAATGCAAAATGTTGACTGGTAATTCCCATTATGGGGATAACCAGGAACCAGTAACCAGGTAACACTACCATGACTACTGGAGGGACGGACGATGGCGTCTCGAGGAATTAACTCAGCAATTAACTCGGGCAAGAAAACACATATGCATTTTTTTAGTTCATCATGTTTTTAGTTCAACTTTTCATTTAAGTCCCCTTAATCCACAATTCTGTGATTTACCAAATGGCACAGTTTGTGACTCGAATCCGTTTTCAGAATGCGATCTAACATGTCTAAGACAGTGTTGGACTTAACTTTCATTCAGAATACAGTAGAAATAGTAAGATTCCTCAGATCGACCCTAATAGACCATCAATTTGTAACATGTTCTTTGAATGTTTCCAACGTGCACTAATGAATACTATTTAGCGAAAAACAACTTTCGCCAACATCATGTGATTGTATTCTTTGATATATATTTGCATATTTTTTGGGGTGGAGAGGGGGAACGAAATACTACTACTACTACTACTACTACTACTACTACTACTACTACTACTACTACTACTCCTCCTCCTACTACTACTACTACTACTACTACTACTACTACTACTACTACTACTACATGTAGTACTAGTACTACCACCACTTCTGCTACTACTGCTGCTACTACTACTACTACTACTACTACTACTACTACTACTAGTACTACCACCACTTCTACTACTACTCCTCCTCCTCCTACTACTACTACTTCTACTACTACTACTAATACTTCTAGTAAGTTTTTCTAGTAAGGACGAACGAACCTTCGGAAAAACGAACCTTATTCGTTTGCGGACTAAGGAACCTTCGGCATAACGAGTGCTTCCCGGATTGACAGGTGTGATACACAATGGTCATTTTTGTGTTTTGAATTCATTATCTCATACACACACATTTTTAAGTCCAAATTTCACAAATTATTGTTTCATCTCAAGCCCTATCTATACATTCCGACACTTCTTTTCGTGTCGTATTATTGCGTGAGCATTGACCGCATTCGAGCTTTGCTCCGTACAAAAACTTCGCCACAAATTGACCAGACAACACAAAGAAAGAATCCTTTCAACACATTAAAATATTCAGATCCTAAAATTTATTGAGATGTACGGATGATAGTCCCGGAATATGCAACTCAGCGCTCTTGAACTACAGTCATGATATTTGCAAAAACTTGCTAGAGAATTAAAAGAACTTTGGACGGTAAATACTTTCTAAAGATTCTGTATTGTATCCGTGCGAGAGGCCTTCTGTAAATATTTGCATTATAATACAGGGGTGTACATTGGTGGTGGACGGTTTTTGAGAGAATCTTTTTAGTATGTAAACATTTTATGACAACACGCTTCATTCCTTCTCAAAAGGTAAAATGTATTTACGCTATAGAAGGAATCGCTTCCCAGACCTCCTTCCGAGCAGAAGCGGGCACAAATCAAACACAAAGACTTTTATTCTCATTGGCGTTTTAACTTAATACGTGTACTAAACCTGGACTACATTTATGGGACGCCAAATAAAACACCATGACACATTAATATTAATACTGATATTAAATATTATTAATTTTGGCCTCGGAATCAATGTGGTATATTGAGTTTATCCACAGTCATGCTAATTACAACGAATGGTTGAAATTGAGCCCACTTTTGTGAATCTGTTATGAAATCAATGATTTTGTGACAGCATCAGATAATTTATTTTGCGCCCCATAAAGTAAATCTTCGTTTAGTTCAAGGTCTAAATTAAAACACGGATGAACGCTTCATACATCCCTGGTTAAACTACAGTTATAAACATGGGCTAATGAGTGCCATTTGTACTGAAAGTTGTTTTTTATTTAGTTAATTGGCCCCTGTTTCATGGATGGATATGCACTGCATTTAGAAAGACCAACAAACAAATTATTATCTTGACCCCCTCCTCTCACGCCTGTTTCCTAAAGTGCACTTTATCTCGTTCCCTGGATTGACACACTTTAAGCCAACCTTTAGCGAGAATTCAACGCAACCTTCAATATTCATGATGTGTTGCATTATACGTCATTATATAAATATATCTTTGTGAATACCAATATTATCTGATGGCATATAATTTCAAGGAGATTTCAAGGAGGGTGGAGATGTTTTGATATGTACAGGGAACCTTTAACTGACGTGAAAATACCAATCACAATGAGCAGAAGGATATTTGACCAGTGCATTTTAACGACATTGACATATGGAGCAGAAACCTGGTCTACAAGTAAAGAAATGGAATAAATTGAGAACAACACAAAGAGCTATGGAAAGAAGAATGCTCAATTTAACATCAAAGTGAAGCACACTGACGTATGGCAGAAAACGAAGGTCAAAGATATTATAGTAGAAATTAAAGAGATGAAATGGCGATGGGCAGGACACTTATATAGAACACAAAATAACAGATGGAACAAGAAACTCACAGAATGGCAACCAAGAACAGGAAAGTGAAGAAGGGGTCGACAAAAGAGAAGATGGAGAGACGAGATTTCAGCATACACAAACACAGCAACATTGAACAGAATGACAACAAATTGAAGTGAATAAAAACTGATTTTGGAGGGCTTCATCCAACAATGGTTGAACAAGGCCTGATGATCTCATTTCAACTTTATCATGGCACCATAAAGGTAATGTACACTACCTTTGTACACTATGGAACATTTACTTTCACCATTCACACGACGTTGTTAAGGGCATCTAAACCTCTTTTGGCAGGGAAAATATGTTGAGATTGAACACTTCAGTGCACGGCAAGGCCTCTCTTATTTTATGATCGACCCCCCCCCCCCTCCCCAATAAATAGGTAGCATATTCCCTTTCACCGCCACTGCAAAGTTGCGTCAGCCATGACAGTGCATTTCTAAAATGCTTTATTTGATGTTGTACTTGACTATCGGCACACAAATCTGACGACTCACTAACACGACTAGTGGTGGAGAGATCTGCGGGAAGAAAGTGAGTATGCCCAACGTCGTATTATTTTATAATTTTGGATTGCTTTTGATCGTCAGCTGAATTACATAAACATTTCCCATAACGTCACCCTTGAGTAGTTTCACAGTTGATACTCAAAAAATCAAATTTAAATCATAAAATAAATATCGAATGTGCGGCGAGGAAGACTTATTTCGGATTTTAGAATTCAATGTGCAACTGTATGCCTACAATGATCTATTCACCCATTGCCTGATAATGGATGACGTATGTTATGTTGAAAATTTTCATCGCAAGCGAATACATGAATTCACATCAGTAGTGGTAATCCTATCACCAAAGTCATCACATTTTCTGTTAAGTACAGATTTCCTGGTAACATAGAACATTGTCTTTTATGAATGATCAAAGCAGGGTTATCATTCAGGTCTTCCATGAAACAAAAAAGAACATAAACATAAATTTCGAACTGCATGAAAAGACAATTCAACATATAATATTGCATAACTTTGGGGCTTGACTTTTTTTTTGCTTTCTGTAGGAGTGCGCTCCATGCACTAGCTGCAACATGATAACAGTGTTTGATTTCGATCCATAGTTGCCTGTTAACGCACATTCCGCGTAAATTCACACGTGAAATGTCAGTGACAATGTCAAACAATGTGTGAGAATTTCAATAGAGGCATTGCTTTATACCTCAACTTCAAAATCCTAAATTTGTCTTTCTCTCAGCACATTTGATATCTATATTATCATTCAAATTTGAATTTTTGAATCTTGATGGTCTATCTACTCAAGCGTGACATGATGAAAAATGACACACATTCAGCAAGATAGGTGACCTTCACTTTCAATTTTATCTAAAAAATATGCCAGAATTATCATGCAATTGAATATCCCAATTATGCCCTTAGTATTGTGTTCACTTAAGCATGCAATATCGATCAAAGTATCGGAAAAGGTGTGAGAGAGTTAATAATGAATATGATGATACACACGCAATGCTAAGATCAACAAATTATTAGAAAATGAACATGCATTTATGGCACATTAGCATTAAATTTCAGGACTTTTTTACTTCATCTTTAAAGTGTGCAACCATGACAGGGCGTCTTCTTCTTCTGTTTACATATGTGATAACACATGTTGTTAACCATATCTCATGTCAATTCATTCAATAAAGTGAATGGATGATGAAATATTAGGAGGGTTCAACATAGCACGTTCAATTCCTAAAGTGGTTTAAAGGATAAAGCCAGACGTATCTCATAGAACGTGACAGGTTTCACACTGTCTGTACCGAGATAAAGAAAAGTATAACAAAGACAATACCACACAATAATCTAAGCAAATAATGAACTGATAATGAATATCCAGCTGTCGGCGGCGCAAAGCTTCAAAAACAGTACTAATGTGGCGGAGCTTCAACATTCTTGCGCATGAGCAGATTATTGCTGGTAGAAAATGACCTCAGGTTAGTTTCACTACTCGCAGAGGAAAATGGGAATTCATTCGATAGCCGACCACATTTCAATCTATTATTATCATGCAAATATGGCAACAGCTATTCAGCTCTAAAAACGGAGTGAAAGAACATTCCACCACGTGCACCTGCTTCTATTGTTGTTCCTAACACACTGAAGAATGTCATAAGACAGCTTTATGAAAAAAATCTCGATCAGCAGTCTAGTAGTATTCATACAGTGGATTGTCCGATCATGGTGTAATTATGAACTGGTCTATTGTTCAATCATGATAAGCACTACTATAAACTGCAGATGAAAGTGTATTAAAAACGAAGGAGTTTTGTGTTTGATGCTTGCAAATGGCGCTCTTGCATGTGTATGCAGATACCTGCAATACATGCATACGGCAACGCTAGGGCTAGCTACTTCCCAGGTCAATGTGAGGACCGAAGGAAATGAGGTACATATATCATGTATATATTATAATCAGATGTTGGGAGTTATCGTACATTTGATTTGACAAAATATATACAGAATGCTACAAACGTTTGCCATTACAGGTATGTGCCCCACTTTTCCTCCATCTTTATGGACATCATGATTCAGGATACATAAACAACAGAATCAATATCTTCCTTCTTTTCTTGGCGAATTGAGAATGTTCTTTCACGAGAAAGAAAATGGTGAATCGATTTTACAAAGAGATCACGGAAAGCGAAGAAGGAGGAAGAAGCTGACTTTATAGATACAAGAATGTACAAGGGAGGGGGGGGGGGAGTTTTATATTTTCTCATTGAGACAAGGTGGAGAATGATATCACAGGTAAAGAACAGTCCCACATTTTCTTAGACAGTATCCGCATATAACACTAATGATTGGCACAATTTATGTTGCATATCTTTAGTATGACAATTTATTCAAATTTGGCCTTTAAAAACTCTCTTGGAACACTTTGAAGAAGAAACCAAGGCAACATAAAGTGAAAACGTGATACAGGACCATAGGTATTTAGTACAGCACGTTCATTTCCGCTGAAAGTGGTTTGATGGACAAAGCCAGACGTATTACTGTTGCCTCACAGATCGTGACAGGTTGCACCCTGTCTGTACCGAGATCATAACAAAGGCGTTTTCAGATTTACGTCGCGTGTGACGTAAATACTGCATTTCATGACTTGACACTTCTTGTCGATGAAGGTACACATAAAAGACATCCAAACATGAACAAAGCTCAAAATTGAATTTGGCCACCTGGAACTGTTCGTGAAAACAGTGACGATTTGTGAGTCATTATATTGTGATATTCCATCTGGTACGATAGCGTGTCTTTGAATAATATCAAATGATGTGTATAATGTATAATGTATAGAGTTTAAGTAATTTGTTCCAATTATTTTTTTTACACTTGTTACTTGGTGAAGTGTATTGTATGAATTTAATTTGAGAGGAAACAATGAACATCTTTAAAAAAGAAAGAAAAAAATAAATGTGATATCAAAATGATTCCCTAGCACTGTAGAAATGAATTCAGGATCTCAAACTTGTTTTGTATGTTCATTTCAGATATATCTTTGATGTAAGAGAGTTAACTTTCTGCCCGGTGGTACCCTTTAAGGTTTTCACATTATTCCTCGTGTTCATTGTATTGTGCGGATACAGCGCGACGGATGGATTATGGCTATGTTGTCATTGCTCGTTGTATCTCTCATTTCTTGCATATTATCATACACGTATAATGCTAATGTGGACAATAGTTAGGAATTGACTGCCGTACTCAATGGTACTGGTTTACTTGATTTGCCGTTTTCTCTCTAATACAACAATTAGCACAAGTACATGTGCGGCGCAATTCTTTGTGCCAAATGTCAAATTGAGGCCTGTAGCTATTAAACGGTCGAAATATACAAGGTGGACGAGAGCAGAGCCTCGCGAATACGACTTTATCATTATATGATCAGGGTTGTGTTTCTAGTTCTTCTTTAGATCTGCAAGTGAACTGCGTCTCTGAACAAACATGGACTGGCTCCTGAGTACCGAACCACACCACTTGCTGGTGACTGCCCTCGTCGCTCTAATAGTCATGTGGTTGGTCAGGAGGCACATGACTCGACCCAAGAACCTTCCACCTGGGCCGTCTGGTCTCCCTTTCCTGGGAGAAGCGTGGACCTTATATAAGTAAGCTGAGCAATCAATTAGTAATCAAATTACTGAGTATTACTGAGTACTGGGTATGTTGCAAGGATCTGCCCTTGTAGCACCGAGATTGATTATAATTATTGTCATAATGCCTCAAACGAGCTGGATATGTCGTTGAAAATGTTTAACGTAGAGTGAAGCCTAAAATGTACTTTTCGCTAAAGGTAGAAGGTGGTGGTAGAGGGGAATAATTTGGAAATCCACAAAATGCATCTTTTAGTAACAAAGGTCGGCTAACAGAGACAAACTTAGGTTGATTAATACATATGTGTTTGTGTGTGTATGCGGTGAGGTGGGGGTGTGCATGTAGGTGTGGGTGGGGTGTGTGTGGGGGGGTGGGGAGGGGGGAGGCGGTGTGTATGGAGACGCCACCTCGCCCTGTGTCTACTCCAATATCGCCATGATCGCTTTCGACCATGTGCGAGGATGATAAACGTCTTTGGAAGGCCGGTTACATGGTCTAACCCAAAGCATTTCGATGGAATTGATCAGTATATTGAGCGAGCCATGTGCTCCATACTTCCTTTACATATAATGCTTGTAAAAAATGTCACTATGTGAATTTCTGCCTTATCATTGTGCACAAAAATAATTTAGTGTTATCAACATAGTTACATTAAATGATCTATAGAGTACCGAAGTGTGACGTCATTCCAGCATTATTTGTCGAGACAACTAGTTCTAAAGTATGCGGGTAGAACAAGAAGCGGTTAGTCATAGAGGGGACTTTGATGTTGGGAATGCCGAAAATAGCCCTCTAGACAATATCGGACCAGTAAACCACTCACTTGAGTAATTTTGATTAGAGCCAGTTGTCTTGACAACATGCTCACATGACGACACCACTTCGGTACTCTATACGGAGGGAGTATCCACCCTCACATTTGCAAAAGTAGATATTACCGATTCAATCGCAAAGGAAGGAGTTCTTATTCGACTTCAATATACTTATCAAACTGGTTCCAATGCAAAATCAAACTTATTGGGTCAAATTCCGACCAACGAGATAATTCTTGTAATCAATTAAAGGAATGAATTTTGAATGTTGAACTCCTCGGCTGCTCGGTCAATTTTGATCGCTCGTATTTTATATATTCTGTATAATATGAAGCGCGTAGAGAACCGTCATGGTTATCATGCGCTATATAAGCTTTAATTATTATTATTATTCATGATTCACCCTGAAGTTGGTTTCAATGAAAGCAAAAACATGACAGAAACATGATATTGAAGGTTTGACGAAAATCCGTCAAAGGATAAGAAAGTGAAGATTTTTGAATTTTCAATTTTGTGACGTCACTTATGAGGTCCATAAATTGCTGTTTTGTTGTTTTTGACAGCGGAATACAAATGTACAGCAGAAATGGAGAAAATGCACATTTAAAAAGAAAACTGTAGACAACATATGGGAGAGCATCTCGCACATGACGTCAAAAAATTAAAACTTTAAAAGATCACAACTTTCTTATCCTTTGACCAATGTTGACGGATTTTCATCAACCTTCACTATATGTTTCGTTTATGTGTCTGCTTTGATTGAAATTAACTTAATTTCAGGGTGAACTGTCCCTTTAAGAGCCTTGGCCTTTTGGGCAATACCTTTGCACGAACGCTGGTGTTCCATGATGTTTTATTGTCCTCGTCTTCTGTTTTAGGAGCGCGCTCAATCCTCTTGGCCTTTTTACTTCTTGGGCGGAGAAATACGGCGACATCATGACCTTCAACGTCGGACCGATGCAAACCGTCGTCTTAAACTCTTACGAGACAATCATTGAAGCGTTCCGTAACCCTGACCTAAACAGCCGACCATCGAGCATCTTAATTGACGAGATAAGAGGAGGCAAAAACCTCGGTAAGCATTACTAATTACATGTAAAAGCCAACACAGACGACCTGATTTTGCCATGAACTTACAGGCGTACTGGCCTTCAACTGGAAATATGACATCACCTACTTCCACAAATCCTGTGACCAGATCCTGAGATTTAGCTAGTCGCAGAGTCGTACGACTGATCGGATCGTGCCGTTTGCGGTGGTCTTGATATATGGATATAAGGAGCTAGGGGCTGACATTTCACAGTTCGATTTCGAGAATTTAGAGTTCAGAAGGGAAGGGGTGTGGCAGCAACAACCTTGAGAAACTGTCAACACCACGACATGAGGGCTATGGAAAGAGTGTACATTATACGGTAATAACCGGCCGTGGCCGCAGCTTGTGTGTCAACTTTTGCCATCTCTTGTGCCCGCCCTCCTGCGTGTTAATATGTAGTGCTACTCATATTCTTGATTGCTCCATATGAGAAGAATAATGTCTATATCAAATATGAAATTACCTTATCCTTCATATTCTTTAGTTGTTGTTTTGGTTGTAATGATAAAAAGGGTCCAAAATAAAAACATAAATATATTTGTCCGTCAGAATAGAAGATCTTATTGTTCTTCTTTTTTTCAAAACTCTTCTAATTAGAAAACTTATCTGGCTTCCTAACATGGCGTCCACTGCGAGAAGTATGTGTATGTGTGTGTGTGTATGTGTGTGTGTGTATGTGTGTGTGTGTGTGGGTGTGTGTGTGTGTTTCTTATGAGAGTGTATATACACATGCAGTGTGTAGTGTAATATTGGCAACATGCAATGCCTCACAGGTCCCCTACCTGTAAAGATGCAATACATGACACTCTGCAACAGTCGTTATTCAAAATCTGCCTCTTTTGTGCAATACGTTTTTTTTTGTATCAGGTATTGTGTTCTCGACCGGAGATTCGTGGAAGGAGCAGCGGAACTTCATCCACACGGTTTTCCGAAACCTAGGCGTCGGAAAGAAAAGTTACGAAGACACGGTAGCTACCGAGGGTTCTCAGCTCATAGCAGCTTTTGAGGAGAAGAAAGGGGCGCCCTTTGACCCTAGTACGCTCATGACCCTGGCTGTTTCCAATATTATCTGCTCTGTAGTTTTTGGAACACAGTACACATACACGGACAAGAAATTTCAACGGGTAAGTGGTTACGTTGATCTATCTTCTTCTCACTAGATAACTAGTGAGTAAGGCGACATTTTTTTGGCCAAATTTGTTGTGTGTGTGATTCATAAATTCCTGAATGGATTTCTCCCTCCATTCTGCATTCTCTTGAGATATATGGTCCGTTGTCTTTGTCTTGTTATCTTTCTCTTTAGTTTTCCTGTCAGGGCCAGTTTCTAAAGTCCTTCTTTGTGTAGCCAGTGTTCAGGGAACTTAAGTTGACGAGCGCTGTCAGCAGCCTCATGTTGGTATTCACTTTGATCAGAAGAGTGTCATTCGGATGTACAGTATGACTTTTACAACTTATTTCCATCTTTCTATTGAGATACCACATTTCTGATACATCGATCCGTTTCTCTGCTTCTTTTAAAACTGCCCAACTCTATTATCCGTATTTCAACATGAGTAGTACATACCAATTTAACACTCCAAGTCTCGTTGCTATGGTGATCTTTCAGTTGCATATTATGACACCTCTCATATTTGAAAAAATATCTTTCCCCATTGCAATTATTCTTTAAATCTCCTCCCATTGTCAGTGGTGATCCACGTTTTTCTGATAACACCATTCTGGTATATCAGCAAACTATTAAATGTGACCGATAAAGACATGGTATGAAATTGATTTCATGATAAGCACATGAAAATAAAGGAATCGTTCACAAAAGAGGAAGGTTACCATCTTTTGATGGAATACTATTATTTGAAGGGGAAAAGCATTATTTGTTAAAGTATTATTGTTAGTTTCTCTCTATATGCTACGTACTACTTGCTTCTGTTGTTCTTAGAAACTTTAGATTGAAATCGACTTTCCTTGACTTTCTGGAATGAAGTCCTAAGTCATTAAGAATTCATATTATTGTTCACGTTGTCATGTAGATCGTTCACACTATCGTAGAAAACATGGAACTATCTGGAAGTGGTGGTTCTGTCCTCCTCCTACCCATACCTGGTATGTCCAAGATCCCGTTCGGTAGACCCAAACTGTTGGCGGATAACACGCGACAGATGCAGAGCTTCATCCACGATGAGATCAAATCGCATCGGGAGAATCTGGATCCACAGAACCCGCAGGACTTCATCGATTTATACTTAAACAAGATTAAAGATTCCAAGGTAAGATCGATCACCGACCTCCAAAAACCACTGATTTATTAATTTAATTAAAAAAGGTTAAAACCCAAATCAGTACAAGGACTGGCTCTCATCGGGGCCGTGTCGTAAAAATACAGTGAACAAAATCATAAGAGAATGCATAATATTCATAAAGTACGTATGATGTAAACATCTTCATGTAAAACAAGCATTCAGTATTGAAATGCCCACATCATAATATGTGTGTGTGTGTGTGTGTGTGTGTGTGTGTGGGGTGGGGGGGGGGTATAACGTTGCATAACCCCAACCTTGGTGCTAAAAGTTGTGAGTCACTTCAACAGAACAAGTCATGAATAGGCGTATGCAGCGGTTGTGAGTCAGTCGTTGATTTTGTATTGTTGAATTATGTGTTTTGCAGCTTTATTTTAAAAATGTGTAGAGTGGCAGTTTGTCTCATGGTATACATGCGGTATATGTCTGTTCGTAGGGGAGGGGCTCATCATTCCACGAGCTGAACCTTGTTTCTTCTATTGGGGATCTCTTCATCGCTGGCACGGATACAACTAGCACCACTTTGAAATGGTGTATTCTCCACATGATGGCGTACCCGAAGGTGCAGGCGAAGGTCCAGGCCGAGATCGATCGCGTGGTCGGCAGAGAGCGTCTTCCACGGTTGGACGATCGAAAAGATCTCATTTTCACCAATGCAGTACTGCAAGAGGTAAGAATACTTACTTAATATAGCGTAAAATTCTGTAGGAGGGCAATTCCACAGTTTTGGTTAAGGTCATGTAACGCGAGTAACTAAAGCTTCTTTATTTGCTTGAAAAAGAAGTTTACTGTGCTGAGGATTTGATTGCCTGTCATGGAAAGGTGGACTGTTTGCTTCCTAAATAATTAGAGACATAATTTCTGCTACACTATAACAGAATATAAATTAAAGAAGCTTTGGTTACTCACGTCACATGACTTTAACAAAAACTGTGGAATTGCCCAGGAGACAATAAGTAAATTAATGATATAGCCTGACCCAACCCTAAGAGATCAAGACATATCTTACTGTCCATCTTCAGGTTCAGCGGAAAGAAGCGATCGCACCTTTAGGAGTCCCCCACGTGGCAGCGAAAGACACCCAGCTGCGAGGGTACACGATCCCAAAGGGCGCCACCGTAATGTCCAACATCTGGAAAGTGCTTCACGATCCGAACCTGTGGGAAGACCCGAACGCGTTCAAACCGGAACGATTTCTGACCAAAGACGGGGAACTGATCAAACGAGATGAACTCATATTCTTCAGTACTGGTACGTTCTGTAATCTCGTTCAAAACTTACAATTCGTGCTACTAGTATTACCACAAGCTATTAATACAAAATTTGATTTCTTTAATTGATAAACACTAAAATACAACTAAGATCAAAGAGAAATTAGCACTTTGTAAATGCTGGAAGTAAATCATGTAAATGATGCTCCGTATGCCTATTTAAATTGTAATATATTTGTGACCCATTCAACTTTAAAGGATATGTTCTTCAAAACTGCGCCCGTATGACGTGTGTCCAACTAAAAGTCTATCCGTTTAACAAAATCTAACTGCATGCACATGCACTCACAAATATATTACGGGTACCAGTGTATCTATTAATTCATTTTGTGCATGCACGCCAATTATCTGCTTTTCCTTTCATTGTCCCCGTTTTTTTTTTATTCCACAGGTCGCCGCCAGTGCCTTGGTGAGCAACTTGCTCGGATGGAGACCTTTTTATTCTTTACGAGCCTCTTACACCGCTTCACCTTCAAGAAACCGGTCAGCTCTCCTCCGCTCTCCTTCGATGGGATATTGGGCTTTACCTACAACCCAAAACCCTTCGAAATTTGCGCAGTGCAAAGAGAGTAGGACCGGGCGACACCGGGAACGTCTGATCGGCTAGGGGGCTGGTGGGGGTGGGATGGGGAGTGTGATCCCCTGTCACGTATTCACCTCTTGGAGAGCTTTTTTTTTTTTTTTTTTTTTTTTTTTTTACCCATTTAAGGATGTTAAGAGCGCCCTGATATTTGCCAATTAAGGAGGATAGGAAAAAGGGGTTATCGGTTAGCGGCACCCAAATATTATGTTATCACGAAAATCCAGGCTGAAATAATGTACTATACGCATAGAAATACTTAAATTAAGTAACACACAACTGCTAAGTCAAAAACGCACAGGATTTAGGAAGACCCCCTTCCTTCGAAGAAAATGATGTAATATCACCACGTATCACGTGTCACTCGATCTACGGGAGATATACATTCAAAATCCCCACGAAAACTCTTGTTATGATTTATTCCTTCTCCAAGCTTTGCTCAGTTTAGTGTGTAAGCTAGAATACATTTCCTTTATCTGGTATTGGTCTTCACATTTTTGTATCAATGCCAATATCAATTTGTTAATTCCTGCTCTGATAAGTGTGAGTGTGAATCTATTTTAGAATCCTATTTTATTGGTCTTTATATTCGTGTATGAATGTATCAACTACACACGTTTTACTGTCTGTAATATATGTAATGTCTTTACTTTCCTTTGCTATCTGTCAGTGTGCAAGTTCGAATATATTTGCCCTTTTTTCAACTTCACATGTTTGTAAGAATGGATCTACTATCCACGCATGTGATGTGTCCAATATATTTATATACAATATGTGAATCTAGCCAGTTTAAACCTGTATGCTCAATGTGAAATAGGAAATTATTACTTGTGGCCTTACTTTCCTTTTACTCTTTTTCAATCATTCATTTTTTTCTTCATATCATATCATACATCATAATATTACGGAGCGATTCCTGTAATGCGGTCCTGAAAGCAACCCATGAAAGCAACATAAACAGGGAAGGTTTGATGAAAATCCGTCAAAGGATAAGAAACTTTCGCACCTATTCAGCTGTTTCACGCTCTAGTGCACACAGCACATTCGCGCCGAAACGCTCTATTCCTATTGGCTGATTTCGGACACTCTCGGGTTATTTCGGATCCCTTCGGATCACATAAATACCCGGCGCGCGCGTTAGTTTCTTCGAGTTATTCTCCGGATGACGGACAGAGCACACTGCCCGAAACGTCGAGACTGATACTCCCTCTTTCAGATTTTGAAAGAAATCTATAGTTAGTTGCAGAACTGACTATAACTTTTTCTACACTTTTCTCATTTTCTTTTCTTTTCTTTTCTCTTTATCACTACTTTGTGACTAGTTCACAACTTTCATCAACACTCACCCTCTTCTTCTACCTCCATTCCATCCCATTTATTTTCGGTTTAAAACACCGAAAACTAAAGCTAAAAATAGTCTTGTGTAAGTGTTATAAAATATAAAAATTCACCTCTCCTTCTCCTTTTCACTTTTCACTTTCCTTTCCTTTCTTCACCCCATAAGTGGGCCAATTATCCGAAAGAATACAACCACATGGTGTTACCGAAAGTTTTGCTATTTTCTAAATAGTATTTATTAGTACACTCTCACCATGGAAACATTCAAAGAACATTTAAAGTTTGGATTGTTTAAAATTTTGACTTTGTGACGTCACGTGCGAGATGCTCTCCCATATGTTGAATACTATTATTTTCTTTAAGTGTCAATTTTCTCAAGAGGATAATCATCATTGTATATGTGTGTTTGATGAATTTGAAACACAATTGTATAAGAACTTTTATGTTTCTTTCATGTTTTCTGCTGTTATTAAAACCAATTAAATTTCAAAGTGGACTATCCCTTTCATGCTTGTTGATGGGCAAGAGAATGAGAGCCCGTCAACCTAGTCTCTAGCCGAGGCCTCTTGCTTTGGTTGCTTATTCCTAAAAAACGGCTGACAACAAGACCGTACATCGTGAGCTGTGAGTCGCGTTCTACTCAGTTGAACCTGGTGAACAGAAAATAACAACAACAACAACAACAACATTTTTCTATATTTTCGTTGAAGAGCTATTCCGGAGTGGTGGATAATTAAAGTCATGATTGACAGCTGAGACGCCCGATTTTTTCGTCCGCTCATCCTCATTTACCATGTTAACCAACCAGAGAGCCGACCGTGCGAATATGTTGTTGTACACGGATAAACCTAATTCATGTTATTCAGAATCTACTTCTATACCGACATAATTGTAATACATACTCCATAAACATTTATCAAACATTAATATTTTATAAAGGTGCATTTTTTTTAAACATCAAACTATATACCTAACTCATGTAATTGAGAATAAGTGAACTGGTCAGCAATTCAGTGATCCTAAAGATCTGATCATCTATAGCTAATGAAATTTTACATGCATAAAGTTAATGAAAAGAATTAACTTCAACGAATAAAAAACACGCGCGCAGTTGTATGTTAGTGCATTGACGCGCGCGCATTTTTTAAATGCTCTAAATCAACTGGAAATTGTTTTGCAAATGTTTTAGGCCATTTAAAGCATTGCAAACATTCCCGCGCGTGAGCGTGCGTTCGCACGTTTTTCCGTGCGTAACAAAAACGCAACTTCAGAATTCCGTTCTTTTACTGAAATCATGTTTCTGACACTACACACATAAATTATATCCTCTCATTTTGAGCCATGTTCATGCAAATATAAGGTCGTGCGGGTGCGTCAAAGTTGAAAGTCCGCGCGTGCGTCTATGCATTATTGTGTGCAAATATTGTAAAAAATACATATGTATTAACGTATTAACTGTTTTAGCCCATTACAAATAGCGTATGCGTAGCACACTGCGGCTATTTATAGGTTCTATATAAAACTAATGAAAGGGCAATGACGATGATATAGAGGTGATAGAGATAAGAGATAAGGAAAGTAATAAGGAAGAAATCGATATTACGGTTACAGTTCGATATTCCCAAGGTTCGTTATTCCGATGGTTCGTAATTCCGAAACACGTAAATTGCCTATACCTCGATGCTCGTTAGTCCGAAAACCAAATTCGTTAATCCGAGCATTTGTGGCGCTACTCCGAAGGTTCGTTATTCGGAGGGTTCGTTAATCCGAAAAAGAAAAAGGTTTGTTGTTCCGAAGGCTCGTTAGTCCGAACCTTCGGAATAACGATCTTCCGGAACGAACCTTCAATTAACGAATCTTATTTCTTTTTCGAACTTACGAACCTTCGGAATAACGAACCTTCGGAACAACGAACCTTCGGCATAGTGAACCTTCAGAATAACGAACCTTTGGACTAACGAACCCTCGGAATAACGAGTGCTTGCCGATATTACAATCCCTGCGTGCAATGATTGTGATCCGTGTGAAAAGGAAAATATATCTGTAACTATGTCTATCATAAACCGGACAGTACACCAGGTGGGACTCATACATTGCAACTTCTTACAAGATAGGTCTTATTAGAAACCCGGTATACCGCTCACTCAAAATCTGTTCTGAGTGCAAACTTAAGCTTGAAATTTATCGCATCAGGAACATTCTTCTTGACAATGGTTACCCTGAACAAATTGTAACACGCACCATAGCGAACACTCTCAAGTCTCAAACCAACCCCAGTCCCACGCAAGGACCCGCAAAATGCCCTGTCGACCTGAAACTTCCCTGGCGTGGAGGATGTTATTTGTCTGCGGTACGATTGAATAGCAGACAAATGTTGTTTGTATCGTTCATTAATGCATACTTATGTTGGTTACGGGGCCGTTGCCCCGATGGAATGTAATTTGCATAGGCAGCTCGTACAGGTGTGCGACCTAATTCTGCCACGGTGACCAGGGCACGTACTGGGGTACGTGGCATCAATTAGTACGTAATTGAATCATTCTAGCTTGAACTTTCAACGAGACAGCTTTTACTTGCAATGGATGTGTGTTGTATTATGTAATGACATTACTGTGTTTCGAAAGGTTTTCCAGAGTTTTTATTCTTGTCGAGTTTTATCTCTGTTTTTTTTTTTACCCTGGAACACGCTCGGTCCGCTTTCCTGAAGGAAATGAGAAGAAATGTTTGTTAAACATTCATACATAATAAAAGGCCGGCTCACAGTAGTCGTTGTCAGGCTATCCGACAATAATTGAAGTGTATTATTGTGTTATTTGTTTGTTTTTGGAGCCAGAAGGAGGACAGACGAAATAATATGTGTAATTATAGAACAGACGTATCTGATAAGAATGCTAGTATGATAAAGAGTGCGGTGTCCCATTGTTACTTTGCAGTTTCGACACGTGTTGTGTTTTCTACTAATCAGATGCTACTGTCACTCCCCCCGCCCCCCCCCCCCCCCCCCCCACACAAGAGTAATGTTGTTTACCTATTTCAGTGCCGGTGCGATGCCAGGTACGTGGCCGTACATCCCAGCGGTTATCTGATCGCATCAGGGATGTGTTAGGAAAGGATATGAAACAACATTCTTTCTTTGAGCCCATGCGTGGCACCGCCGAAAAAAAATGTGGTCTCAGCATGTGCTTTTCACGTGTTTTAACAATAACGAACACGATTGCGTAGCAACGGTTTCTCAGAGAGAACATAAGAAATGTAGAGTCTTATTTCGCTTGTCCACTTCTGTTGGATTGCATCAATACTTTTGTGAGGAAAAGCGATATCAGCGAACAAAAATAAACAGTTTTTTAAAGTAAAATATCTCATTTGCACGCAAATTCACGCAAACTCTGTTAATGAAAATAAGCAGCTTAATATATGATTTTGATAATGATTGAATCCGACATTTCCGGAAATCTCCGGAAAGTGAAGAAATTTGGTGATTACGTAAGTAAGAATATTATTTTATATCTCCGTTTGTTCATCATTCAACAATTATTTAGAAGAAAAACAATTGCAGGATCTTTAGAGGTGTTGCCCTTAACTTTCTTGAAAATTACAAAAAAATGTGATAAGAAACACAGCTTCGAGAAACAAAACAGGGAATTAAAGATATTGCTTTCCAAGTTGACGGCAGCAAAATGACGGTGCCACGCATGGGACTTCAAAGCATTGCAGTGATTGTGGAATGCTTTTGACATTCATTAGCACGCTTTAGTATCCACACAGATGTTTGAATACATTATGCTTGAGTTGTCCCTCCTTCCTAACACATCCCTGATCGCATCAAACAAAATATCCACTTGACTGTACGCAAACACTTTTAATCAAACCGCTCAACCAATCCGTGCTTCAAGTCAGATTTGACTGCAGGTAGACCTGTCAATACGAAATGTGATTGAGCCATTGGGCAGCATTTACTCGCTAACCCATTGTGTGCACAAAGCTATTCAGACGGTCAGTTCTCCATTCTCAGTAGGGATCGAAGTATGCTTCATTTCAGGTACTTAGAAGTAGCGTTTATAAAGTCCAGAGACGCCCTTTTGTGCGGAAAAAAGGAATTTATGTTGTTGTTGTTGCTGATTGATTTTAGACGCGTGTTCAATCACACCCGATAATGTACACGCCGGCATTGTAGTGGGTCGAATGCAGCTACACGTCACTGAGGAGGTGGTTGGCTCTCCGGAAAGGAGTCTACGACCCTGTACTGTGCACATTTAGTTTGTTTGTTTAGTTTTATTAATAAGTTTTTGTTAGAGGTGCATTCAAGTTCATTACAAGTTTATTGTTACATTTTTTTCCTTTGACAATTCATGTAACTCTTTTTCTCTCATGATTTTCAGCGCGCATATTGTTATCAACAAAAAAAAAAAAAGGGGGGGGGGGTGTTTGGTTGGTTATCAAACAGTTATCATTTTCTTTTGCCATGTATAATACAAAAACTATAGATCGAGGCATTGTCCTAGCATTACGCCTGTTCTAACAATAGAGTTCAACCTTAGCTTTTAGTTTCAATTTGTTCATGTCTGTGTGATAACCTGATGAGCTGCAGATCGAAAAGCTTCGTTATCCAACATGTTACTTTTTAAAGCAACTTGGAAACTATATCAGAACACTCCCTCTCTCTCTCTTTGTTACTCACTCCCAACTCTGCCTTTCTCTCTGTGTGTCTTTCTCTGCCTCTTTATGTCCGTCTGTCTCCTTCTATCTCGCTCTCTGTCACTGTCTCTCTATCTTTCTCTTCCTTTTTCTCCCTTTCTGTCCAATTCACTTGTCTACTTATTCTCATTCGGTCCGTAATAGGTTAATTCTTTTATAGACCAATTTCGTAATGTATGCACGTCCCCACACAAACAGGCCATTTTCATTATGTAATCAAATGTTATTCACGCCGTTCAAACAATACGTTACTAATGGTAACCCCAAAGCTTGTTCGAGGTTAGTCCGAGTAGCAGCAACCAATAGATTCAGATTGCGTTCCATCCATTCAAACTGAATCTGGAAACCATGGATATAGGTGAATGTATTTACGCGTTACAAGTCAGTGTAAAGAGGGAAAGTTGTGAATACATTCCAAAAATGGATAATTAGCAAAGGCCAGGGTTGATGTTAATGTGACCAGACAAGAGCAGCAAGAGCAAACTCAGGTGCCATAAATACCAACGGCGTGAATAAAATATTTTATTTATGCCGTTCAAACAATACGTTATCAATGGGAACCCCAAAGCTTGTCCGAGGTTTGTCCGAGGAGCAACAGCTACTAGATTCAAAGTGCATTCCATCCATTGAATCTGAATGACAAGATATAGGTGAATGCAATAACGCGTTACTACGCAGTTAGGGGGAAAGTTGTGAATACATTACGAAAATGGTCTATTGTTGACTTTCGTACAATCTATGGAAGTTTTGACTTCTCTGACGTCACTGGAGGCGAGCGTTTTTTCAAATTTTCGTTAAAATGAGACAACAATATTGCAGCAAAATAATGTAAAATTCGTTTTTAGTGGATAATTTTACATAGATTAGTGGGAACGTATTTTTCTAATTTAGTAACCCTTTAAACTTAGCAAGTACTCTGGATATATACGGCCATGCCTCTGTGTGTACGGACACGATCTTTTGTTATGCGGACAAAATTACAAAGGCTCCCTTTGAAATGTCCGCATAACAAAAGACCACGCTTGAAGCGTATAGAACGATTTCGGGCACGATACATTCTCAGCTTAGGGTCGCTAAAACATTCATCGTGGAGGGAAGAAAACATAAACATAAACACCATGTAGCGGCTATAATCTCCCGGTTTAGCACCGACGCTATTATGGCCGAGAGGTCTAATACGCCGGCAGTAAGCTCACACTCGTGCGCCTCGCACGGGTTCGAATCTCGTCTGACGCTAATACAGGTTCAAGGATTTTTGCGGTTTGGCACCGTGTGATTGGGATCAGCCTTGTTTCCTCCCCTAAATCGTCAGGGCCTCGGCTAGGATTCCAGGAGTTTACGAAGAGACATGCTTTGGGCCGATCGCCATATCAGAAGGGCACTAATGGTAGTCGGTAAAAGGTCATTGATTTGGCCCATAAGTCACGACACCTGAACGCCTGGCAACCATTGCGTAATCTTTTGGTTTTTAAAATGTGTTTTGATTAGTTGTTTTCCCTCTATCTCTATATATTAAGCAACCGTAAAGATTTCCTCCCCCTTGTTTTTGTTTTTGTTTTGCTTTTGAAATCCACTTTAATTTTTTTCTATCCTGATCTCTAGTAACAATAAGCTTGGATGATGCGAATCAAAAATTAAACAACAACATATCACTAATTACACGACCAACCCGTAAAATTGACTAAAAAGTATACCATTAAAAAATAGGCCTTCGAACAAAAGCACATTTACAAGTATAATGCGCACTCACCCTCATGCTTTGCCGAGAGTTGAACCAAAAAAAAAAAAAAAAAAAAAAAACAAATTCCAGTGATTGGAAGAAACTAGTAATTGGAACCCAGAAAGCAAAGTACCTGGGGCAGATATGGGAATCATGTGGGTCCACTGGGGCCCATACGGTTTGTGCCACCTAGAACCCAGATAATAAAATCATATGGGCCCCATGTGGTATGTTTATGGGTAATGTGGTCTTATTTCTGGATCGACTGAGCCATATATGGGCTTTTCCACCTTGAATTACCCACATGATAACTGAGATGCTTATGAATATTTATGCATGCATTACGCCTATTGACTTGTATCATATTTTTGTACATTTGAATAGATAACCAGTATATATCTAGATAGAAGAAATATTTAAGCATAAATTCCCATAACCGTTTTATTAAAAAGATAAATAAATGCTACGTAATTGCATCCGGACAACAATAATTACGACAAGATGTTCATCTTGAATTGTACTAACCAATATTTTTAAAGTAAATTTCCGTAGTACTATATAAATGAAAGTGAGTGTACTGAGGAATACGATAGGATTGAGTAGGAAAGGATAGAATAAGATAAGATTAGGATGAGTTTAGGATAAGGATTATATGTTCGTACGTTGCCTTTCCAAGTATGATATATCATCCCTCTATTTTTTTTTGGCCCATTTGGCCAAAGATGGGGTGTACGGTGCAAAATATAGATGGGTCCCAGATGGGTCAAATGGGTCCCAGATGGGACAAATGGGGTCCATGTGGGCCCAGATGCTCCCCATATGGGCAGCCCATATGGGGCCATATCTAGGCCCAGATCAACCCATATCTAGCCCATACGGACCCCAGATATTCTGCTATCTGGAAAGTAACAGCATGGCGCGTGTTGTTTGTTGGGCAAGCAGCGGATAACAACATCCGCGCCATGTTGTTACCTATTGTTACCATGTCGTGACCTATCAAAATCGAGTTGGCCAAGCTTTACTCATATCTTCATCTCTCTCAATGATCGTACTATTTTGAAAGTTGCAAGGCGTACACCATGTCTGATATGTATGCACATTTTATTCACGTAGTTCAAACAATACGTCATTAATGGTATCCAATTCTTGCCCGAGATTTGTCCCACTATCAACAACTAATAGATTCAGAGTGCGTTCTACCCATTGAATCTGAATCACTAAGTAGAGTAAATATATTTACGCGTCACTACATAGTTAGCAAACGGCTTATTGAATGGCGGATATAAGGGGAAGGAAATATAGGCCTAAGCATGATTCAGACAGATTGAAGACGCTACGTTGTGGTGGTTGATATGTCGGTACAGACCTCTGGCAGTGAGTCTGAAATGGTAGACTAGCTATCATATGTTTGCACGTGCCTCCCAACATGAGATACAACGGTCGAATCAATCTCGCAGACACACATATTGAGAAAGTGACTGAATTTGAGTCGATGCATGCACGCAGACTGCGCAGTTGGGAACACGTGACCCCTCACCCTTTCATCCGACTATTGCCACGTGATCAATTGTGTAAGCTTCTTACGTGAGCTTGATATGAGTGGAAGAACCCTTATCAAATTTGTTTGTGAGTGAAGAATAAAACCAGCTTGAGCAAAACAATTGTATTATTGTCCCATAGCTTGACTCCCTCATTACCATTGGCTTGGGATTATCTTGTAAAGCCAGTAGAGTTCTAAAAGTCTGGTAAAGAAAGGGTGCAAAGCAGGAATATACGAATGTTTCACTGAACTTGCAACTCCCTGGCCCAACGATTCAAGTGTGTGAGTGTGTATGTGGCATGTTGAAAGGGAATGGCAATGTATCCAGAGCCCTTCATGCATGTAAGCGCTCTGAATGTATCCATCTCTCTCTTTATACATGTATTATTATATAAACACAAATGCATGGGAATGTAACCACCACCCCCTCTATCTCTCTTTCCCCTCCCCCTCTCGCTATAGTATATCCATCTCCCTCTCTCTCTCTCGCTATCTCTCCCCCCCACACAATTGAATCCGGCGACAACTTATGCAAAACCCTGACACTATAAATTGTCGCAACCCCTCGATACACATTCAATGTTTTGTTGAAGCCTTCAAGGCCATTAGGGGCATATATTTTTGGTAATGTAATAATTCCTGAAAAACACAATACATTACGGGTCGGAAGATGCTTGAGATCTTATGTCTACCAACTCCTCAAATATGTCATGCTATTTAAACACCAGTATCACCCCCCCCCCCTAATAAGAAGGCATACAGATAGCAGAACGGTCAGTGCTATTCCAGCATGACTTGACCATCACTGACCAGGGTATTCCCCGTCCCTGCGTGTAATGACCAAACATCACGGGATGACTCACCAACATACACGATACAAGTAATTTATTTCTATTTGCACTTTATTCCGTATATCATAAAAAAAATCAAGTACAAAAAACTACATTTGTACGTACATAAAATATGGTATGGCCCCCTGAGAAGCAAGTCTGCTTATGAGCGGGGTCCTTCACATTACAACATACATGAAGAACAAAAAGCATGATAACACTAATCAGAAAGCAAGCAGTCGCAGACCAAGTACATTATGGACAAATCCTACCAACTGTCAACACATGATTGCAATGTAACAATAAATTGATGAAGCTATTAACGCAAAACAAAAACAATTTGACCTTAACTCTACTTCAGCGGCATGGTAAAATTCGATAAAACACCTCTGTGATGATCTTTTCTACTTTCTTTTGCACAAAATCTTGTTTGATGAAAGCTTTTAATCGAACCCATCATATAAATTAAACGACAAATTATTTTTCCAGCATGATTTCGGATCTCATATTCTTTTTCACAATTTTCATTCTCATAAATGCTCACCTGCCGTTTCGAAGAAAAGGCATTTCAATTATCAACTCTCTCATTACCCTTGAGATGGCGATTTGTTACAATAGGCCAATACGCTTTTCAAGGTCTGATAATGTAAGGGTTCAACAAGCTTTCATTTTGTGCAATACGTCCAAAAAGTGAGATTAGTTTCTTTGTAACGTGACACCAGCTCTTTCTCATTTGGATCACACGCACTACTTTGCATTATCTTACAACATATCTAATTGATTCTTGAGAACTCTGAGTATATCCGAATATCAATGAATGTATACCGTATATTGCAGTCAATATATTCTTACTCTGTGTATGTATGAAATAAAGATATATAAAGATATGTTTGATTTAAAGACAGAAAACACAGTAGTGATAACCTTGGATGATAATCACTCTTACATTACCCTAATTTGCAGTTAGGGGGTTTGATACAATCCTGGTATTGTATTTCTGAATTTACAATAGGAAATGGACAAATGCAATTTTCCCTTATAAATGTTCTAAACTTCATTTCCCTTCATTTATTCACAGAAACAATAAGCATGCCAAATAAAGATCGTGAACCAAATATTCAGAACATAATTGAAAGCATCATACGAAATATGAAGTATGATATCAGACATGAAATATCGATGAACAATATTGGAAAGAAGAAATTAGGGGACAAGAAAATACTTGGAGGAAATTGATAACGTCATTAAAAGTCAGAAGAAGTTCGCTTTATATCATATAGTTAAAACAATGCTTGTAAATCTCCGAATGCAGTAAGGGTGACAGACAAGACGCTACTCAAGTTTAGTATTAATAGATACTGCGGACGTATGATACAAGGTATGGAGTTTTCAGTACATTGAAAGTCACTTCTGATATGAAGCTGAAGCTGAAGAAGTTGATAATGTCCCACATGCAATGACGTATCTATGTAAAATATCACAAATGTAATACATGACATTAACATATCTGCCACTTTTTGATAACAAAATCTCTTTATCGAGTAAGTATATGAAGAAAAGTTGTATTCATATGAAGAATTATTGTAATTAACAAAGTATGGACCTAGTACTGTAAAGTAGACACCATTTCAGAGATTCCTCATGTGTGTTTGGCATAAAGCTGCTATCAAAATATGTAACATACGTATATGATGCCAATAGTATAACACATTCAACTTCCCTGTCTCCGATTTTCTACTGGATGACGTAGAGAGCTCAATTATCCATTTTACCTGTAATGTATGTAGAATTTAACTATGCGCGAAGTGACCACTTGAAACGAGTAACATGAAAATATAACAATCTTTTTCAATATTGTGTCCAAAACCGATAGGTAATGTGCATGTGCAATATTATCATCTCATTCGAGTAGCAAATTCCTAAGAAGAAGCTCCGGGGATTTTCCCCTCACTTTCGTAGGATAGAGTGGGGCGAGATATTATTATTGGATTATTAGCTAACATGGACGATAGAATCATTTTCTCACAATCATTATGACTTCCTTTCTCATTACCCCCCCCCCCCCCAGCTCAATTGCAACTTATCACCTTACACATGTAATGTAGTGTAGTCTTTACTATATCGCTGAAATTAGAAATCGCAAATATATACAGCAACAAAGCGTGATCCTTCTGTACGGACGACAACCCTTTTTGTCGTCTTTAAAGTTGTTGGTGAACCACTATTTTATGTGCTATACTTTTTTTTCTTTTGCATATGGCTTGACTAACTTGTTTCAAAGCTACTATTCTAAATTTGGAGCAAATTTGATTAGATCCGATCAGTTGTGCGACTCTGCGACGGACTGAATCGCTGGACCCGGTCACTGTTTTTTTTTTTTTTTGCAAGAAGATGACGTCACTTTTCTAGGCATAGGCACTATTGCGGGTGCAGAATCGTGGTAGTATCTTTTCGTCTGCAGTGGCTATAAGAGACACTAAGATTGGAAGCCGAAGTTCTCATACAACATGTCGCGAGGTGCCGCCGATGCTGGCTGTGTGGAAGGAGTTAAACCGTGCGAGCCATCTACGCCGATATTTCCATACATTGCATCAGGGCCAGGCTGTTCACGTTCTAATTCCTCATAGAGACTTTGAACTGTGGGTACGGTCTCCGTGTTCCCGTACATGTGCTTCTCTTGATCGTACGGGGTCTGCTCGTAGTCGTTGATTTGCAAGTACATGCAAATGACGTCATAGAGGAAGGAATACTCGTCCTGTAGTGATCAAAAGGAAACACGCATGTTTGAACAAATATCTTTGAAAGTCGTACAAAGTTTTCTGCCCATTTAAGAAATCGCGTACGTATGGAAAGAAATGCATCAGGGATACTCAATTGAAGTTAACTCAAGAGAGCATCAGGTTTATTATCAATTATGCACGTAGAATGCATTTCAAGCAAGATTGAGAAAAAAAATGGTTATCTCTTTTTAGTGGCTTTCCATCCATTCTTTCCGAAATCCGGGACAGTTAAGAACTCATGCGAGACCTCCGGGGTGATTTTGAACCAGGTACTTCAGTCCGACGCTCTCCCAACGGAGCTATCTTGGTTCTTTCAAAGAAAGTTGCTAATGGGGACTTTAAACGTCAGTGCTACAATTAGTTTCCTCCCTTAAACGTGTATAAAGATCTATTTTGAACAACACATAAATATTCTGGAGAAAAGAACACATATAAAACACCCTTTTTATTAGATCGCTCCACCTTGTAGGTGTTTAAAATCTAGTTTGACAAAATACGACAAAATAACCAGGATGAATAAAAAAAAGAGAAGAAAAAATTAATATGCCGAAACCCGGGACAGTTCAGAACTCATGCGAGTTCTCCGGGGATGGGTTTTGAACCAGGGACCTTCAGATCTTCAGTCTGACGCTCTCCCAACTGAGCTATCTCGGCTGTTGAGACAGTGATTGGCTATAAATCGTAATCTTCAAACTTCAGTGCTACAACTAATTCCTTCCTGAAACGTGTATAAGGATCAGGTCAGGTCCGCCTTTTAAGAGTCTTTCAAGCATGGCAATGATAAAAGAGATATCACCATCTTTAAAACTACACGATCTCACATGAATACGATGAAAGCTCGCTACTTAACAGGCCTAAGGGGTATAAAGACGCTCAAGAGATCCAAACTTCGCCTTGAGAACTACAAGGAATATAATCCCATGCATACAATAGCGAAGAAGAATGCCACTCAAGGAATATTCACCTCCGTTTGGACGAGACCTGCCCGGTCAGCTCGGAGCATCTTCACGGTCTGGAACACATCGATAGACTCGTCCTTAGCCACCTGTGTGATACACTCCATAGCGCTACAGAACACACCCGTACGTCCAACACCACTCCTGTAATACCAACAAGAGATGCAAGGGAATGTTTAAGATGCGTTCGCACTGACAGACTTCGTCGCTGCCGCTCTCTCTCTATCGGATGGTGATAGTCCTTCAAATGGCCCGATAACTGTATCACGATGGCAACCGACAGCGGCATGTGA
Organism: Arbacia lixula; assembly: GCA_963669155.1. NCBI lineage: Eukaryota > Metazoa > Echinodermata > Echinoidea > Arbacioida > Arbaciidae > Arbacia > Arbacia lixula. The sequence continues at coordinate 15,153,141 of OZ022586.1, read as the reverse complement.
ACGTACCTTCTTATTAATTCTTAATAGAGAACAATGGCTATGATCAGGCCGGTTAATTTCCCAAAGATTTCTTGTCTCCACTCCATCACCATAGCAGCCACCCCCCTCCTCTACACACACGTTTCCCGGAGTATACTATGGAAGCTTCTGAATATTGAAAAGGTAACATTGGTTATTGATTGGAAAGAAAACTTCCCTGAATTAGTGTATCATATGGAATAGCGGTGATATATTTGTGGTGCGATAGTACGGATTACAATGTCGGATTGTTGGAAAACAACATGCATGAATCTCATACCTGTACGTACAGATTTGATAAACAAAACAATTTTCCACCCTAATACATTTGCTATATTACGTAATAGTATCGTGCGTTCTAGAGCTAAGACATTATGTGATGAATAAGACACTCACATGCAGTGCACGAGTATGGCGGAGTCATCAAGCAGGTCCAGGGATGACTTCACTGACTCGATGACACTCAACAGGCCCTTTGCGCTCGTCTGAGAAGGCCCTGCTTTCTTGGGCCACTTCAGCAACTGAAAGTGAGTGAGCCTGTGTCCTGCCTGTAAATTTCAATTTCAATTTCAATTTATTCATATTTCTGTTCAATACATGTAAAATAAAAGCAATAATACATCAGCATAGTCAGTCTTTGACATAAACAAAACTAGTATAATGATGCAAAATATTACATAATGGTCAATATCAAACATACAGTGGATATAGGTAAAGAAATATGAATGGGGCCTATTTAAAGCAAGCTTGTAAATCGTATAGACCCCAAAATAATGTGGATTAAAAGAACACTTCGGAGTACGGATAAACAAATTGACCAAAGAAATGAACAAAAGAAATCATAAACAACTCAAGAAACAGCATGAAAACAAATCGAGAACAAAAATCAAAAATCAAAAATCAAAAGGCGTACGATTAATTCAGCAACACAACAGAAAAGTGTGCGAGCGAGGAATAGACAAACAAAACCAAACAAATCAGGAGAAGTCAGGATGAAATACGACAATGCTCAAGCTTCCACGAAGGCAATTCGACTGTTGACCCAGTATTGAACATGCATGGACAAGTATAAATATTCACACGAAGACATCATTCATAAGATGGATTCATTATAATATAATATATGCAAATCACATTACATGTACATTCCGACAAGGACGCCTAACCATGCCACGTGGCCGAGCACCCGCCGAGCTCAAGGAAATTGGCTAGTAATTCTAAAGAGTATCAGTTTGTTTTTTTCCAAGAGCTCGGCAGGTTGCTCGGACCAAGGTGCCGGGCAGCGTCCCTGTCGGAGCGTGAGTGGTGAACAAAAAAAAGAGTAAAGGCTAAAAGAAATTATTGCGTGGTATATGAACATAACAAATGTTTCTTTAAATTGCATTTGAATGAAGATATTTTTATGCAACGAGTAAGCTCGTGGGGAAGGTTATTCCAAAACATTGGCCCTGTAAACATGATTGTTTTCTTTGCAAAAATTGTTCGAGTACGTGGAAGGTGAAAAGCGTCGCGCTGTCGAGTTGGATAATTATGAATAGCATCGTTTCTTGTAAACATGTGCGAGAAAACATCTGGAAGTTCCCCATTCGAAAATTTGAACATAAATATACCGACATTGTAGTAAAATAAGTCTATTATTTTCAAGATTTTATTGCTTGCAAAAAGGTCATTTGTGTGGGACAAATAGCCAGCGTTATTTACAATTCTAATAGCACGTTTTTGAATAAGAAAAAGAGAGTCCAGAAAATTTTTTGAAGTATTCCCCCATGCAAGAATCCCATAGTTAAGATATGGCGAAATTAAAGTTGAGAATATGTTTTGTAAAATGCGGCTAGGAAAAAAGTGTTTGAGTTTATTGAGAATTCCGGTGTTTCTGGACAAAATTTTACTAAGATAATTAATGTGGGTTTTCCAAGATAAGTCATTATCAATATGTAAGCCTAAAAATTTAGTACTATCGACCTGTTGAAGATTGGTGTCGCTTATTTTAAGAGGAGTGGGGAGGGCATTCAAAGAATTACTAAAGATCATGTAGTTGGTGTTTTCAATATTAAGAGATAATTTGTTTGCGTGGATCCAAGTCTGGACTAGTCGTAATTCATTATTCATTGTATCAGCAAGTAAGATGGGATTGTTATGTGAAAAAAATAAATTTGTGTCATCGGCAAAACAAATAAAAGAGAGTACCTGAGAAGATTTTTGGATGTCATTAATATATAAAATAAATAAAAGTGGGCCCAACAGGGAACCTTGGGGGACACCAAACGAAATCAATTTTAGTTGAGAGTCATGACTATTGATGCTAACGTACTGTTTCCTATTCTTTAGATAATCCCTAAACCATTCAAGAGCCCCCCCACGGATTCCATAGTGACTTAATTTGTAAAGTAAAATTTCATGGTCTATCGTGTCGAATGCCTTCGAAAAATCAAGGAAAACACCAATGGTATGAGAAGCATCATCTATAGCATGGGCTACCTTGTCAATAAAACTGAGTAATGCATGGGTAGTACTATGTTTTTCTCTGAAACCAAACTGGGAGTTAGTGAAAACCTGGCAATTCAAAAGAAACCTAAGAGTGCGTTTGTAAACAAGTCTTTCAAGAATTTTAGAAAATGATGTTAAAAGGGAGATAGGACGATAATTATTTACGAAATCTTTTTGACCTTTTTTAAAAATGGGGACAACTCTTGCAATTTTTATCTTGTCTGGAACTTTCCCACTTGATAAAGATTGGTTAAAAATATATGTTAAAGGAGAATTTATTTCTTGAATTATGCTTTTTAAGAGAAGATTTGTGATTCCATCGTAACCAGGACTTTTTTTGTTTTTCAAATTAGAGACAATTGTTTTTACCTCATCCTCAACAATTGGTACAAAAAAGAAAGATTGCATGTTACGTTCTCCTAAAAATGAATGAAACTCTTTATCAGTAACAGGGATTTTTTCGGCAAGATTAGGCCCAATATTGACAAAAAAATCATTGAAAGCGCCAGCTATTTCAGAAGGGTTGTCTGTATGGATACCGTCTTTTTCCTATAACGTTAGGTGGATTGTTTACGGTGTTGGATTTCAGCGCTTGGTTAATCACCTTCCACGTACTCTTAACATCATATTTGCAGTTATCAAATTGCTTTGCAAAATACATTTGTTTAGCTAAACGGAGTGAGGCTGATAAAACATTGCGGTAACGAGAATATCGAGATTTATTAGTAGCATTGGGATATTTTTTGTATTTATGAAAGAGTCTGTTTTTTTTATTAATAGACCTGAGGAGTGATTTCGAAATCCACGGTTTTCGAGGTATTTTTTTATAATTTGAACGAGATGGTCTTTGTACAGTCAAGTCCTTTTGCCCGAAACGGCGAATCCATCGTGTGTCCATTATTAGCCATATTCGGAGAACGCTCGGTGATGCGCGAATAATTCGATGCGAACTGCTCCCGCTGAGCCGTTAGATCGTATTCTCCTTCCAGGCTGCCTGTACTATTCGAAATTGAAAACTATGTGTGCGCGCTGCGAGTTTGAAGCTGAAATCCCTATCACAACACGTCTGAAATGCTTGCAGCAAGCCTCACATACAAAATAGCTCATCCATGCATTAACCGCTACGGTAAATGCGTATGTGTATTGTACGTGTTTGACGAATAATAATCCCGACGTATTGAATTAGGCTATCTGCATAACAATTTGAAAATTGAATGCTCGGGTACGGATTCATTTTGCCAATAACAAAAGTTCCACTGGATAGATCATCTTTTAATTTTTCGTGATGAAACCTTAATACTGTTTAGTTAACATAATTTCTTTACACGATGATCTAACCGGTGGCATTTTTAATATGAATTTTTAAAATCATTTAATTGGATAACGGTCGCGGTTTGCCATTCACTTTGCACGCGTAGGCGAAAGTAGGTGAACCGACGGAGGCTCGATGAATGCGACATATTCTCCGTTTTCGGAGAACTTGTTCATTCTCCGTTATCGGAGAACGGCCCTGACTGTTGTAATGGCATGATCGTGTTGAGATGGGTTATTAAAATATCAAGAAATTTTTCGTAAGCAGAATCAACGTCATTTTGATTATAAACAATGGACCAGTCGACAGTTCTCAAGCTCTCCTTAAGTCTATTAAGGTTCGACTCAGACATTATACGAAAAACGGGGTTGCGGGGACCGTTAGAGGTCATTGGTTGGATATTTGAAATAAGTACATAGATCGGAAAATGATCGGTTATATCTGAAACTACTATACCGGGTTTAACATCAGAGAACAGGTTGTTTACAAAAATATTATCAATTAAAGTGGATGACGTATCAGATATTCGAGTGGGTTTCTTTATAAGCGGGATGAAAGATTTGGACATCATTAAATTAAGGAACTCTTGACAATTATGATTATTATTACAATTTAACAAATCTAAATTAAAATCGCCCATGATGAAGCATGTTTTGTTATTTAGACAGTTTCTGGAAAGGATCCCGTGTAGAACTTCAATAAATTCAATAGGATTGGAAGTGGGAGGTCTGTATATTTCCCCAACAATAATTTTACCTTTGTTTGGAGTGTTTACCTCGATGAAAATACTTTCAATAACATCAGACATAAAACAACATTCTTTTACAAGCTGATGATTCAAGTTCTCTGTGATATAAAAACCAACTCCGCCACCTTTCTTACCAACTCGGTTGTTTGTTATCAAATGAAAACCATTAATATTAAATAGAGAAGAAGGTGATGTGTCTTTTAGCCATGTTTCGCTAAGACCTATGACACTGTATGTAAATTTCAATTCGTCTGCAAATAAAAGAAGTTGATCAAAATTTTTGCTTAGGCTCCTGATGTTGAAATGTGAGAGAAACAATTGGTTTGGGTCTGAATGAGATAGTGACGTGACCACCTCTTCCAAATTATAATTTGAGGTAGGATTATTTGGAATATCATTAGGATCAAAATCAATTTTAAATTTAGGGATTTTAGAATTTAGAAAGAAACTCATGTCAGGATTGTCACCGTCTTCACTACTTGAGACATTTACAGGCGGTTGGTTGTCGGAAGCATGATTATGCATATCGTTCACAAAAGATAAGTTGATTGGATCATCCATTAACATGCAAGAAAATTGATTGATATGTGAATAGTAGCTCCAAAAGGACCAGCCGCGAAGCAGCGGGCCCTCTCAGGGATGTTACACATGCGTTACTATTGCACTTATACAATTGGATCAAATATTCAAACGAAAGATAAATAGTTCTTCTGCCTAACAATAACAAAAATGCATATAATGACACATTGGCAAGGAACAGGCAGAGAACAAACAATGAATGCCAATATATCTTGTTTGAATGGAACGAATCAAGTAAATAGCTGGGTAGGCACATAGTTAACAATAAAACACTTTGGATAATTGAAAACAGGTGAATTGGGGACACGTATTTATGCAAGCATAAGAGCAGAAACTTGAGCACCATTGTATGGAGTAAATGATATCAAGATGAGAACACTTGAGAACACTTGGGTTACAGAGCGCCTTGAATCAGTGACAATTGTCGCAAAGTACCGCGCGGAGGGGAAAAGTAACGCATTTGGAGGTGATAACCCTTTAACGTCACAATTTCTACAAAGACCTTTAACACTTATAATGTAAATTAAGTTTTGAATATGAAAAATATGAAATATGAAACAACAAATTAAAGAACAATTAAAGAAAAATGTGCCAAATGTGCTTTGCTCTTTTAATTCATGCACAAGCACAATTACAAATTAAGGTTAATATATAGAATAGGTACACATCAAACAAATATCTATACAAGATACGAACACATTAAGATTTACACGTTGAAATTGCTATGCATTGAATAGTGAAGACCTACGACCTACATGACCTATACAATGTGATGGTTCCTCACGAAAGAATTCAATAATCATCATGGATCGTTTTTTAATTTGTTTTCAACCAAAGGGACAACAGGCTCGACAAATGAAGAGTTCGTGGAAGTTTCTAGAGAAGACAGATTTACCTTGGAACCACTGCGTGTGACTTCCATTGTCCTGATGATCACATCGCTTTGTTGAGAGTCCACAGTCGTCAAGACCTTGTACGAGCCAAACGTTGCCAGCCCCTCATCAGACCAGTACTCTGCATAGCTCTGTAAAATAAATGTTGATTGTGTCACTTTCATCAGCACGATATGCCATTGCCACTAATTATGTCCCATGAGTTCCAAGATCACAATATCAATATGATTAGTAATGTAAGTTACGTATTTCATACTTCTCTTATATTATTTGTAGTGAAGGGCTTCAATTATTTTGACCTTGGTAAATACCATATAATGGTACTTATATTTTGTTGGAAATTAATGACACAATTATTGATACAAACATGCTGAAATAGGTACTTTCACACAATGCGGTCTTCATAGGTCATACTACGTCTCGATCACATCTACAGACCAGGGAGAGAGATATCGCTGAACAAGTTGTCATTGTCTCAATCTCTGTCTCTCTCTCCCTTTCAAGCTTCTTTCTTTATTTTCTCTTAACCCTTCTCTGTGATGCATTTGCTGGATCTAACTAGACAGTATGATAGAGTAAGCACTCTTCTAGGTCAGCACGTACTTCTACCTTGTCTGTAGGCTCCTTGTCGTTCATCATGACAATGCATAACGGTCCGTAGTCAAGGATCATGGTCCAGAAGTCCGTTACTGTGGTAGGCATTGGCGTCTGGGTAGTCAGGAATTTGTAGCGGGCGCCCTGTGGAAGGTGTATTTAAATCGATGTGTTTTAACTCTCAACTCTTTGAATGCAAAATGTAATTCATACTTCCCATAGAGCAAGAGTTTGCCTGGCACACAAAGGGGTAATGCAGTGAATACATGTATGAATAGACCGCCCAGGAAAGAAAAGAAAGCCTGATCTGTATACGTAGGTGATCTGTTTGTGCATGTTTCTTTCTGATTGTTTCAGTGAGAACCACTATTCAAGGGAGACCCCCAAAATAGTCTGTATAGACAGACGGTCGTTTTATACAAGTGGCCACTAGGGCATGTTTCAGTGTATCATCTATTACGATCTTAAAAGAGATAACAACAATCAGGAGGATTTGGGGAAATTTCATCGGAAATCACGGAGATGTCTATATCAAATGCATGCATACAACCTTATAATAACGACGTGATGATGAATGCATTGATGAAACACTATATCAATCATCGAATATTATAGACTGCAGTTGAAATAGGTGATGTTTGCAAGAAAGATCAAAACAGTCAATTTAATCAGTCTGGAATTTGTTAATGTATAGAACTAATTTCGATTGTAGAACATATTGTCAGTGACAGACAGGAAGGGATCATGATGGAATGTTAATGTACACATGAATGAATAAAATGCTCAATTCATGAAACCAATAAAGAATACATTTGAGTTTTTTTTTCTACCAAGATTGCAACTATCATGATTGTTACCTTCACGAAGCTTGCGTTGATGTAATTTTCTCCGGGCTGTTTCAGGAATACACGGTTGCGGTCCACTAATGAAATTACAAGTGAAGTGTGAGCCTTCATAATCTTCAATGGGGATAGTTGCAACGTTTAAGGCAGTGCATTTGGGAGAAAGAAATGCGTTAACCTTTGATCTACAGTAATTACAGTAATACCAATATGAAGGGTGTGGAGCAGTTATGTAACAAGGCTTTTCCTTGTTTTTCGTCTCAGTAGAATATTCAATTTAAAGGGCAGTGATGGTTTACCTTGTGTGTGAAGTTTGAACAGCAACATGATGAGTTTAACCATTATGAGAGCTCACCTAAAACAATTCGTTTAGCACTGTACACTGATAATTATGAACATGTTTCTGATGGTGTTTGTAAACCGAAAAAGCACTGGAAGTTTAATGCTTTATTTATTTCTTGTTCTGTAATTACAATCACAATTTTAATTCTTCTTACTACATATGCTACCAACAAATATATACTATATCGCATCTCATATGCTTTTTGTTAGATATCCACTTACACGGGACATTGTTCCCGTAGCGATTCTTGTGACGATTGTCCGCCGATTTCCCTGCTTTGACGAGAGATTCAGGGGGGTCCGGGCACAGGCTGTTCAGAGTCTGTCAACATAAGGATAAAGAAGAAAGTTACATCAAGCGAATTAACAATCATTATCTATAAAGAAGCGTGCGTTCAAAATGAAAGTTCCTTCCCATGGGGTATGGTAAGTTTGACAAGAATTGCTTGTACGCATAATGACTAAAACACGCAGGTGCCATCAATGCTAGTTCTCCAATTTTGTGAAACTGTAATAAAGTGTAACGCTCCCCTCAATTACGTTTGCGGGCTGCGATGGGGATATCCCAAAGCACTCTCTTTGTACCATGTCATGTAAATCCCATTAGTCTATTTCACAAAACATGCACATACGGTACCGAGAGAGTTAAACAAAAAAACAGGTGCAGGTGATTGACATACCTCGTACTCCCGCACCAGGTGCGAGCAGTCGCCTTCCACCAGTCTAAGGCGCCGGAGATGATCCGTGAAATGCGCGAGAGGAATGGAGGTATCTCGCCATAACAGACTCTCGAGGACTGCTCCATACAGGAACGCATACTGCTCCTGTAATGTGTCCAATATCATACAATCAGGCCCTGTCTTATATTTGTATGAATTGGAAGTCAAGTTGGGGTCAATCGTAATTCTTTAAAACATAAGGTCCAGACCCGTGTTTAAAGACCGTCTTAAGTAAACTAAGCAGAGCGTTCGTTCTGAGTAGTGGGCATATAAATGCACACTGTTCTGATGGGATCGACGTTGGATGGTCTTTCATAGAGCGTATCCAGAAAGAGCATAACATTTCTTCCGACGTACATGGCCCAACTATGGCGACATCATCCGATCACTACTTCACGTGTCCTTCAATTTTTGTATTATTTAACAGGAATTATACTATATATCACATAATTTACAGAGAGACGCCGCAATACTTTTTCCAACAGCTCTCTTGACCTTACTAGATACTAACTCCCGACAGTGAATATTTCTTTTATCTTTAGTCGTTTTAAAGTACGTGTGTGGTTATAATGCGTATTCATGTCTATCAATCAGATAACAGTTTTTACGTCACCATCCGACAGACGTGGACCAGGTTCGAGCCTCGGACCTGTGCAGATGTTTAACTTAACAGTCGCTTGAATTACAGGTGCACGCCACAACGCTTAGTCAAGGGCATGGCATAGTGTAATCCATGGATGTCATAATAATGGATCACGATAAGAGTGGTGGGGGATTGTGGGTGGGGGTGGGGGAATGTACTTACCTGTGTCTGTACCATGAACGGTCGCCTCTCTCTCATGGACGACACGAAGTTGAAGACGTCCACCTCTCGTGTCTGCCTCGCGTGTGCCACGACGGCGTCGATCCCGATCACTACACCCGTACGCCCGACACCAGCACTGACAAACACAGAGGAACGAGCTTGTTGTATCCATTACATCCAATATTGCTAAATTCATTCTTCAAACTAATTTATCTCGAATTCGACCTTTTCACGCTGCTCTTTGAACGAGATATATCAATTGTCCACACCATTTACTATCCGATGGCAAGGCCACGTTGTAAAAAAAGTACCTTTATATTTTGTTGAAACCGTTGAAAACACGAAACTATTAGTCTATGGGAAAATAGATATAAACTGTAACATGTGTAAGGATTATTTTTTGAAAAACTAACGAAACGGGGCGGGCGGGGAAGAGGGCAACTTAATTCTTTCGAATTAAATTCTGCTCATATCGATTTTCATATCATCGGGAGAAGTACTCTATGACGTTGGTGGCGCTCCATGATAGAGCTTCATCACTATTTTATCTATGAAACTTTCAAAGTAGCTGAATTAACACACGACTCTACTGCAGTCTCGTGCGAATAGGAAAGGGACTATTCTCGAGCACCCTCTCAGTCGGGCTAACCACGCTTATCAGGCTTACTTAGTTTTATAACGACATTAATCTTACCTGCAGTGGATCAGGAGGGGATTGGTGTTTTGGGCGTGGTCGGCTTTCACCTCCTTGATGAACTTGAGGAGAGAGGAGACGTGTTTGGGCACGCTCTTGTCGGGCCACTCCGTGTAGTGGAACTGCTGGATTGTCCGCTGCTCCGATTCTAACTCCTGTTTGTAATAGAAGTTTTTCTAGTATCAAATACTAAATACATGTATGTCTGGTAACACAGACTACACCATAATTCTTGCCTGGTCTTTCCTCACCCTCTCATCTCCATAGGCCAGACCAGAGAGTGGTAGTAGGGCGTAGTCTGTGCAGGGATGTGCTAGGAAGGAGAAACAACTCGAGCATGATATATTCAAACATCTGTTAGTGTCTGTGTGGACACTAAAGCGCGTTAATGAATTTCCAAAGCATTTCACAATTACTACAATGCTTTGATATCCCATGCGCGGCACCAACATCTAGCTGCTGTCAACTTAGAAAGAAATATCTTTAATTTCCGGTTTCTTTCTCTTGAAGCTGTGTTTCATTTTTTTTTTGCAATTTTCAAGGAAGTTTAGGGCAATACCATTCAAAATGATCTTGAAATTGGTTTTCTTCTAAATAATTGTTAAATGATGCACAAACGGAGATATGCAGTAAGATAATATTCTTACACAATTAACAAATTGCTTCACTTTCCGGAGATTTCCGGAAATGTGGGATTCAATCATTATCTAAATTAGGCTGTTTCTTTTCATTAACAGAGTTTGCGTGTATTTGCGTGCAGCTGAGATATTTTACTAGAAATTATATCTCTTTTCCTCACAAAAGTATTGATGGAATCCAAGAGAACTGGACAAGCGAAATAAGACTCTACTATTCTTTTGTTCTCTCTGAGAAACCGTTGCTACGCAAGTCTGTTCGTTATTGTTAAAACACCTGAAAAGCACATGCTGAGACCGCTTAATTTGTTGGCGGTGCCATGCGTGGGTTCAAATAAAGAAAGTTGCTTCAAATCCTTCCATGACACATCCCTGGTCTGTGTTACCAGACATATAGTTCTTAATAGACTCAATTATGTCCGTCCACTCCACAGCCGAGTAACCATGGTAACTAGGCTGAAATGTGAGCAGCTTTCATCAGTTTTCTTTTAGAGAATCCAACGGTAACAACAACATTTGATTGTCTACACTGGTAACATTTCTAAGGAAATCGGGCCTTACATAAATCGTCGCTAAACATGTAATAGTAACATGCAACGCTATTATCAAATAGTTATGACAAAGTGACTTCCAACTAGGCAGAGTAGTTTCTCATGTAATGGGTGGGAACTTGCGTCCTCTTTAATTGTTTTTAAATATCAAGAAAACCTGATGAAGGTACTTTTACAACACTGTACAACGTGTTCACACTAATCGCTGACACTTAAACTGTCAAAACCGAATTAGAAATGAGAATTCAATTGAAAAAATTGTTGTAGGGTTTTGTCTACCTCGACTTTTGACCTAACTTTGGAATTTTCATCAAATTTTAAACTTTTACAATTATAGATTGAAACAACTATAAATCTTGTAGCAACCAGTATGAGCATATATTCCTCAATTTGTACAAGAATGAAGTGATTTGGTCTTTACCTTTTGTATGACCATTTTACGTTTCTGTCCTCCAGTGCAGGGTTCCAGACTGACGAGTTTCACTTTGATTGACCCAAAGATCTCTGAGTCGCCAGGGTTCTCGGGCCAATATTGCTTGCATTTGACCTATAGGATGACACACAAATGCACTTCCATCAAATCAAACGTAAATTCCTCCAAAATTATACGCATGTGACTTAGTTCTAAATATCTTATAAGAGCGTTCTTAACTTTTGGACTCATCGTTATCATGACGCTCTCAATGCAATTAATCATCACACTGACAATATTTATCTATGCGCATGCGCGGAGCCCGGAGAAGCACTTTGTCTGAAATTATGCTGGCCCAAATCGTTCGCACGACAGCGAGCGCAGCGCGTAGTGCATACATCACACGCGACGTGGTTAATTCGAATATTTTGTAAACAAACATGGCGGCTTCCATGAACAGGTTCGCTGCCTTGATATCTGACCAATTTGGCAACTTTCTGAAGGAGAAGGACGCAATGAACATTCGAAAGGCAACACAAAGTACACTGGACTTTACTGCCGTCCTATTTAATAGTTGAGAAAAGAGACATCAACAGACTTCGAAACGCTGGATAAAGGAGCAATCTCGGGACGTGGGGGTAAGGAAAATCGATGGTGAATTATACAAACGATCTTTCCTTGTGAGGCCTTTCAGTCAGGCCTTTGGTACAAAAAAAGAAGAAAAATACAGACCTGTCGAGATTAAAGACTAATCATTATTTGTGCGCTTTGTGCATAGCCATACTCGAGTCGAGAGGTTTTACCCCGATAGATATTTGCCAGGTCTATGGCCCCGCCAACCGAGCATCGTTCACTGGAAGTGTGGGCAATAACAATCACATTCAGGCAGAACATATCAGATGCTTTGTCCAATACACTTGGAAAAAGTCCGGTCAACAAACTTGCTAGAGCTGAAAACCTAGCGACTACCAGCAGAGCACCAGATGTTTTCGATTTTGAGAATCGAGTCATTCCAGAGATTTACTTTGATTTAGACTTTGACAAACTCCCAAGAACTAACATTTAAAAACTGTAATTAACGATAAACTACGTTTAAAATAAACCTCGCAGTTTAAACCTGTTCGTATGTAGATATGTAGATATGTAGAGTACATTCTTTAATGTCTAGGTTGGGTTGTTGTTTTTGAGAATTTGAGGCCAGTTATCGTTACGTGTTCATGGACAGCATGACAAGATTGGACAACATAAGATGTGGCGATCATTTTTTTATTGGATCGTGGCATTTGAATTGCTCTTCTATTTAAATATACTGTAATTCGCTTCAGCACTTTATATGTCATTTCATGTCATGTAGCATGACATTTGTATTCCGCCTATAAGTATTGCTGCCCGGAACCAAAACAATTTGACTTACCTTGCGCCCTTCCTGTAGATTCGTTACCATAGCAATAGTTCGGATATTTTCCTGCCACAACATCCTCCAAAAGTCGTCCATTGATGGCTTGTTTGGTGCTTGAAGAAAAATAAAAGGAGGAAATGGAAATGGTGAAATTGAAACATGTTGGCAAAGACTCTCCTACACACAGTGTTAATTACGAAGACGAAATTATTAAATACATAAACATAGTAACAATAATGTGTAAACTTATACATATAAAACTTTTAACGTTCCAACTTCATAAGAAAAATGAGAAAATCCTATTTCAGATCCCATTGTTAACTCGATAAAGTTTATATCATTTCTTTTAAATGTTCTTTTGCCGACAAACTTGAGTTATTTTTTGTTCAATTAAAACTAAGACACAGAATAATTGGTGTAAAAGTCTATTTGAATGTATTTACTTTGTGTTTAGTAGATATTGAAACTATTGCTCACTTATTTTGGAAATGCTCCTCAACTCGTCGGTTTTGGATGGTTATTGAAAAATAAACCCTTAAAAGCAAATGTAAAATGATTTAATAACTTTATCTTTGGCATACCAGGTAAAAAAAAAATCCTCATTTAATTTCGCTATTTTGTAAGTCAAATACTATGTACTTTTAACTAAATATTTGAAGGGATCTTTATTTTTGGTCCTTCCAAAAAAAAAGTAAGATAGTAGTGTGAAATAGAAGAAACAATATGCATGCTTCAAGATAAATCTACTTTATATCTCGTTAGAGTTAGACATGTCCAATTAAAATAAGATATACTATTTTCTTTTTTTTGTATTTCTATCGTATATTGCTCAAATATATCATGTATCAATCAGAGGAGATTAATACAGTTTTTAAAAAAGTTACATGTGTTAATGGATTCAGCGCCATAATTGTATATTTAAGTAATACCCAGTTTATTTGTTCAGATACACGAAAAGTCTGATCATTATACCTTGCGAGGCAATGTACACCCGTTCACGGTCAAAGCTCTATCAGAGGAAGATGAATATAGATTAAAAAGAGAGAAGATCAATGTTGGTACATGTTATGTAATATGTCTATTTAGCTATGAATTCATATCAGTTATATCATAAATGTCGTTTATGGCGGCGCATTTGCACTGTATTATGGTATACGGTAATTATCAAGCTATAGCTATAATGCATTCCAAGTCTTGTCAATGCAATCGGATAATGGTTTATTGGAAAAAGTAATCTCATACATATACATGAATAACAGTTTAAAGATAAAAAAATAGTTTCCATGTTTATGTAATATCAATGGCTTACAAATTATGCATAGATTTCGATGCAGTTACAATGACATGGGTGATTGCGCCATTGCGCATCATGTAGGCCTATACCACAATCTTTGCAAAATCATGCGGTAAAATGCTTGAAAAGGAAGCAAATGAAGAGTCATATTATCACTTACAGATATGTACGATGCGTTATAGAAGTCTGAATGTGGGTTCCCGTCAAGTATTTCAAGTACCACTCTTCCAGAGTCATCTATGAGGATCGAAACAAAACGAAGAACCTCTGTAGTTATCTCAATGTTAAACAAGATGATTGGTCAGATACATTGATGTAATGTTATTACTTGAAGTTATTAGTACTTGTCAATTTCTTAACGCATTTTCACCTCGACATTTAAAATCTTCGAGAAAGAGGGGAAATCACACACGAAGACAAGAGCATCCAAATCGCTTCTTTTTCCGCAACACTTGAGAAATAATTAACATGCGCTGATTGTGTACCATGAAACTTAAAACACGTTTCAGATGTATCGTTGAAACAGGACAATAATATGTTTTTAACGATATTAGCCGAGATGTATTTTACATCTCTTGGTGTATCACAAGAAGTTACTCACATGGCAAAATGTTTTTGTATCTGTTCTTTTCGTAGTTCTTTTCGTCCCTCGCTGCCGTTTGAGGATGGATATCTTCTGCCGGTAGGTCCTGTTGAAAGAAAAGTGAAGAATGAATAACTTAACATATTCTAGTAATGGAAAAGCAGATCAAGACGTCACGTGACTGAAAAGGAGAACCAAATCTCCTTACAAAGTCTCGCATATTATTACCTTTCTTTTAGTAGAATCGTTTGAAAAAATGAAAAAAAAAATGGATTGGCAATATAGCACTTCCAAAATAATAAGAAAGGTAGAAGTGAACATTGTATGAAATTCAATATCATAATCATGAAATGAAATATCTTGACATGCTTCAGAAAGCATGTATTGGTACAGATATGTTTTTTTGAAATTCTCTAAAGTGAAAACGTTGAGGACAACGATTGAGAGACAAATAAAAACACAAAGAGGTAAAGAATAAAACGACCTACTGACTTTAAATTTTGGAAATCATCTAGAAAGGAAGGTACGGAAGTGGGGTAGGGTATACAGTACCTTGAATTCTTCTGAGAAGAAGGACGTGTGTCTGTGCTTGTGCACAAAAGCTGGGAAGGCGGCGGCAGGGATAGGCCTTCGCTTGGACGATGGCATGGGTACCACTGATGGACCCGGGGAGGCTTTGGCCGGCGACCCGTCCACGCTGTCGGTGGAGTTGGCTTGTTTCAGGCGCGGTTTCACTGCTATCGCAGGTTTGTTCGGCGACCACTGGACCAGAACGGGTGTTATGTCCATACCGCAGTCATCACTCTCACCTGCGTTTCCTTGCATAAAAGTGAAGTAATCGAAAGAAAAAAAAAGAGCGAATGTTGGTATTGCTTGCGTGAATGGGAATCATTTGTATTTTTTTAACCCATCTGAGGAAAAATTGAAACGTCCGGCCACTTTCAATTCATCTTAAAGTACTTTTTACGAATGCGGATGTGTGTCAGTGTGTGTTTGTATGTGTGTGTGTTTTTGTGTGATTTTTTTTTTTTGTGTGTGTGTGTGTGGGGGGGGGGGGGGGGGTTGCGTGTGTGTGTTTGTCTGTTCTCTGCTGATAACATTTCAATCCTGATCATATTTTCGATACAAAATAACCAGATAACAGTGCATTGTACATGATATTACCTATAATTTGTGATGTGTACTTGAACAAGAACAGTTTCAAGGTCCCGAAATATCATCAGGGCTAGGGCAAAGATAGGCCTAATAATCCGAGGTAATTCACATATTCCAGAAGTCAAATTAACCATGGAATGAATTGTGACATTGAGCTAAAAGGGGCAATGATGAGATATTACGCTTTCCCGTACGAAGTATTCGATGCGTAACAACGCCCTATTTACAATTTCAAAATGTTGACATTTTGTATTAAACTTGATTCCATTAGACGTGCACATCTTGATGCTTAGATTGCAGAATACGATATGGATGTACCTTCTGAATCATGGGGGTCGTTGAGCACCTGGAAATGTAAAGCAGGCGTGGCTTTATCGCTGGCCTGTTGAGCTCTGTACACATACAAAGAAAAAACAACCGGGATGCATATATGTCTTGATTCTGAAAGGGAAAGGCTATTATCACTTCTAAAGCGATGACGGAATGTATCATATAATCCTTTTTTAGTTAACATAAACCATTGAGATAATTCGACTAGAGATTCATCCCCCGCCTTCTGCCCCCTTTCGCTAGGCAGGAAAAAGTAGCTACGTATCAGTCCATGGTTGAATAATTTTAAAATCCTTGATTCTTGACTTTTTGCGATACGACATGGTCACAATTACACGAATTCGTTTCCAGGCCATTAGTCGCTTTTGCCCGCGTTGAAAATTAGCATAAACAAATTTTTGATTTTTCATTTAAAATACGACGATTCCCTACGGGGTAGGCATTCAGCACTTCTAGCAAAGGTAACATACATTTTACCCGGCTATCCAACCGCACCATGAAGCATTCAAAACATGAAAAGGACAAGTCTAACGAACGTATTAGCAGTCTAACTTTGCCGATATCTTACAGCATCAGTACTTCATATCAAAAACATCACAATGGGGGATACAATGCACAAGAAACTGGTTATAATCTCCATAATCTGATCATTTCAGAAGCTTAATGAGCCTTTGTCAGGAGTCTTTAATTCATGTTTTACCCTTGATGTGCGATGTGTGCATGTTGTCACCAATAACGTACACATTCCAACGAGAAGGATTTTGCTGGCACAGGGAGGGCCAATGGGGAACGTTTCGGACATGTCGAACGGATTCAGATCAGATTACACATGTTTGTATTAAGTAGTCATAATGGAGATGTAATTATGTGATATGGATAGTGATGTTTCTGTTCACCAACTCGTCTAAGAGTTCACATACCTTTTCCGTCTCAGTAGAATGACGACTATGACTATGATGAGGATGAGGATGACAGCTCCAAAGAGGCCGCCTACAGCGGGGACGATAGGCGATGAAGCGACACCCTCTGTGGCACGTGGTTGTTTGGTTAAGGGAGAGGTTGTAGTTAGTAGAGGAGAGGCTGTAGTTTGTAGGGTTGTAGTTTGTAGTAGTGGCGTGGTTGAAGAAATCTCTGAATGTTTGACGTGAGAAATTAGTAAAATGTTCGGAGAAAAATGCAATCATGCTCGGCTGTCAAGTCATGCAAGAGACTGACATTTAGGAATTTAGTCTTATAATTTAGAAGTACTATTGGTTAAAATATATGTTTGTGCATGGTTGAATTGTAAGCATATTGAATAAAAGGTAGGACTGTAACCTCAATGTTCGGTACATCATTAATTTACCGAAATAGTGTATTTACCCTCTCAGTGCCATCGGTGCGTGAATTAATTGACCAGTCAATGAGCCTTTCTTGGATTGGTACTGAGAGGGTTAATGCTACGTGATTATTTGTATAGCGATGATCGACATGCAGCCATAAAGTTCTTTTCTTCTGGACTTACTGATTGTCACGTGCGTAACATGCAGACCATACATGCCATACATCAAATTAAGTGACTAGACTACAGCAATGAGGTCACAATGTACGTCCTATATAATCGATTCAAGTGCATGGTTCTAAATATTTAATCCAGACTTACCTCTTGCTATCGTCGTGAAGGTAATATTATTTCCCCTCTTCCCTTCCCCTCTAGGTCCTTCCCTGACGACAGCCATCTGGAGGACATAAATCGTACCCTCGCTGAGGCCTATAATGTTGTACTCCAGCATAGCAGGTAAGTCGGTGCCATCGGCTGGGGAGTTTGTCTCGTCAGAGCCTGCCCTCTTCTTCCTGGAACCTCCTGAGGTCTGAACCTCTCCAGAGGGCAGAACAGATACTGTTATCTCCTTTGGATCACCGTTGTCATTTCGGATGTAGATCTTGTAACCAATGATGGGTCCGTCACCAGAGTCAACCGTCGAGTTCCATGCTCTCCATTGAACGACAGCATAGGTGAGCCCCGACTCACTCACAGTAGGTGTTTCTGTAAGCGATGGTAGCACTACAAAGAACAACATAATAATCATGGAGATAATGTACAAATAGTCATAACATGCTTAATATTATAGGACACGTCCTAAACACTCCGTGGACTAGATTGAGAGGGATGTTACAATCATAGTTCTGGTCTCGGGGACATATCCCTTATACATTATGTGCAGCAACTTCATTCTCTGGGTAATCTTCATCGCCTTTAAAAAAACTGACCCCATATCATTTCCATAATCGTTAACCTGATATCAGGTACACCACCTATAACCCCACAAGGAGATACCACATGAATACCACGACATCTCCATCATGTCCATGTCACATGTATTCATAACAAGCGTAAACTAACCACGTACCATAGAACGTTCGATTAGGTAGCTTAACGAAAGCAAATCCCGTGGCATTTGAAGGATCTCCGAAGAAGCAGTAGATGCTGTTTGCGGCATCTACATTTTCAATAAAAAAATTGTTGTTGCGAGTCAAATTCTGAGTGCCAGAGTTGTTGCAGGGGACCGTGACGTCGCTTGAGAAATTTCCAACGACGGCTTTGATGTCCTCAGCAGATAAGAGGGTATCGCTACTCGACACGGCACATGAAAATGCTGCCGTCCCAGGGTTTGATTTTGCTGATACGGTGTGGAAGCGATCTGTAAGGTAAAAATAGGTATTTACTTCAGACAAAATGCTGAATTATAGAATACATTATTATACATGAAACCTACCAGATTTAATTAGAGATATACATATTATCAAATGATCACCAAGTAATGTATCTTACTGAACATATTTACATCTTCTTATTAAACTTATAATATATGCGACCAGAATGTTCGGACTGGTTAACCTTTGCCATTCTATAAAGGATTAATTAAATCACATTGAATTATCATTGCTCGTTCGCGTAATATCAAGCAAATTTACGTTATTATAATTGTTGAGATATATTGATGCGCATTGTTAAACTCGGTTGTGGCCATAAATGATATTAAACATGTTTAAAACCCATCGTCAAAACAATTTAAAGCAGACTTGTCTAATCAATATCCTGCAAAGAGAATGGTGAATTAGATCAATCGTAACAGATTTCAGGGATATCACCAATTCTTCATCTTTTCACTGCAGAAATGTCACTTGAGACGGCTAAAAAGGGACGGTTAAAGAATGAAAGCGACATTTTTTGTTTACCTTAAAAAAAAAGATATTGTCCACATTCAATTATGAGACCTCCTACTTGTGTGACAGCTACACATTTACAGCATATTTACAGCACCTCTTCCCCCTTACACACACACGTACACACACAAACACACACACACACACACACACACACACACCCTCACACACAAATACGAACTATAGTACATTTTCTGTAGTTAATGATTATTTTAAATTCAAAATTGTGAGGTGCATGTATCACTAACAATTGGAAAAAAAAGTTGTTTTGAGATTCTTCATTTTTACCTGTCTGACAGTTCTCTCCCATCCATCGTGGGTGGCATCTACCATATCTAGAGGAGACGCACTCTCCATTGATCAGGTTACAGTCATTAAATCCTCCCAAGCAATGACAGGTTTCTGAACAGGAAGCAAAGCATCCTGTATCTGAATCGAAACGATCAGGGAAGATGAAGTAAAGATTTGCGTAGTTTTCTTCAACAAAAATAATCGCAGGATTTCGGATCACACCTGTCATGTAAGTAGACGCAATTTAAAAAAGCGACATATCTATGTTGTCAATAATAGCTATATTACTGGCGCGTATTCAAAGTATGTGATGATAATCACGTACATTTGTTTAATTTGGCCTATTTGGCGTAAGTTTCAGTTGAAAAGATGAAAAAAATGAAATATACAAATTACATGTTGAAAACATACAGATAGGAAAAAAATATTTGAAATTCGATTTGATTCAATGTCTTTATCTGTCTTTTATAAATTAATGAAAAAGTTTGGTCCTTCTTCCAATGTATACCAATACCCCTAATGATTCATGTAAGAAAATCATTTCAAAGCTCCTTCTACTGAGATGTGCATTTTACAATCCATGATGCACTACTTTAACATTGACATTTCATTTATACTGCATATTAACAGGAGTTCTTACAATCGCTACAGCTTTCTGGATATACTGTGGAGTTGTGGATGAATCCGGTTTGGCATTCCCCATCAGACGATGTGCAATAGCCCGAGTCTTTGTCACATGATCCACCGTCAGGACAATTGCAGTGCTCGGTGCATTCAGCGCCAAAGCGCCCAGCAGGACAACCAATGGGAACTGAATGTACCGAATACAAATGCATCGAGATTAATACGAAACCTCTCCAGAGAAAGGAGAGGGAGCGGGAGAGGAATAGGAAGATGAAGAGGGATTTGACTGACTATTAAGTGTAAAATAACAATTGTTTACACCATCCAATGCTATTTTCATGTACATTGTTGTGACATTCTTGAGGAGTATAAAAATAATGAGGCCGTATGGCATTTATATTGTTCATTCTTGCATATAATCTATTTCAAACATCATACAAATTAAACAAACATACACATGTATCAACTAATATAATAGCAAGGACCACTAAGAAGCGAGTCGTATTATGATTGGGGGCATTGCAACATAGGTTAACGTGAAAATAATAAAATTGATTAAATATATTAAATATAAAGTATAAAACATTACAATCAAATACACAATCACATACAGTAAACAAACATTTCAATACGTGACAAGAAGACGTGGGATTAGGAGAGAGAAAAGGAGTGCGAGAGAGGTAGGGAGCGCGAGAGGCCCAGAACATTTCAAAAGAACTATATGAATACGGTCGCAAAGAGAACTTATCCCTTTGGGCAACTCTATTTTTAAACAAGAAAATTTACCATCTTGATGTGAATGATTTTTTAACAGAAAACCCTCCTAGAGGGTTTATTCATAACCAAATTATTTCGAATAATTCACGTGTCAAGTTAAATAGATCTATCATCTTTAAAATGGTTTGGATAAACAAAGTATTATTAGTTTTACTCAATTCCTAGGGCGGGAAGGTCATTTGCTTAGATATTCCGAGTTCGTACATGAATTCAATATTCATCGCAATTCATTGGAATTTAAACACCGGGGTTGAAAAGTATAAAGTATCATCTCGGCCATCAGCTTTTAATATGAGTACAGTAAAGATTGGAATAATCTGAGCTTGTATCACGCTGTCTATAAAGGAATCATTTCAACTTGTTTTTCCTTGCGCCTATAAAGGTCAATTATGTTCTTTGCGAGTTAATTTGCGGTCTTTTTCTGATTTACTGCCTTTAGACAGAGAACTGTTTCATGATACAGAGTCATTCATGTAGGAATTTAATTTTGCTCAATCATTACTATTTTGTTGGTAAAGGCCCATGGCTGAAATATTAAGTGATACTCGTTTCTTCTGTGTTGCTTTTCTTTGAGATCCTCTCTCTTCCTCTTCTATCACGTATACAATCAGCATGTATCATAGAAATGCTAACAATGGTTAACTGAACATTTATTTTTATGTTTAATCATAAAAATATCTTAGTTTGTATTTAGGCTAAAGGTATACCTCGTGATCGCTCGCATGCTGCTTTGAATGTCTCGTTGCATAGGCTATTATTCCAGCTATTAGATTCGACCATGTGCACACAGTTCATGTTTCTACTGTTACTGGCGTGTGGACTGTCAGATGCCCACGCGGCATACCTATAGCAGGTTAGAACAAATAGATAGGGAAGATACATTTATTCTAATCCTGAAAGAATAAGGTAAATGTAAGAGGATCTATCGTTAAAATAAATAATTCTATGTAGCACAATATAGTTGTTCCTAGTAAACATGTCGCGATACTTTTTAGTATCCTAATACCATGTCAGGTCCCACATTTCCTTTCTGTTAAGCAGTCTCAACGTTTTAGAAATCCACATAGTCTTGAGGCAATTTTGTGATGAAAACAAAAAAGCTTAGAGGTACTTCTATTCAGACCCAGCTGTGATATTTGTACTGGAAAAATATTACTGCAGTGACTGGACTATGGAGTAAATGTTAATTTCCCCATCCATAATCTGTTTCTATCCGAATCATAATTTAAAGCTTCAGTGAACAGGTGAAGAAGCCCCGATCACTCTCCTTCTCTCAACACACAAGCAATCACACACACGCTCGCACACACATCTATGTCAATACATGCATAGTGCCTTGCTTCTCCCCATATAGGAGTGTACGGGAGGTGTAGATTAAGGTGAACGGTACATTATATTCCTAGTGCGCTTACCCTGTCATATTTAATAACGACCCGTCTGCCCATCTGAAAACTCCTTCTTTGTCGAGATCATCAAGTCCGATCCAGACGTCCCCACTACTCCCAAGCTTTACCAGCTGGTCCTGAGGAAATGTCGCAAGAAACATCGTTAACATTGTTGGTACATGTATGTACGCGTAGTTCGGCATTGTATCTCTCACAATCAGCCAGAGAATGTACTTCACTAAACTAGGAAAAAACACATCACTTGTCTTAATTATCCTTGCAACGCGTAGGTTATGCTAAAACACGTTTTTACTGAGTTTCATGCAGTGACAAGTGTTTCACTGCGGCTAAGTCAAAAGTGGTTCACAGTAAAATAATTCAGAAAAAAAAATCAAAGACCTTGTCTTGGTCATTAGAAGGGATGCGGATACCGAATGACTGGTAATCTCCTCTTTATGTGCCACTGACAAAACTGGAACCAATCGTACATATAACTAATATAGAGCAGCATTTGGTTTGTCACAGAATGAGTAAAGTGCGAAATATAAAACACTTTTCATAGGGGCAGGAGCTTATAGACGTAACAAGAAAGTAACCGCACCTGGATCTGTTGTGTTTTGGGTTGTGCTAGAGTTCCTCCTAACTGATTGCAGTATTCCCGTGCATCCGGGTACGTCGATGTGTGCGATGTCACCATATACTGGTTGTTTCCCAGCTGAGTCCATCTGCCCTGTAAAACTGTGCGTCAAGGTAAAAAACACAAGCACACGTTACTTACATAATTTCTCCTATTAAACCATGTTTATAAATTAGTTCTCTTTTTAATGACACCAAAACATAATATATAAGACGCACTAATATGTCGTCATATTGATGACAGTTACAGTTTCCTGATTGATCTGGGTATAACATTCGTGATACGTTTCCTCTGGTTTATATACGAAAAAACTGGTTATGTACCATGAAAATATTCACCACGTGTCATGACCTTACTCAAACGCCATTGGTAGAATCTTTGGAGATAATTACGGGAATTATTTACCATGGAACCTGTGAAACCCAGGTCTACTGACATTTCCATATAAGTTACGAGTGACATGGACACACGGCGATGGGAAAGGTTGTTCAACAGTCCTACTGTTGTGTAATTTGCTTACATTTAAGGAATATTTGCCAACAGCTTTTGCTTAAAGGATTCTTCCTGCCCTCATTTATTCTCCATGTGTAGAATTGCAATTGAAATATTAGCATTATTGTAAATTTATTGAAATGTTACACCACCCGATGTTACGAATTCAAATTTGTTTTGTCTGTATGGTATATACGATTATGAATTGAAAACAAACTATGTTGAAATGTTGAACTGATATACGCACGTCGATCTCTTTGACAGATGAAAGGGTTCTTCGTGGAGCAATTTGTATTGTTCCATCTTCCATGCCTCTGGTAATTGTCTGTGTCTGTGTGTGACAACAGACACGCACAGCCGTGTTCGTTATTGTTCGGTTCATTGGTTGCCCAATTCGCGTCACTGTAATGATTAATGAGATCATCATTTTAAGGGGGTAATGAGTCAACGTTTTTCTTGCTGAGCTTTGATCAACGTTCGGTTCTTTCTCAAATTATATAATTGGTTAGTGATTTATTATGAAGTAAATCATGTCCTTCGAAGTCATGTCCATTAAAATGTCAATTTATGGAAATACCACAAGCAGTATGCTATAACGAAAGGATAGTTGAAGAAGTAGGTGTATAGTAGAAGTAGTAGTAGTTGTTGTCGTAGTAGTAATAGTAGAAGTAGTATTCGTAGTAGCAGTAATACCAAAACTACCAGCAGTCTAAAGATTACTAATAGAAGAAATATCATAATTGGTTTGAATTATAATATGGTACTAGAAGAATATGTATTAGTAGTGAGAATAATAGTAGTGGTACTAATCTATGTCGTTGTAACGGTAGTATCAAATGTAATATTAATAGTTGTAGTTTGTGGTAGTATTAGTAGTAGCAGTATCATTATTAGTATTATTATTATTATTATTATTAGTAGTAGTAGTAGTAGTAGTAGTAAAAGTAGTAGTAGTAGTAGTAGTAGTAATAGTAGTAGAAGTAGTAGTAGTAGTAGTAGTAATAGTAGTAGTAGTAGTAGTAGTAGTAGTAGTAGAAGTAGTGGTAGTAGTAGTAGTAATAGTAGTAGTAGTAGTAGTAGTAGTAGTAGTAGTAGTAGTAGTAGTTTAACAACATCTGCTCAGTCACCACCTACAATCTAATTAATAGGCCAATAGGTCCATCGCATGTCAACGACACAGAATGTTTAATTCGGCTGTATGTCAATCCGAATTTCAGGGTTGAAGTCACTTTTATACACAAAATGTGATATAACTTTTTGCAAACAAACATAATTCAAATGGCAAGGGCAGTGGACAATAATGTGTATGTTTTAATGAATTTCTTGTGATATACCAAAGGAATTTTATCAGAAGCAGAGCTTGTGACGTCATTTATGTCGTTTTGTTACATTATGTTTACCAAAGTAAAAGCACATTTTGTATTAGGTTAATTTCCATTGACCTCATTCGTATTCAGCACATATGAACACATATGAAAGTACAATGTACAGGTTGTAATAAATATACAACTCTTGTTCTGAAAGTATGATATGCTTAATTGCATCTTGTTTGCAAATGAGTGAACGAAACTAAATACGTGTATATACATGTACATGTACGTGCAACGGCAACGAGCAGCCCTGTCTTATAGTAGATGTTAAGAATAACAGTTGACAATTAGGTAAATTATTAAAAATAAGTTATGAGTCGAATCTAGCTGAAATTGACACAACATGAAGTCAAGGAATGTCAACTGTTTTAGAAGCAGGATTTGTGACATTTCATTGATTGCTTTTCTTAAAATAATCATGTGAATACATAATGAGATTTTAATTTTTGGACAAATTTGGATCTAAATAAAATTGTGTGAGTCAATTCATCAATTCAGAACACAACAAAGATTATTGTGCATCGCACATGTCAACCCTCAACGCCAATGCCTTTTCTGCCACAAGTATCATGCCTTATCAATAACATTGTGATGTCAGTTGCTGGCGGATTTACAGATGTGATACACAATGGACAATGTTGTGTTCTGAATTGATTATTTAATACACACACATCTTTAGGTCCAAATTCGTCCAAAAGTGAAAATCTCTTTAGATATTCCAAGGATTATTACACAAATAATAATCGATGAAATGCCACGAAATTTGCTTCTAAACAATTGAAATCCTTTTACTTATGATTACGTATGGTGTGTCAATATCAGCTTGATTCGAGTTGTAAATTATATTTGTAGTATTTTTTTTTCCAAAAAGGTAAAATAAGAAAAAAAAAACTACTAAATAAATGTACCTGCCATTCAGCGGGGTTCCATCTATCCAAGATGTGAAAGTATGATCTTGTTGGTCTTTCCGCAATCCAATCCAGTAGCAGTGACTTCTTGACAATGGTGGCGTTATGAAAGCAGTAAGGTGTGTCTGCAAGTATACGAGGGTAGATTGAATACAACGTGTCACGCGGCTTGGACATTCTTTCCAGCATTGCGCTCAAGTACAGCGTTTACAAAATGACATATCAAGTAATTACCTCGCTTTTGTCGGAGCCATATTTCATCTGATAAAAACAAATATTCCATGTGACCGTTCCTCTCAGTAGTCGACTACAACCTGTATTATTTTAAACTATGCTAGATTATTGTTCACGGACGCACATGTCCTCTCACCATAGTGCACATATCATTTACAAAGAGAACTAAATTATGGTGAACTTGTATTCCGCAAGCACACTGGCATCTCTTTGAAAAGTTATTCAATAACTGGGTTCCATTTACTATGTACAGCCAAGTCCCTTAGCCCGAAACGGCGAATCAACTACATGTACAGTATTATCCATTATTGGAGCATATTCGGTGATGCGTAAATAGTGAGCTTTCGTTATGAGGACGGACGGGCTCCAGTGCGGTAATCCGACACCAAGATCGATCTGCGCATGCGCCACCGCCCGCTCTGGAATCCGCGCGGGGAATCGAGAACGTGAATTCTGAGATTTCTCGTCCTCGACGAGTAGATGACAGCAGCCAATCAGCGCCCGTACAGATGATGTAATGCAAATCGCACGTGCGACCGGCTGTTTTGTAGACAAGCTCGGTAGGGGGTGTGCCAGATGACGCCACACGCACCGTCGTTCGCGTTCTCTGTCTTTTAGCGAAACTGCATGTGAATTGCCGAGGACGGACGGCGAGAACAGATTGCTCACTGATCTTGTTTCCGTCCGCGGGGCTATAACGAAAGCTCCCTAATAATTCGATGCGAACGGCTCGCATTGAGCCGTTAGATCGTATTCTCCTTCCAGGCTGCCTGTACTATTCGAAATTGAAAACTATGTGAGCGCGCTGCGAGTTTGAAGCCGAAGTCCCTATCACAACACGACTGAAATGCTTGCAGCAAGCCTCACATACAAAATAGGAATGGTGCCGCTTTTGGGCTGCTTTCAGAAACCACGGGTTTTCCTCGATAAACTCACTTTTGCTTGGAGCGGGCAATTTAAATAGAGCTACGAAGTTCGACTGCAAGCAAGCGGCGCAAGCAAAGCTGACAGAGACAGCACCCCGGCGCTCCCCGGTAGCTGTTCCTTTGGAATCCGCTGCAGATGTGTTTTCCTCAACTGTGTACGTGCAGACTCTGTGCGATCGATTGCAGCACTTGTTCACTGAAGAATATTTCCCATCAACTGATGTTTTCATGTTACGAAAACATCATAAAATAATGGATCATATTTCCAATAGGACTGTAGCTAAAGCGATAATACAAAGAAAACTGAATAACTGCTAACGATCAAGTAGGATTGCGATGCTAGCTTCGGTGAGTGGGCTGGTGTGCATAGCGCATGCATTAACCGCTACGGTAAATGCGTATGTGTATTGTACGTGTTTGACGAATAATAATCCCGACGCATTGAATAAGGCTATCTGCGTCACAATTTGAAAATTGAATGCTCGGGTACGGAATTATATTGCCAATAACAAAAGTTCCACCGGATAGATCATCTTTTAATTTTTCGTGATGAAACCTTAATACTGTTTAGTTAACATACCTCCTTTACACGATAATCTAACCGGTGGCATTTTTAATATGATTTTTTCAAATCATTTATTTGGATAACGGTCGCGGTTTGCCATTCACTTTGCACGCGTAGGCGAAAGTAGGTGAACCGAGGGAGGCTCGATGATTGCGACATATTCTCCATTTTCGGAGAACTTGTTCATTATCCGATAACGGAGAACGGCTCTGACTGATGTACGGGAGAGACATTTCATCAGCATTCAATACAAAACATATGATATCTTGAAAAAAACGGTCAATATAAGTCTTGCCTTGAACGTGAATCAGTTAAAATCTTGCGCATTTACTGTTTGGGATGGATTGATGTTAAATACATTTCATAACATATAAAGCTTATCCCTCTCAGTACCAAGCCAGGAAAATCCCATTGACTTATTGCACATTTCATGCATCTATGGTCTTGAGAGGATTAACAAATACTATGTCACGAAATAAAAACTTACATTGAGAGCATCCGATCTGATGACCGCTAGGTCTCCACCTTCAGCCTTGCAGTGATTTCGTGCGTTTCTAAAGTTTGTCTTCGTTCCTCCAACGAATCGGTAGAAAGAGTCACCAAACAACTGCCAGGAACAATGCGGCTGTGACTGAGATACTGCAAAGACAAACAGGGAGAAATGCAAATATTGTGCACGAAAAGCCTTCCTATTATTACAAAAACAAAAATGCCTGTGTAATTAGCGTGAACAGAGTGATATTACCTACCTGCATTTTAATTTTCATTATACTGATTAAGATAAAAGCGGAAAACTAAATAAAGAAAAGGAGGGAATTCTGTGTTCTCACAGCCTTTTGAACTCACGCAACCAATCAAACCTCGTATTAAGCAGGGATGGTCTGCTAGGTATTCCTCACTTTATCATGCTTTAGTGGTGATAAACAGAGAAGTAAATGAACTGCAGAAGTGATCATGAAGCCCAAAACATAGATTGTTTAGGGTTATGAACTTTACTACATCTAGTAAAGTAAAAGAAATCACGTTTTGATCTAAGCATGAACTAAATATCCCCTTTTTTTGAACAAGAAGTACAGAAATGATGCACTTTAAATGGTAAAAGAGTTCAAATACCGGAAAGTAATATCGTATTTAATGTTTGCCAGTTCCCCCTCTTTTCTCATACATTTTGAATGAGGTATCCCGATTATTTCATTACATCAGAAAATCAAGTAACAAATAAACCACGTTTTAACCTTTTTTTTCATCAATTTTGGGGGTAGGGCGTAGTCTTTGTTACCAGACATTTTTGTTAACATACTCGGTTAGACCATGCACTTCACAGCCTTGAACCTAGGCTAATAATGGGGTCTCAACACAAGATGGAAATAAACGAATTCTAGTCTGTAGCGACTCTACTTTATAAGTCACTTTGCAGAGAGGATTGCGTTGAACCTTTGGGATATTGTGTGTAGGGCAGAGTGCCATGTTATCGATAGCACTCTTCAATCTCCACACTATTGTTGTAGTCATACCAATCTCAACTTGGTTGCAGCACCCTTTTAGGGATACTATGTTGCATTGCACTATAAGGCATTTTATGATATGTAGGTGTTTGCCTGTATGTATCTATGTGTGGTTAAGCGTGCACACGTGCGTGTAGGTGTGTGTGTGTGTGTGTGTGTGTGTGTGTCTGTCTGTCTGTGTTTAGGGGGGGGGGGCAGAGAGAGAGAGAGAGTGCACGTCCTTTTCGCTTTTGCAGTGACGGTGTTTTTGTGCCTACGACATCCCCCTCGCCCCCGCCCCCGATTACTACAAATATACTTACGACGATTCGGTAGGCCTATTTGACAAATGTAACGATGATGTCTACTGCAAGTCCGATTTTCCCATGTGCCATTGTTTTGGCTACGATCGGTCAGCCGATGAGCGCGGATGACCACACATTTGCCAGGTTCTTCTGCAACACTCGCCCAGTTATTGAATCTGCAACGACATTGGCTTATCAATAGAGACACGCATCATACGATTGACCAGTCATCACACACAATGCCCATCTCCTGATGGAGAAATTCCCAGGTACCGTGCCCGAATTCGACGAAAAGAAAGAAAGCACGCAAGGCTCTATTCAAGGCACATTTTATAAGAAATATGGGGAACCTAAAATGGTATCTCAGGCATGTGGCCATGTACTGGTTCTGTGTCTACTACATTTTGAACAAACTGATAACTGGGGTGATAAGTCATTATGTTTTTCCCCTTACTCTACTGTCTAGAAATTAGGACCAATGTGATTTATTTCTCAGAAACAAACCTTTCCCTTCCCTACATTGCTTTTTTTTTTACAACACAGCCAACTCACCGAATTGCCTGTCCATCGATCCATGTGTAATTTTCGCCACCCGCGTCATATAGTCCAATCCAGTAACGGTAATATTCACTCGGTGGTACTTCTAGCTTGTCGGCTATAAATTGCTGGTAATTGTACACGTAAATACAAAGAATGAAAGAAGATCCGATCATTACAATTATGTTAACATGTCATTTACAACATTAATGACATCATTACTAATATTCACAATAGGGGTGTCTTCATTAGACCGATGTGGGCGAAATAGCCAGCCTGTTCTGTTCGGGTTAGCTATAGCCAGGTCACCAAATAGCTAGCTATTTGCGTCTTCATTAGCCAAATCCCGGCATGCATCAGCGCCCACGAGGCATTGTTTACGTAATAGGTTTTTATACGTGCGTGAATGCGAGACAAAAATTGATTACATGTGGTGTTCCACAGGGTTCTCTCTTGGGCCCACTTTTATTTATCTTATATATAAATGACCTTCCAAATTCTTCGCAAGCGCTCTCATTTATATGCTTTGCAGACGACACTAACTTGTTCCTCACAGATCGAGACCCTCATAATCTTGTTGATACCATTAATTAGGAGCTTACACATGTCCAGTCTTGGATATTTGCAAACAAGCTATCGTTAAATATAGATAAAACGCATTATATGCTTTTTAGTAATACATTAACTGAGCTTCCGAAAAATGTAAATATTCATAACATGGAATTAAAAAAGTAAATAACACTAAATTCTTGGGCTTGTCTATTGATAGTGATTTGTCTTGGAAATCTCACATTAATTATTTAAGCAAAGTTCTCTCCCGGAATTCTGGAATCTTGAATAAACTCAAACATGTTTTTCCGCATCATATCTTACTTGGTTTATATTCAAGTTTAATAACCCCATATCTTAATTATGGAATTCTTGTTTGGGGAAATGCTTGCAAAACTCATCTGGATGCCCTTGTTTGTATTCAATAACGCGCCATTAGAAACGTAAATAATGCTGGGTATTTATCTCATACTAATCATTTATTCCATAAAGATAACATAATAAAAATAATAGACCTTTACAGTTATAATTTAGGCATATTTATGTATCAGTTATCCGTAGATGAACTGCCCAATGTATTTTCTCATATGTTTAGAAGAAACAGCTCAATTCATAATTATCCCACTCGACAAAGTGACGCGTATCACCTTCCGCGTACTCGCACCATTTTTGCGAAAAATACAATAATATTTACAGGGCCTAAGTACTGGAATGACTTTCCAACACAAATTACAGGTTGCTCAACTTTATATTCTCTTAAACGTAAATTGAAAGACTTTCTATTGAATGATTATATTGTGGAACCCTGATTAATATGTCAAAGTTGTTACGCAATCACTGTATCTGATTCAGCAATACGCATTACTTCATTGTTCTATAATGTTCACTGGGTTCAAGTGTATTCTGTCCCAGCGCTGGAGCTCTGAGAATCATACTGGATCGAATTCACACCTTAATATACACTCAGCTTATATAAAAGATTGCTTCTCAGAGCACCATAGCTTGGCCTTGATTATTCATTAATTATTCATTGGTATGTTATAAATAGCTTTTTACAGCCTATGTTCTATTCATACTAAACTAGTATCACAATGGCAAACGGGAACGACATGTAATGTACTGAACACAATACCACGGCAAGAACATAACTGAATATAATTGTTTTCGTGCTAGAATAAGGACTTGTCTAAGATTTCATAAGTGGTTCGCCTTATGAGTTCTTTTTTGTCTTATATGATTTAGCTGTATAGTGTTTGATTTGGTCACACACATAACGTTCCGTTTGCCTTTGTGATATATAATCTCAATTTATATGGGACCTGCAGCTCTACAAGCTTGCTTCTATGCAGGTCCCATCATATTTCTCACTTCAATCAATACTGTTGTTATAAGATTGACCACATTGTTTAAGTTTGATTGTAATATGTTTGTTATCCATGTGTATTGAGAAATATGAAAATAAATTGAAACTTGAAATTGAAACTTGAAATTGAAACATGAAATTGACACATATGCCTGTAACTTCCGTGTAGCACATTCCTTTCTATGACTTATGCTTCAGTGCAAGTCCTTCTTCGACCTCAGTTCTATCGTGTCAGTTGTGCTATTATAGGGCAGGTGTAGGGTAGTCATGGGGTTAGTGCCTCCAGTTTGAAATTTGTCCAAACTGTGAAAGAGCTGCTGTGCGACCTTCTAACCTGACTAAACACACATTGTATGATAACCAGTGGCGGCTGAACCGAGGGGAGAGATGGGAGAGAAGGGGGGAGGGGGGGGGGGGGGGTGGTGAGGGATCAACTTATTCAGTTCGTCAACGCACATTGTCTTGTATATCTTTATTATTCACTGGATACATCTGACAGCACGGCAAAAGATCTCAACATCAAATGATGACCATTCTCCTCTTGAACTTCGTGCTTACAAACGTCGTCTTGCTTTCTCGTAGCAATACTTATCCTGCGAGTCTAACCCTTTGGAGTACGATATTCATTCCACGCAATGAGACGAAATATTAGTTATAGATTGCTGCCATAAATATCGCATACACCGTATAGAACGAAATATGTTTACCAATACAGTGAAACCTGCAAAGAAAGACGGCTCAAAGGATACAATATATGTGATCTTCATGAGCAGGTGGTCTTTCTTGTACAGGCTACTATAGTATTTGTTTACAAGACAATCATTGTTTTATAAACATGATAACAACAATAAATGTGGTGTACAGATGATCGTGGTCTCTTTGAGCAGGTGCTTTCATAAAGACAGACATTAGAAAAAGTCATAAAACTCGGAAGGAATCAGCAGTATACCCTAACAATCAGGTGTATGATACTTCACCACAGCCGTAGCTTCCCGGACCTTTTCAGGAAAAGTGAGATACAGCCAGCCGGCAGGCCCCCCAAAATACGCTTATTTTATTTTGAAATCGGTAGTCGTGGTCTTCACTTGACCTCTCAAACCGCGGGGAAAAAGTCTCCTTTTCAAACTGTGATATCTCCATGAATAAACCAAATTTTCGTACGCTTTCTTTTGCAATTGTATGTTGGAGGTCGAAATTTACCGAGTAAGAAAAGACATTTTTATTAAAACAGGCAGATAAATATTGCAAACTCGAGATAAATATGTGATTCTATTTGAAAAAAAACAAGAAAAATGAAAATAAACTCTATATTTCAATGTCAATTGCTTTTCAGCCCCCAGCACTGATACATCATCTGAAGTAGAATATATTGTACCTTTTGAGAATACCAGTATTTTTCAATCCCTCCTTGTAGAAGGGTCAGGATCCAGCAAAATGTCAACCACGTTCAAATCCAAAATGCGTGAGACGTGACGAAGTTGTGAACGATCCTAACCAGCCAATCATAGTCCGCGATAATAACACCATGCCACCGGCGATTTAACGGTCGCGGACTATGATTGGCTGGTTAGGATCGCTCACAACTTCGCTCACGAGCGATAGACTGGATACAACCTGTTAACGTTTGAAATGCTCCATTTCATAGCGACCATAATTAACATTCATCATCCAGAATTTTATTCTGAAGAGCGAGTTGATTGCAAATGTTGCCATAATTATAGTTCTATGTAATTCCAGACTCTATTTATGTGGGCCTATTCATGACACAGCTACAAAAGCAATTATCACATCTGCAGTCTTGCTCACCTTCAACTGACAGCGTAGAAATTATTTAAATATGTGTACGATTATCATAATCGCAGCAATCTATAGTATTTTCTTGTGCAAATACAAGAAATGTAAGCTCTCAACACGGATGATGATCATCAAGGTCAAGTTAAATCAATTCACTATTATATGATTGTAAGAGTAATTGCAAATTTATGAGACGACCAGGGTCGCTAATATGTAGTTTGTTACCGCGCGATCCCAAAAGAGTAAACATGGGGTTATATAATTGTATAATTGTATATTTTGATATTTGCAGGCCTTCAGTTTGGTTGGGAATAATAGGTTGTCACTCGTGATTCCACCAACAAGCACAATTCAAACCACACACAATGCGTCCATCAGGCGCGTACGCAGGATTTTGGAAAGGGGGGTTTTCGAACTGATTTTTTTAAATCCCGCCCAGTCTCTAAAAAAACAGAGGAAACAAGGAAAAACGGAGGGGGGTTGACCCCCCCCCCCACCTTCCCTCCCCCTTGCATACGCACCTGGCGTCCATCTTGTCATCAACATACAAACACATGCGGTGAACAGAGTACCTTCCTGTCACTTTCGATTTCAGAAATCATCCCAATCATGTGAACGAGCTTAATACGCTCAATTTTGATACCAAATTCGTCATGGTAGTATTTCTATTTGTGAATAGTAAATTTTACGATGTTTGGCAAGCGAACAAAGAAGCTTGCATCCATGCTAGATCTCGTACACAACATACTATATAGCCATGATAGCTATGCGGAATCCGTATTCGCATGCAGTGCAATTCGCATATCGCGCGAAGACGTACTAGACGAGGTTTTGTTCTTTATTTAAGACGCTATAAAATTGCGAATTAACAGATGTTACGCGTTAACTTCACGGGAAAAGTATTTGGGATAGGCAGGTGCTCAAGCCTTGTTATTCTAATACAGGCATGTCTATGATGATATGGAAATGTGCCAATCATACGAGTGAAATTTACCGCCGGTATTCGTATTGGCATTTCTTTTGTTGCATACTTACCATCCTCATCAACATAGATATTTTTGGCATACGAAAAGTAACGATTAAAATATATGAATGTTGGGCTAGTACTTCCATTGTCCTCTTTCGTACACATTATCAGCGTGTTCCTGTTTCTTTAACAATTCTATGTTACAAATATAACAAATATAACAAACAAACATAATAAACAAATATAATCTCGTAAGTGACTTGTATTAACTGTAACTGTGCACATTATTACTTTTCTTTGAAATTTACATCCTTTTCAATGATTCAAAATACACGTAAGCAGTGCATACTACTGATTTCTACTCAACTTAAACATGACTTCCTACGAGAAAGGAAGCATATTGATTTATATACTTTGGCCGGGGGGGGGGGGGGGGGGCGTATTGTTATAACGAGATGAAGCACATCCCATTATACACCTTTTTATGAACTTCATTATTCAATAATAATTTTTGTAACAAGTGTTACATGTTAATACATATAACGAATGATCTTTTCTTTCCGATGGGATATTGACTGGCAGGAAGTTAAATCAAAAGCAAAGGAATATGGCGTATTCATTAAACACCTAACCTAATTAACTTGAAATATTGCTCATATGGTATCAGATTTTTTACTTTGATCATATGACAGTTGACTCTGCATGGGCAGAATTTAACATGATGCTACACAAATGAAGAAGATGATTATCTTTAAATATATAATGAACTTGACAATTTTGCTGATATGGTATCGTAATCTTTACATTGATTATATAATAGTTGACTTACATTTTGTTCCTCTGCTGTAATTACCACGATGTCCCCGCCTTGACCTTTGCAGTACGTCCTGACGTCATCAAACGTCTTGTAGCCATCTCCACCATGATGGAACTCATATGTTGACCCTTCAAAGTCATTGTCGCTTGTAATGGAACAGATCTGGCAGTTTACTACAAGAAGCAGACAATAGTGAAGATGAAGCAACCATTTAAACTTGTAAATGTCCTATTATATATAAACATTTCAAGTAATCCATATAAAGCATGTACACTAGGATTATTTGGTAACTTCTACACGTACATACTCAAATGATACGTGACTGGTTATTTTTGTGTGAACGAGGACTAATGATTACTTTGCCATAGGCGAAGCTGCCATTATCACGATTAAGGTGTTGAATGATTCCTGCCTGGTATTTATTTATTGCTTTTACACATGTAGCGTAAGGGGTATGGGCAAACACCGAGTCTAAAGGAGGGGATGGGGTACTCGCTAGGGAGCACTCGAACCCTGCACCTTTAAGAAACAACCAATATTGGGAGATAGTGAGTGGACCCCAAAACTGATGTTGTTACATTTCGACAATCCAGTGGGAATTAACAGGGATGCCCTTAATTGGCAAATATTTCCTGCCAATGTTTTCCCCATCGAATCCGGATGGGATGAGGGTGAACTACTTCCTTCCCTTAGCCCCCCCCCCCTCTCCCTCACACACACACACACACACACACACACACACACACATACACACATAATATACACTTCATTCTTCGGTTGTAATAATAATAAAACGGTGAGTGATTTTCATATAGCGTAAGGAAATTACCGGTTCATCTGGCTATGCTAAGAATGTATTATTATATGCAAAAGCACACCCAGACGAACATTATCATATCGAGACAAAATTATAGAAAAGTCTGAATAAAGTTATAAAAGTGAATGTCAACAGTCTTTGTCGGTGGTTTCGTGCAAAAAAAAAAAGTTTGGTTCCTTTTTATATATATATATATATATATATATATATATATATATATATATATATATATATATCTTTATTCTGTTCTCGGTTTGGGAATAAGCAAGATGCTATTTGTGGCGTATCTAGTATTATAGTTAAAAATAAAAGGTCTTATCAATGATTCTAATTAGGATGGTACAAGCTTTATGACTATTTTAGAGACAAGAATACAATACTGTTTTTGTAGACCCTGCAGGTTGAACAAGTTTGTTTTTGAACAAGTTTCCCATGCGGTGCAACGGTAATGTATTGTAGCAATAATGCGAAATACAAGATAACTAATACATTTTCAGTACTAAAGATTGTATGCGCCGAATAAAGCATATAGAACGAAAAAGTATGAATGCATGAACATATTATTATTTTCCATCCATGTTACAATCAAATCAAAGTCCTCTCGAAGGTTATTCTGTACTCGCGAAATTTCCACCGTATTATTAAAGATAACTGTATGATCTTCATATGTTTTTGAATGAAATTGCAAATTACACATATCTTTTATGAATCTTGAACCTTGGGGAACCCCAGTTCTGACTGTTACAAATAACTCGTAAATTGTTGCATTGAAACACATTCTTTTCTTCCAATTAAATAATTAACAAACCATTTACATCCGTTACCGTTTATTCCATAGTAAATCATTTTTCAGTATCTGTCTATGTGGAATTACATCAAATGTTTTTTTTGTAAGTTCTAACGATGTTGCACCAGCAATTTGCTTAGTATTCATGTTTTCAAATAAATACGCAACAATATCCATCATGCAGAATTGTCATTGAGGTACTAGCATAGTTCTGTGTGTACTGCTTTCTCTAATATTTGGATAGAATGGCTAGAACTAAAATTGGTCGGAAATTATACATTTTATATGGGCCTCGTCTATGAATAGCTGTGCCTCTGATCATTTTTAAGTCCATACGTATTGCAGCAGTTTTTAATGATTTGTTAAAAAGGAAGTGTAAGAGGTTGACATATAAATTCTGCTGCTAAGAATAAGCCCATGCAATCCACAAATCCGTTTTACAGTCAATGTCTAATTACATGTATCGTTCCCTATTCGTTCACTAACATTATTGAACGCTTCATTAAATTTGTTTACAATTTCACTGCTGTCAGTTGTTACTTCTCCATTTACAGTAGGATCAAAGTCTGTTTTGCCATCCTTTTTGGTGAAAGATCTTTTAAAATCTATATACTTTTTTAAAATTCTTATTAATGTCATTTTCACATCTGATAAACTCATTCTTTAAAAAACATTATTTTAAATGTATATTCAAGGTGTTTTCTTGGTTTCGATAGTGTTTACATTTATCTCAATCTGATCCAAATTGGTTTTCTTAAACGTCTTTCTGTAAAAGCTCCTCTCTTGCTACCATGAGATACTCATCGGGTATCCATGGTACCCCTTTCTGTTTTCTGCTGACAGAGATTATTGTGGCATGTGTATCACTCAGCCGAGTAAACAACGATATAAAACGACCCCACATATTTTGAACCCAGTTCTCATTTGAATAAAATAAATCCCATTCTATTTACCTTAATTCTCTACGAAATTTGTGTTCATCAAAATAACGGAACGACCGAAACTTACTAATCTTTTTTAAATGAGAACGACATTTGAATAACCCTTTAATCACCAAGTTAGTCAATGAATGGTCGCTGAAATCAATACATTGGACAGAAGACTCTACAATCGACATACAGTGTGTCCCAGAAAAAAGGAAACCGAGATTCAGTGTTTTTTCGCTAGTTCACTGAAAAAAAAATAATGGAATATTATACACACCATTAGAAAGCACGATGTTTCTTCTTTCATTTGACACCTAACATGATAGATAAGAGTCATGCGTTGAGGAGCAACAGGTGTTTAAAAAATAATTGTCAAAGTCAAGTTGCGCAGGACAAATCGTAAAGATTTGTAAGGAAGCATCAACGTAGTGCAAACAACATTAATTATTCTGCGCAAAACGTTTCTGACATCGAGCACTTGTAATTGCTTGAAATCAGTCAT
Source organism: Arbacia lixula (assembly GCA_963669155.1). Taxonomy (NCBI): domain Eukaryota; kingdom Metazoa; phylum Echinodermata; class Echinoidea; order Arbacioida; family Arbaciidae; genus Arbacia; species Arbacia lixula. The sequence continues at coordinate 15,114,485 of OZ022586.1, read as the reverse complement.
GCGTGGACAATTCATCGTGAATGTGGTACCAAATGAAATACTTTACTCTCAATATTGCTGTCATTTTTGTAATAATATGATATTTTATGATTACGTTATCGACCTCCAAAACGGGTTTCCTGTTCTTTCTGGGACACACTGTAAAGTGCGTGACAAAACTAAGTCAATCAGTGTCGTACTGTGGGGTATCATTTTTGTTGCTTCTTTTATAATATGTGTTAGCTGCGTTGCAGTACACAGTTAGATGACTTTTTTTGACAAATTATTTTCGTTCATCATATTACAATTTAAATCGGCAAGTATCATTATATTTGTGGAGATAAAAAAATATCTATGGATGAAAATGAAAAGTTCGAATCGGGCTTTTCATAGTAATACCAAAAAATATGGTAGTGATATTTGTAGGTTTCATTTCAAGCTACATCACCTCTAGATCACTAATTTCGAGGTCTGTTCTCCTCATGTATATTTTGCATGAAACAACCAACGCCCCCTCTGACATGTCCGACATTTGTCCGAGACTGTTTCTGTCCTTCCTTTCAAAAGTAAAACCATCTATTGATATCGTTTGATTTAAAATATCTTCATTCATTCAATTTTCAGATACTCCTTATACATCATAGGTTTTTCAATATCTTAAGCCTAGAAATATAATTTATCAACTCCCTACATTCAAGTGAGCTTATATAAAGCCCATTTATTTAGAAAAAGAGGATATATTTTCTATATATAGTGTTTGTTTAAAAAATACAATCTTTAATTATCAACAGATCAAGTCGTCACCCCAAAATACGTAAAGTGCATTTTGGGCATTTCTAGTTTTCAAACGATTCATTAATATCATCATATTGTTTTGTTGTAACGAGTCCGCATAAGATATGTGTCCATAGAGAACAATCTGGGCATAACAATGGTTTCTGGTTGTTTGCTATTAAAGGTCCCCTGACATTGATATAGATGTTGACTTCTGCTGGCGTATAATGGTATGAATATTACAAAATCACTTACTGTGTAATGAAAATATAATATTTCATATATTTTTAAATAATTTGTCTACATTTTTTCTCAGTACTGCTAAGCCCCGCCTCCAAAAATTTCCTCCAGCTCAAGATTCTCACGGGGTGACATTATCAAAGATTGAAATGAGCAGTACAATAGACGCAATGCATGCATATTCCTAGCTATTGCAATGAATACGTCCACCTGCTCACAAGCATGACAAGAGCATCGCATGTCTTTACACAATACCATCTAACAACCTTTCATATGGGAATAATTGTTTGCTATGTCACCGATTTGCAAAATGTGCCAAGGAAGAAGCAAGTTCGCATTATATAGCAAACATGTGATGCTATTATAAGCAATGAAAGGTATTCATTGCAATGAATAGCTATGTGCATAACCTTGTCTATTGTTCAGTTTATTTCTACATTTGATGATGTCACCGTGGGAATCGTGAGCTGGAGGAAATTTTTGGAGCAGGGGCTTAGCAGTACTGAGGAAAAATGTAGGAAAATTATGTAAAAATATATGAAACATATTTTCATTCCACACTAAGTGATTTTGTAATATACACACTATTATGCACCAGCAGAAGTCGACATATATTTTGATGTAAGTGGACCTTTAACGTGAGCATGGGTGATCATTTAGTTGAAGCAAGGGTTGAAGGGAATTTGCAGTGTCTAAGTTACTTTTTATAGACGGCCCAAATCATTGATTTTTCTGGTGTTCACTACCTAGTTTTCTTTCGTCACACACACACACACACATACCCCCCCACACACACATACATACATACATACATTGACACATACACACTGGCAAACATAGGCAAGAACAAACACAGACACACATTTACAGGATCATGCATACACACGGTATCATATCCTTATGAAAAAGCAAAATTATTGGTGGAGTTGGCAAGCAAGATGGCTATTAACTGCTCATCTCCCAGCGCCATTTGCCACCCCCCTCATGACACCAGACTCACATGCTCAATGCCCGACTCAATCCATTTTAGTACAATTCAATAATGGCTTATTAAAAAAAAAATCATGTCATACGAAATAAATAGTTGCCAATATGTACATAAATGATAACGTCAAACACGTTACGTCAAGTGATGCATGTAAAAGAATCGAATTAACACATTTATTCATTGATAACAAATACTGTTTTTGACCTGTAATCGAAAATATGACACTACCACCACCCATACCTGACAAACTCATACCTCCTTTTTGGAGGAGGGTTCAATTTGGAATTGAAACTCATACATACCTCTGGTGGCTGTAAGCACAATAATGAAAGCTAGTAATGCGCCCATCTTTAGACGATTGCAATTATTGTCACAACCAGTGTCCCGCACACATAGTTTCCAAAATGCGTCTTCCTTATTGGGAATATTGAGAGTAATATCTCCTTCGTAAATGTGTGTCCTCCCAAATGCAAACACGGTACGTTCCGTTATATTCAACACTCTGAGTCGAGTTACTGCCAATTGGACTGTTTACTTTGAATCAATCAAATGTTTTTTTTTGCGCGCGCGCGGTTCTCCACTGTTTTGCGGTACTTCCTCCTAAAAATATCATTCTGTTCAAAGTCAGCGGAATGTGCAATATCATAGTAAGGGCCTATCTCACTGACGGAGATGACGCATCAAGTAACGAGACTGGAAACGGCGTGCACTCTCACTATTAAAGGCGACGTCGCTGTGACTTTGTCTTTTCTATATTAACCTACACCTAGAAATGCATATATAATATGACTTTCTCCTCAGCCTCCTTGGTTTCGTAGACGTCTGCTCAGTCACGGGCATTGTTAGTCTCTGTGACGTATTGAGGACGTCTCCAAGACCTGCGGGAGACTGAAAGAAGTCTCCCAAAATCTAGCATGTCTTAAAGGGATAATTCACCCTGAAATTATTTTGGTTTCAATAAAAAAAAACACATTTAAAGAACATATCAGTGAAGGTTTGACGAAAATCGGTCAGAGGAAAAGAAAGTTATTTGATTTAAAACTTTTGATTTCGTGACGTCACGTGTGAGGTGCTCTCCCATATGTTGTACAAAATAATTCCATGAATTGCTATTTTCCCTAACCTCACTTTACAACCCTCTTCTTTGGTATTTCTCTCTAATATTTTGCCACACTCTCTCTCTCTCTCATGTTGATATATTAATAACCATATTTCTGTACTTCATCCCTCCAATGTCTACCCCCTAACCTCACTTTTCTTTGGTATTTCTCTCTAATATTTTGCCGCTCTCTCTCTCTCTCTCTCTCTCTCTCTCTTTCCCTCTCTCTCTGTCTTTCTCCTATCCGCTTCTCTCTCACATGACATATCTCTCTGTCCCTCTCATTCTCGTTTAATACGTTTGCCTGTACAAATAACCCCATTGTATTTTCATTTGTGTTCCTTTCCTGCTCTCTCTCTCTATCTATCCTCTCATGTTAATATATTAATAAACATGTTTTTTTACTTCGTCCCTCCACTATCTACCCCTGACCTCACTTTACAGCCACATTCTCCATTCCTCTCCGTATATATTCATTAACCCTTTCTTTGCCAGACAAATTGTTGCTCTGTAGGATTTGTGTGTACTACCTGTGATATAAGTGATACCTGTTCCGAAATTACAATTACATCCTTATTTTACATTGTCATGCAACGCAGATGTCTTTATTGTATATGAAACTTGGTCTATATCTCATGCAATGAAAATATCTAAATATGGGCAAAAATCGTGCTCCACTTATCCTGAACATCATGAAGTGTTAGCTTGTATCCTGGTTACCGTCGTTAAGATGGCGGCGTTCCAACCTCTGTCAGAAAGGGAGTTATCTGTCGTACGATCAATAAACACTACGAGAGAAATCTCATTACAGGTGGGAACAGAAAAGTATGTACAGTACAAATACATTAAGTGTAACACTACCCTACACTGACAAAAGGAAGCAAGTGACAAATCACTGAAATCTGGGTTATTGGTATACTTATACAGTGAAACCTGTCTATAGTGGCCACCCAAGGGAAACAAAAAGTGTGGCTTTTATAGACAGGTGGCTGCTATAGGCAGGTTCTTTAACACATGATCTCTCTCCAGGGGGATTATTTTAGTGGCCACTATAGACAGGTTGGCTGCTATAGACAGGTGGCTGCTAAGACAGGTTTGACTGTATTACACCCAGCATTCCCTACATACGGCCAAAATCTGGACCAGAAATATTCATCTTGCTGTGAGATATTCATATTCATTCATTCATCTAACATGATGTGGTTTTGCACTGATGCCAATGCAATTGAAAGACACACTTTGCTCATTTACAATAAAAATCTCTTTTGTTAGTTGCTCCCTTTTGTCAGAATAGGGCAGAAGAGATCTTGTAGGTCATTGTAGGTAGTTGGTGTACGCTTGCTGTGTTCCTCCTTGTCAACATAACCGCTGACTACTCATCTCTAAATGTGATATGGTGACTTACATATTATGCTGTGTATGTGTGTAAATTAATGAATTAGCACGTCGCTATAACATTCTGTGCCAGCTTCAATATCACCATTAACAGGATTTATTTGTGTATGTTCTTTCAATCAGTGTTATCACTGTCCATTCTACATAGGCATCACTTCAGAGGTTCACCTCTGACCACCTGGCCACTCCCAAATTCGATATAACTCACACAACTCTTTCTACCACTCCCTAACTCATGTTGCAAATTAAGTCTCCCCCTTTCTCTCTCTCTCTCTCTCTCTCTCTCTCTCTCTCTCTCTCTTCCTCTCTCTCTCTCCCCACTTTCTCTCATTCTCTCTTATCCCCCATATTTTACATCACCCCCTTCTTCTCCTTCTGCCTTTATCCCTTTTCTCACTTGTTTCAACACTTTCGATTGTTCTTCCTCTTCCACATTACATAGCACACCTTGTTATATTTTTACTGCTTATCATATTGTAACCTACTCGTGTGTATTTGTGAGTTATTTAGTATGTGTCGTTTGTATATGTATATATAAATGTGTGTGTGTGTGTGTGTGTGTGTGTGTGTAGGTATGTGCGTAATGGAGAAAGAACTAGGTATACACATATGAAGATACATGTATATAGGTCCAAATAGGTTCTGTGTATGCTTGTTTAAGAGTTGTGTGTGTGCAAGTACGCGTCTCTCTCCCTCACTTCCACACGCACATGTTATTGAAGAAGGGGGGGGGGGGGGAGTGCCCCTTTTCATCACCTCTTTTTGGATCCTCTTTTGGGTCATTAAATTCTAACTGTTTGAACATAGTCAAATACCCTGTCTTAAGATTTATCACGCCTGGGGGTGTTTCACCAAGCTGGTCATAAGCTACGCACGACTAGCAACAAGAATCATAATTTACAAAGATCAGAGATCAACTTCAGCTGATAGGCTGATCAAAATCATTGTGAATCTGATTTATCACAATAGCTTAGAGAAGGATGTAAAGCAGACTACTGTGTTTATATATTTTTTTTTTCAATCAGCAATCCCCAATTTGAATGTCCTGCCTATTTACATTCTTTACCATAATCAAGTAATTTATCTTACATTGTCTGCTACTCAATTTCAAGAAAATGCGATACATTTTGATGGGCCCTTTAACATGCAAGTCTTGTCATTTCTGAACGCTCGTCGTATGAACGATGACACATTGGCAGGACCGAAGCGATATTGAGGAACTGAAAAGCAAAGTACGCTTTCCGTTCTAGGTCATTATAAAAGGAAGTGTCCACTCCATTTTTTGCTCTTCACTTGGAGACGCATCACTTAAATATATTCCTCTTCGCATATGTAAACATTAGCGTACGTGCTTTTCTATTTCTAAGTGTGTTAGAAGAGCAAGACTCATTACCTAGGTCGTAGTTGATTTTCTCAGGGATTTGAGGAAAAAACCCAACGAATACAAACATTTTGTCAGGAAAAAATAATCATGACAACTAAGAATGTCCCACTGAAAGATTCTTTCTTTCTCCAATCAGAAAGTAGCCTGTATTTTCTTTGCACGAAAAATGTGTCATCCGACCTCCCAATAACACAATACATATTCTGGGACAACAATATGTACATTATCATTACCTATATAATTATTACAATTACAATTATATTGAACACAATCTAATTTACGTGATTTTTAATGATATACTGGATGATATCAAGTGAGTTTGGGAAAATTGTCACAAATCTGAGACTTACTACTGACGCATTAATTAGCTATCAGACGCGTGAGTGAGATTAACTCACGTCTCACGCGGTGATTTGCCCGTAGCAAGATGGCGCGCGACCTGATCAATTCCGCACAACAATCTGGGCAGTGCACCTTCTCGTGTCTATATAAAGCCCTATAGAGCCCATTGTAATACTGCCCTCACTCGACATGTACTTGTTACGTCTGGAAATCAAGGTAGACAAATACCACAGACACGGTACACTACGCCACACTCCATATTATCGTATGGCGGTTTAGCCTAATAACAGCGACATGCTTTTTCCCGGATCATTGATTAAAAAGGGGTATAGGACCTTAGACCCTACTACATTAGAACTTTCTTGAATGGAGGCCCATTATCACTTATCTCGAGAGAATACACTCATTACAAGTAGGTTTTCCTATCGCATGTCAAACTTTGTTACAGTAACTGGACGAGTGGCACTCGTGATCTTAATGTTCTGTGAAGGAGCATTATACGGTATTCTCACGCGGGGAAATACTAGTAAAACACACATTGATAAAATTTATGTGATACAAAAAAGGCTTTGCGAGTAAAACGTAATAAACTCTATCTTGCCCACACAAATCATTTATTTATGGGGGAAAATAATCAAAGTGTCTGATTTATACTTATAGCATAACTCAACTGATGTTTTAATGTAAGCAGAACAGCCTTCCGCGAATTCTACTTAACCTCGTCGAAAAAAACTTTTAACTGATATGTAACTAGACAATGAACATATTTCCATCTTCCAAGTACCAGAACGCTCCTCGTTAATACAGTATTCACATTGGGGTTTTTTTACACCCAACCGTAAGACAAACTGCTACACCACTATACCACGAAGGGAAATGAAGTTCTCTAAAGTACGCTTATGATCCGTTGACCGGCAACGATTTCTCCTTTCAGCCAATTTTACCGCATCGGCTGGAACGCTACCGTTTCGTTTATAAACAAAACAATGCGTCCGCCTGCACTGTCGTCTGTCATCTCATTTCAGTCTCCTTTCTTCACACAAACAAAATCAAACAAAATTGTTGGTTATGCTTGTAATCAATTTGTTTAATAAATATTTTACACTAGGGAGAGTACGGTCACCGACACCTCAACAACAAATCATTCTCAACAAAAATAATGATCGACACATCGAAGACATAAAGCAACAACTGGCGTCTAACATAACCTGTTATGAACTTAGATGCACGCTAGCTTGCATCCTGATATGAATTATTCAGACTATATTAGTAATCGTCAAATTACACATTCTGAAGAACATTGCTCTCATGTATAACATGTGGAATTCTTGCATATTCATGAAACATCAATATTTGAGATCTTGGTCGTATCGATTACACTGACTGATCACGTGTGAATTTATAATTGTGAAACAATAAGCAGAGTAATATTAAATTTTTGAAATTGAGTTATCATTCCACTGGATAACTATATTATTTTGCTTACATAAGCGCGCAAAATGATGGACCTTGAGAACCTAGTAAGGAAAATGCTCAGAAATTCCTATCTGACCCCGTTAAGGCGATCAAGCAAAGGAAGAAATTAACTCCAAGGTCAACCTATATTTTTACCTTACCCTATCCGTCATTTGTACAGAAATGAACTGTTTTACCCGCTTAAAATATGGGTTTATAAATATCCGTAATTATAGAAGGCTTGTGGGAAAGAACAAACTATGTTACTGGCCTGTATGGTGTGATGACCCCTACTGGAGGCTAACCCGAAAGCTCCCTTCCACCTAACATAGCAACAATAACGTGTTGCGTAATCATATGCAAATCAACATTCCCCCTCTCTTTTTGTTTTGGTATGATGGAACGAGGGTCCGAGCAGGGATGTTTTATGGAAGGATATGAAGCAGCTTTCTTTCTTTGAACCCATGTGCCAAGCCGCTAAACAGCTATAGTTTCTCAACAGGTGCTGTTCAGGTGTTTGAATAATTATGAACATGACTGTGTGGCAACGGCTTCTCAGAGAGAACAAAACAAATGTACAGTCTCATTTCGCTTGTCCCGTTCTGTTAATGGCATTAATAATTCCATGAGCACAACAGGTATCAGCAAACACAAATAAACAAGTTTTTCAAGTAAGATATCTCTGCTGCACGCAAAGACGCACAAACGCCGTTAATGATAATACACAGCTTAATATATCATTTTGAGAGTGGTTGAATACCCCAAATGCACAAGATGTCGGAAAGTGAAGAAATTGGTCAGTTTTGTAAGTAATACAAATAGGTTATATGTCCGATTTTTAATGATTCCTCAATACTTTTCGAAACAAAAGCAGAGTATTGGGATCTGTCATTATCTGCCGTTAACTTCCTTATAGTTTGCAAACGAATTTGTCAAAAACAAAACGTCTACAGACAAATAAGAAATTAAAGAAATTTCTTTTCAAGTTGACATGAGCTAAATGTCGGCTCGGCACATGGAACATCAAAGCATTGTCATGATTATGGAATTCTTTTGACATTCATGAGCACGCCTTAGAACCCATACAGATGTTTGAATGTATTATGCTCGAGTTTCTACTCCTTCCTAACACCTCCCTGGTCCGAGAGTACATGAATTTGAGGGAGTGGTGTGAGAAGCTATTTTTTCGTGATTGACGAAAGACCTGTTTTGTCACCCACGGGGAGGAGTCCTGTGTGAGGGAGAGAGTCGGGAAAGTCTGGGGACTTGCTGCATGAGAGTGAGTGTATCCGCCCCAACTCTAGCTGCCACTGTTTCTGCTGTCATGAGCGGGAAGTGAATACGGCAGTCATGTAGACACAAATTCCTCCGGGAGGTAGGCAACAGGGTCTTCGATTCTTCAAAATAACTGTAAGTCTGAAACATGCCAGTTTGCGGGGTTTTCTAAAACTGTTTAATTTCTGTATAGGTAAGTCTTTCAGATTGAAGTTTAGCTTTCTAAAAATCAGTGCTCTCAACTAAAGTAAAATTTCTAAATGCAAACATTTTCTGACACGAGAATTACCATTTCAAATTGAATGATTTCTTGTAGTTCGGAAACTGAACGTATGTATTTTTCAGCAAAAACTGAAATATGTTTAATTAGTCGTCAAATGTCTTAAACGCCCTCTTTTGGCAAGTAACAAAAGTCGGCCTTTGTATGTCAGCCATGTTGAACTTCGAGGAAGCCTATATTGTTGGGTAATTCTCATTGATTGGTAGCACCGTGCATTTACGGCATATATTTATATTGGGGTAAAAATGAGAACTATTTTAGCGTGGCTATGATATGTTTTGATAATGTTTTATGCAACTAATGCATTTTGTTAACAAGCGGTCATAAGTATTGGTTGCTGGTTAAATGGAAGTATTGTACATAGCAGAGGTATGAATCATTCTAGCACTGGACATTATTATGCTAGTAAATGGATCTTGTGCTGATTGGAGATATCGAGGAGATATCGGGTTGCTGTTTTCTTTTTGCGAAGTCTATTTGGTAAACCAAATGTCGTGTGCTTTACAAGATATACAGTTAAGCGTACAAGTTATACTTGGGGTGGATATATATTTATGATGCGCTGTAACTATATTTCAGCCGTAATCAAGGGTTCAGCCATCACGTGCCCTTGCACCCAGACCGGGCGGTGACTGTTCGGTGTCCTGGTCTCCCTCATTTCCTGATACATTTCTTTCCAGCTGCTTTTTGCGTTTCAGCGGAAAATCATTTAGCGACCTAGGGGAACTCTCGCGGTGTTGCGGCCGAGGCGCAACTTGAATTTCCGTTGATTTCCGGAGGGGGGCAACGAACAACATTACGGTATAGTACAGGACGAAGTTCACTTACCTGAATCATGTTGTTGTTGTGCTGATTAATGGGCCATTTTGATTGAAACGCGACTATGGTAGACACGAACTGTATATAGTCTACGTGTGCGTGTACGTACGTGTACATACGTACCCACGCCCGGCGCAGCGCGGTATAACCACAAATTTGTAATTACCGCGCACCGTGGCGTCGTCTGCGCCGATCGAGCTACTGTTCAATTGATAGTCTGAGTGTAACGCATTTTTACTTCGCGCGTACTCAAAATTTTGATCACGTGTTAGGACTGTGAGGAGTGAAGAGATCAGCGAACCCCCAAAATACTATCACCTAGAGTATAACGAACTTTTCTTCTCAGGTGATCAGATGGGCAAAACTACGCTTCATCACGTGATCAACTCTTGACCAATCATATAGTAACATTCTCAGTATATGGAATATAAAATAAGATAAGATAAGATGAGGTTAGGATCAGGATTATGTGTTTGTATATTGCCTATAAAAGTATGATATACATGTATCATCCCTCAATTTTTTGGCCCATTTGGCCCATATGGGCCCCAGATGGGGTGTACGGTGCAAAATATAGATGGGTCCCAGATGGGCCAAATGGGGCCCATGTGGGCCCAGATGCTCCACATATGGGCAGCCAATATGAGGCCCATATCCAGGCCTAGATGTTACCTATGCCATGTTGTTACCTATTGTTACCATGTTGTGACGTATTAAAATTGAGTTTGCCAAGCATTACTCATATCTTCATCTCTCTCAATGATTTTTGTATTTTGAAAGCTGCAGGGCGTACACCATATCTGATATTTTATTCGCGTCGTTCAAACAATACGTTATTAATGGTAATCCAATGCTTGCCCGAGTTTTGTCCCAGTAGCAACAACTAATAGATTCGGAGGGCGTTCTATCCATTGAATCTCAATCACGAAATAGAGTAAATATGTTTACGCGTTACTACATATTTAGCAAACGGCTTATTGAATGGTGGATATAAGGGGAAGGGAATATAGGCCTAAGCATGATTTAGACAGATTGAAGACACTACGGTGTGGTGGTTGATATGCCGGTACAGACCTCTGGCAGTGAGTCTGAAATGGTAGACTAGCTAACATGAAATACAACGGGCGAATCAATCTCGCAGAGACACATATTGAGAAAGTGACTAAATTTGAGTCGATGCATGCACGCAGACTGCGCAGTTGGGAACACGTGATCCCTTACCCTTTCATCCGACTATTGTCACGTGATCAATTGTGTAAGCTTGTTACGTGAGCTTGATATGAGTGGAAGAACCCGTATCAAATTTGTTTGTGAGTGAAGAGTAAAACCAGCTTGAGCAAAACAATTCTATTATTGTCCCATAGCTTGACTCCCTCGTTACCATTGGCATGGAATTGTCTTGTAAAGCCAGTAGAGTTTTAAAAGTCTGGTAAAAAAAGGGTGCTAAGCAGGAAGATGCAAATGTTTCACTGAACTTGCACCTCCCTGGCCCAGCGGTTCAAGTGTATGAGTGTGTATATGGCATGTTGAAAGGGAATGGCAATGTATCCAAAGCCCTTTATACATGTACATAAGGGTTCTGAATGTATCCATCTCTCTATTTATACATGTATTATTATATAAACACACATGCATGGGAATATAACCACAACCCCCCCCCCCCCTCTATCTCTCTTTCTCTTCCCCTCTCGCTATAGTATATCTATCTCCCTCTCTCCCTCACCCCCCCCCCTCTCTCGCTACAGTATATCTCTCTCGTCCCTCCCCCCCCCTCTTTCTCGCTACAGGAGTACATCCCCCTTTTGCACCACAAATTGTCGCCCCTGCACTGCACAAATTTGTGCAAAACCCTGACACTACAAATTGTCGCCACCCCTCGAAACACATTCAATATTATGTTGAAGCTTTCAAGGCCATTAGGGGCATACATTTTTGGTAACGTAATAATTCCTGAAAAACACAATACATGAAAACCAACACACAACTCAAGTGTATGAATGCACACAAACCAAAATAAAACGAGTGTGAGTGTGTTTGTGTGAGTGTGTGTGTGCGTGTGTGTGTGTGAGTGTATGTGTGTGCGTGTGCATGTGAGTGTGCGTGTGTGTGTGTGTGTGTCTGTGTGTGTGTCTGTGTGTATGCTTGTGTGTGAGGGCTGGTTATGTTTTAATATTGATGAACATCAGTGTTTAAAATGTCCATGGATAGATAAGACGGGCGATGGAATTTTGTGTATGGAGGTCATGGGTTAGAGGTACCAGGTAAACGGATTAAAATTCGGGTTTTTGTGTATTGTGCCGGAAATAGTCCCCATTTAGTCGACTAGAATTGTGTGAATCAGTCATATAATGGGGCGGTTAAGCAAAAAATATGAGGTGAAAAAATATAGAAATATAAAAGTTTCTTCCTGGCGCGTTTTGGGGGCTACTCCCCTCTTTCCCCAGCCCCTTGCTACTTGTGTAGCCCAAGTTTAACAACCAATGGTCCCTTTTACCTATGGATGATTCCTATAAAGTTTGGTTAAAATCCAGTTATTTATTATTGAGAAAATGTCCCAAAATAAGAGAAATTTCCCCCAGGGGGCGTTTGGGAACCTATCTACTTATCCCCTTGCCACTTGTAACCACAATTTTTAACAAGGTAAGGTCCCTATTACCTAAGGATGATTCCTATCATTTTTTTCAAGTCGGGCCGTGCGCTTTCGAAAAGAAGTAAAAATAACATATCAGGGCCCCTGGGCCACTTTGGGTGCTGCCCCCAGGCGCCCCTGAAAATATTTCGAGATGCCTCTATATCTAATATTGTTCCAAATATGACTTTGAACACATGTGCCAAATTTGGTGCTTCTAGACAAAAGTACACAATTATTCACCTTATCCACCCCACTAATACACGCACGTACCAAGTTAGGTATTTCCACATTTTTCGTATGTGGGTTGGTACGTGTATGGGTGTGGATGACTGTCTGTATGGGGGTATGTGTGTGCGAGTATGTGTTTTTGTGTATGCTCTGCTCTAAGAGAATAAAGACAGTGGAAATAGACAATATTTTCATTTAACACAGTCAAGTTTTTAGTTCTTACACATAAAAGTGGCGCAATACCAAAGCAAACAAATCATTACCTGTTTCCCCTGCTTACGTATTATTCCGAGAAGGAGATAATGAGATTTGACTTTAACTGACTCGCTGTCTTTACTCTAGAACATTGTCAAATATTTTCACTTTGCCTTATTGGTACTATCATAAGCATGATCGTATTTCGACATTTTGTTATATTACCACTCATCATCATAGCACTTTTTTGTAATCACACCAATGCCAATATCATAGAACGCCCGATGACCATCGTCATTGTGTAATTTTCATTATATTTATAGAACAATGAAAAAGGGGGAAATGAAAAACCCATTGGCTAATTACTCAACACAAATACACGACTTCACATCTACACAATGTACACATACACGCGCGCGAGCGCCCACACACACACACACACACACACACACACACAATCACATAACCACCACCATCACCATGCGACCACACATAATACTCCGTACTTACAGGTACGCACAATTATATTGCACACACCCACCTCAACATCTCCACACGCACACATACATATATGGAAGCAGGAGACCGTCATTAACCCGGATATACGTCGTGTAGTAATTCCAATTACTACACTACCTAAATAATTACGTCGTGTAGTAATTCCAATTACTACACGACGTAATTATTTAGGTAGTGTAGTAATTCCAATAACTACACGACGTAATTCCGAATTACTGCCCAACGATTTAATGTCGCGACGTTAAATGAATTAAGGTCGTGTAGTAATTCGAATTACAACACTACCTTAATAATTACGTCGTGTAGTAATTCCAATTACTACACTACTTAAATAATTACGTCGTGTAGTAATTATTTACTACACGACGTAATTCCGAATTACTGCTCGACCGAATTACGTCGTGTCGTTAGGTCAACCAATGAGAAGCTCGACCGAATTACGTCGTGTCGTTAAATCAACCAATGAGAAGCTCGACCGAATTACGTCGTGTCGTTAAATCAACCAATGAGAAGCTCGACCGAATTACGTCGTGTCGTTAAATCAACCAATGAGAAATTCGTATATCGCGCGCGAATATATACGTGCACGTGCATATCGCATATTCATCATGCATGCTGCGCTGCTAGCCGGCCTATGTATATGCTTCGGTTACCGGTGCAGTGCACGGTATATGCACGGCATCAATCCATGGCAAATTCGGGAATATCTCACGAGTCACGGCGGCCCTAGCCTTTGGTCGAGTCCTCGCTCGCCGAACAAGGTTTGAAAAAAGACTAAAGCAGTGTGCGTTTACGGTAGTGATCGCGCGAGCGAGCTGCCTTGGCAGCGAGGCCTTTGCTAACTTGAAAAGCTTATTATATATTTGCATATGTACGAGGGTATTACATATGCAGCAGCTATTGACGATCGCGACCAATCGTAATTGTTTTCATCGTGATGTTTTACGTAGACTCGTTCATTGTAAAGTGGGGGTGTTGTTATTCTAATGTACTTAATAATCAATGAATTCTGGTACAAATTTCAATAAAACATACATTTATTACATAAATATATTTAAAGTATGACTAACGTATTCATAACTTTGTTATCTAGATAACTTTGGAAAAAAATATTCTCCTTAGTTTTTCCTTCTACCCTGCGTATAATGGATCACTTCAATTGACAGAGCAGCGCGACTGCAAGTAGTATCTCCCGCAGAAGTCTGGCCAGTTTCGCCAGGGAATGCCGATGGGATTTGTGTGCTTGCAGCACTGGCAGCTGTGCGTACAAAGTCCTTGCACAGCGGAATGGCTTGAAAAAATGCAGATTTGCCATAGCCAGTTGGAAGATTGACAAAAACATCTTCACCTTTCAATGCTGATCGTATAGCTTTCGTCTGCAAATTCTTAATATTTGACAATTTTAACCTTCCAGCTGCATATTCAATGCTTTTTGATACGATGTCTTCTTCGAATTCGCCGCCAGCCATGTTCGTTTTTCGAGCGAGCAAAGATGATCGATCAATCAAGGCTGAATTTATGCATATTCATGATTTTACTCAAATAGTCTACTCTGATTGGTTTATTGGATTGGAAGGTGTGGTTTGGCTGGCTTCCTGGCGAAGCTACTTTGCATCTCATTATCTACCGATTTGGTAGCGGACGTATAATGCGAAACAAAAGAATTAAACTGCAAGTTCGTAAAGGCCTCGGCGCTGAAGCGCCTCGCATGATAGTCTTATGTATGCAGACTCGCTCGGCACATTTTGGGGTATAACAGCGCCGAATGCCTTGGCTGAAGGCTACGGCGGCCCGGGACGTTTTTTTTTTATTTTCTGCCAGAACTATACACACACACGTGTGTGCGGCGCAGATTAACAACATAGACCGTGGTGGTGGTGGTGGTGGTGATGGTGGTGGTGGTGGTGGTGGTGGTGATGGTGGTGGTGGTAGTGTGTGTGTGTGTGTGTGTGTGTGTTTAAATAATAAACATATTTGTGAATGTGTATTAAATGCCCTTGTACTTACCTGCCCTCGGGCAGGTAGTATCCTAGGAATATATGTTTACATGCTTTTAATGATTTGATTGTTTAATAAAGAATGTTATACAAAAAAAATTGTATGAGAAACAAAATGATATGTTGAGGATCTATTAAAGACGGGAATTGTTCGAATAGATGACACAGTTGATGGTATAAACAGGAAACCATCCATTTATTTTTGGAGTTTAGGTATTGAAAGCAACGGGATTATTGAAAATCCATGATATCTTTAAAGCTATTTCAAACGATTGGAAAAGGAGAGACCATATACAGGTGGATATTCAGAACTATGATATTAGATTAAACATTTGGGGGGGGGGGGATAGGCACATTGCTTAGATTAAAATCTATACCCTACTCCGAATAATATCATAATGCAGCTATAACTATATTAAACGTCTTAAAAACGGTAAAGCTCACGGCGAAGACGTGATAATAATATTAATGCATTTCTGAAATCTAGCACGAACTCCTTACTAAGTGCTTGTATTATTGTCAAATTATTCAACAAGTGAAATTCCCAAGGGAATGTTCGAATCGTCCGGTTTATAAGAAAAGGGGTTATCCACTTTATTGATCCTAACAACTAGTTGTTTGTTAAAGTTATTTCCAGCAGAAATTGAATGAACGTCCCAGGTCGAAATTCCCATAGAAACCAGTAGAAACCAGTAAAGAGCGTCTACTGGTTTCTACTGGTTTTTCATAAACCAGTAGAGTCTACTGGTCTGAAGAGGAACTGCAAAATCAAACCAGTAGAAACCAGTAGAAACCATTAGAGACCAGTGAAATCTTCTGGTATTGGAGACCAGTAGAAACCAATAGAAACCAGTGAGATCTAATGGTTTGAAAAGGAGTGTGAAAAAATCAAAGTCAAACCAGAAGAAACCATTAGAGACCAGTGATTCTACTGGCATTGGAGACCAGTAGAAACCAATAGAAACCAGTGAGACCTCATGAATATTCATGAGCATTCACGTGTCACAATTTTGTACTTTCAAATAGATAACTTCCACATAACCAGATGTAAGGAATATTAAAGTATTTATACCAATACATGATTTGATGTTTAAACATAAAATAGTGAATGTCACCTCCTTAAGTGAAGACAATAATAATAACAGCAACGAAAAATGATATTCTTATGTAACTTGTACTGTTCTTACGGCCAGCATAGGATAGACTATATTAGGTCTAGTATTGTACACGGCCGGTACGGTCCATGTTGTTAATCTGCGCCGCACACACGTGTGTGTGTATAGTTCTGGCAGAAGATAAAAACAAACGTCCCGGGCCGCCGTGACTCGTGAGATATTCCCGAATTTGCCATGGATTGATGCCGTGCATATACCGTGCACTGCACCGGTAACCGAAGCATATACATAGGCCGGCTAGGAGCGCAGCATGCATGATGAATATGCGATATGCACGTGCACGTATATATTCGCGCGCGATATACGAATTTCTCATTGGTTGATTTAACGACACGACGTAATTCGGTCGAGCTTCTCATTGGTTGATTTAACGACACGACGTAATTCGGTCGAGCAGTAATTCGGAATTACGTCGTGTAGTAAATAATTACTACACGACGTAATTATTTAAGTAGTGTAGTAATTGGAATTACTACACGACGTAATTATTTAGGTAGTGTAGTAATTCGAATTACTACACGACCTTAATTCATTTAACGTCGCAACATTAAATCGTTGGGCAGTAATTCGGAATTACGTCGTGTAGTTATTGAAGTTACTACACTACCTAAATAATTACGTCGTGTAGTAATTGGAATTACTACACGACGTAATTATTTAGGTAGTTTAGTAATTGGAATTACTACACGACGTATATCCGGGTTAATGATGGTCTCCTGCTTCCATATACATACCAGCTCAACACTCATCGCTTACACACGCACACGCACACAACCTAGCCCATACTAACATCCTCATGCGCCAGCACGCGCGCAACACACACATACACACACACAGACACAGACACACACAGACACACAGACACACACAAACACACACGCACACACACCTTACATACACACCACAGGCACAACCACACACGGCAATATTTTCTGTACCTTGCAGACAGGGACTAGTGACAATTTGTGCAAGGGGTGACAATTTGTGTAACTAGTTATCAGTTTGCCTGCACAAATTGTCGCCCGTGAGGGTAAAAGATTGGAACATCACCTGCAGCACAAATTGTCGCCGGCGACAATTTGTGGTGTCAGGTTTTGTAAAATTTTGCACAAATTTTCGCCGGCGACAATTTGTGCAGGGGCGGCAATTTGTGGTGCAACAAGGGTTCGTAAATAAATTTGTCGCGCAACGTTCGGAATAACGAACCTAACATGCACCTAACATGCACCGGCACCTCTGCTATAAACGTGGAAACAAAAAAAACAAACAACTGCTATTTCTCTTGAAAAATTGTGAGAATGCGTCCGTTTCTAAACATTCCATTGGCTTATATCAAACGCACATTTAAAGTATCACAAACGTGACTCGTTTAATGATTTCCCGGTAAAATATTCATTAACAGGAGCTTTAAAACGGATCGTTGTATTTTTTGCACAAGATCATGATCTCGTTCACGCGACGGCATGCACGCAAATAGGTAATGAATATTCGAAAACAATATCGATGAAATAGCTATTGAATATCAACAAGCAAAAGAACCATTCACAGAGACCGTCTCATGAAAAAAAAGGGAAAGGGAAACAAATTGTATACAAAGTGAATTGGAAAAAAAGGGGTGTCAGATTAGGGGTGTTGGGAGGGGGGGGGGGGGGATTGGTGTCAGAAATAGGGGTGTCACCTTTTGGAAACTCTCTAAAAATCAGTAAGAGTGCACCCCATCATGATGAATTACGGGTCGGAAGATGCTTGAGAACTTATGTCTACCAACTCCTCAAATACGTCATGCTATTTAAACACCAGTATCACCGCCCCCGTAATAAGAAGGCATACAGATAGGTGCAACCAAACGACAGCAGAACGATCAGTGCTATTCCAGCATGACTTGACCGTCACTGACCAGGGTATTCCCCGCCCCTGCGTGTAATGACCAAACATCACGGGCTGACTCACCAACATACACGATACAAGTGATTTTTTTTCTTTTTGCACTTTATTCCGTCTATTATAAAAAAAGAAGTACAAAAAAACTACATTTGTACGTACATAAAATATCGTATGGCCCCCTGAGAAGCAAGTCTGCTTATGAGCGGGGTCCTTCACATTACAACATACATGAAGAACAAAAAGCATGATAACAATAATCAAGAAGCAAGCAGTCGCAGACCAAGTACATTATGGACAAATTCTACCAACTGTCAACACATGATTGCAATGTAACACTAAATTGATGAAGCTATTAACGCAAAACAAAAACAATGTGACCTTAACTCTAATTCAGCGGCATGGTAAAATTCAATGAAACACCTCTGTGATGATCTTTTCTAGTTTCTTTTGCACGAAATCTTGTTTGATTAAATCTTTTAATCAAACCCATCATATAAATAAAATGACATATTATTTTTCCAGCATGATTTCGGATCTCATATTCTTTTTCACAATTTTCATTCCCATAAATGCTCACCTGCCGTTTCGAAGAAAAGGCATTTCAGTAATCAACTCTCTCATTACCCTTGAGATGACGATGTGTTACAATGGGCAAATACGCTTTTCAAGGTCTGATAATGTAAGGGATCAACAAGCTTTCGTTTTGTGCAATACGTACAAAAAGTGAGATTAGTTTCTTTGTAACGTGACACCAACCTCTTTCTCATTTGGATCACACGCACTATTTTGCATTATCTTACACCATATCTAACATGTCTAATAGATTCTTGAGAACTCTGAGTATATCCGAATATCAATAAATGTGTACCGTACATTGCAGTCAATATATTCTTACTCTGTGTATGTATGAAATAAAGATATATGAAGATATGTTTGATTTAAAGACAGAAAACATAGTATCGATAACCTTGGATGAAAATTAATCTTACATTACCCAAATTTGTAGTTAGGGGGTTTGGTACAAACCTGGTATTGTATTTCTGAATTTACAATAGAAAATGGACAAATGCAGTTTTCCCTTATACATTTACTAAACTTCATTTCCTTTCATTTATTCACTTCCACACAAAAACAATAAGCCTGCCAAATAAAGATCGTAAACCAAATATTCAGTACATAATTGAATGCATCATACGAAATAGGAAGTATGATATCAGACATGAAATATTGATGAACAACATTAGAAAGAGGAAATTAGGGGACAAGGAAATACTTGGAGGAAATTGATAACGTCATTAAAAGTCAGAAGAAAAGCGCTTTATATCATAAAGTTAAAAAAAAATGCTTGTAAATCTCTTGAGTGCAGTGAGGACGACAGACAAGACGCTACTCAAGTTTAGTATTAATAGATAGTGTGGACGTAAGATACAACGTATGGAGTTTTCAGTATATAGAAAGTCACTTCTGAGATGAAGCTGATGCTGAAGAAGTTGAGAATGTCCCACATGCAATGACGTATCTATGTCAAATATCACAAATGTAATACATGACATTAACATATCTACCACTTTTTGATAACAAAATCTCTTCATCGAGTAAGTATATGAAGAAAAGTTGTATTCATATGAAGAATTATGTAATTAATAAAGTATGGACCTAGTACTGTAAAGTAGACACCATTTCAGAGATTCCTCATGTGTGTTTGGCATAAAGCTGCTATCAAAATATGTAACATACGTATATGATGCCAATAGTATAATACATTCAACTTCCCTGTCTCCGATTTTCTACTGGATGACGTAGAGAGCTCAATTATCCATTTTACCTGTAATATATGTAGAATTTACCTACGCGCAAAGTGACCACTTGAAACAAGTAACATGAAAATAAAACAATCTTTTTCAATATTGTGTCCAAAACCAATAGGTAATGTGTATGTGTAATATTATTATCTCATTCGAGTAGCAAATTCACAAAAAGAAGCTCCGGGATTTCTCCCCCCCCCCCCGCACTTTCGTAGGATAGTGTGGGGCGAGACATTATTATTGGATTATTAGCTAACATGGACATGATGGACGATAGAATCAATTTCTCACAATCATTATGACTTCCTTTCTAATTAACCCCCCCCCCCCCCATCTAAATTACACCTTATCATCTTAAACATGTAATGTAGTGTAGTCTTTACTACATGTACTATATCTCTGAAATTAGAAATCGCAAACATATACAGCAACAACGCGTGATCCTACTGTACGGACGACAACCCTTTTTGTCGTCACTATTTTATGTGCTATACTCTTTTTTTTTTCTTTTGCATATGGTTTGACCAACTTGTTTCAAACTTACTATTCTAAAATTGGAGCAAATTTGATTAGATCCGATCGGTTGTGCGACTCTGCGACGGACTGAATCGCTGGACCCGGTCACTGTTTTTTTTTTCGAGAAGGTGACGTCACTTTTCTAGGCATAGGCACTATTGCGGCCGCAGAATCGTGGTAGTATCGTTTCGTCTGCAGTGGCTTTAAGAGACACTAAGATTGGAAGCCGAAGTTCTCATACAACATGTCGCGAGGTGCCGCCGAGGCTAGCTGTATGGAAGAAGTTAAACCGTGCGAGCCATCTTTGCCGATATTTCCATACATTGCATCAGGGCCAGGCTGTTCACGTTCTATTTCCTCATAGAGACTCTGGCCTGTGGGTACGGTCTCCTTGTTACCGTACATGTGCTTCTCTTGATCGTACGGGGTCTGCTCGTAGTCGTTGATTTGCAAGTACATGCAAATGACGTCATAGAGGAAGGAATACTCGTCCTGTGGTGATCAAAAGGAAACACGTATGTTTGAACAAATATCTCTGAAAGTCGTACAAAGTTTTCTGCCCATTTAAGAAATCGCGTACGCATGGACAGAAAGGCATCAAGGATACTCAATTGAAGTTAACTCAAGAGAGAATCAAGTTTATTATCATTTATGCACGTATAATGCATTTCAAGCAAGATTGAACAAATTGGTTATCTCTTTTGAGTGGCTTTCCATTCATTCTTTCCGAAATCCGGGACAGTTCAGAACTCATGCGAGTCCTCCGGGGTGATTTTGACCCAGGTACTTCAGTCCGACGCTCTCCCAACGGAGCTATCTTGGTTGTTTCAAAGAAAGTTACTAATGGGGATCTTTAAACGTCAGTGCTACAATTAGTTTCCTCCCTTAAACGTGTATAAAGATCTATTTTGAAC
This sequence comes from Arbacia lixula, assembly GCA_963669155.1. Classification (NCBI taxonomy): domain Eukaryota; kingdom Metazoa; phylum Echinodermata; class Echinoidea; order Arbacioida; family Arbaciidae; genus Arbacia; species Arbacia lixula. The sequence goes on along the minus strand of OZ022586.1, from coordinate 15,092,590 downwards.
AACACATGAATATTCTGGAGAAAAGAACATAAATTATAAAAAACACCATTTTTATTACGTCGCTCCACCTTTTAGGTGTTTAAAATCTAGTTTGACAAAATACAACAAAATAACCAGGATGAATAAAAAAAGAAAATAAAAATATGCCGAGACCCGGGACAGTTCAGAACTCATGCGAGTTCTCCGGGGATGGGTATTGAACCAGGGACCTTCAGATCTTCAGTCTGACGCTCTCCCAACTGAGCTATCTCGGCTGTTGACACAGTGTATGGTTAATGGTAATCTTCAAACTTTCAAGCATGGCAATGATAAAAGAGATATCACCATCTTGGAAACTACACGATCCCCCATAAATACGATGAAAGATCGCTCCTTAACAGGCCTAACGGGTTTAAAGACGCACAAGAGATCCAAACTTCGCCTTGAAAACTACAAGGACTATAATCCCATGCATACGATAGCGAAGAAGAATGCCACTCAAGGAATATTCACCTCCGTTTGGACGAGACCTGCCCGGTCAGCTCGGAGCATCTTCACGGTCTGGAACACATCGATAGACTCGTCCTTAGCCACCTGTGTGATACACTCCATAGCGCTACAGAACACACCCGTACGTCCAACACCACTCCTGTAATACCAACAAGAGATGCAAGGGAATGTTTAAGATGCGTTCGCACTGACAGACTTCGTCGCTGCCGCTCTCTCTCTATCGGATGGTGATAGTCCTTCAAATGGCCCGATAACTGTATCACAAAGGCAACCGACAGCGGCATGTGAACGTACCTTCTTATTAATTCTTAATAAAGAACAATGGCTATGATCAGGCCGGTTAATTTCCCAAAGATTTCTTGTCTCCACTCCATCACCATAACAGCCACCCCCTCCTCTACACACACGTTTCCCGGAGTATACTATGGAAGCTTCTGAATATTGAAAAGGTAACATTGGTTGTTGATTGGAAAGAAAACTTCCCTGAATTAGTGTATCATATGGAATAGCGGTGATATATTAGTGGTGCGATAGTACGGATTACAATGTCGGATTGTTGGAAAACAACATGCATGAATCTCATACCTGTACGTACAGATTTGATAAACAAAACAATTTTCCACCCTAATACATTTGCTATATTACGTAATAGTATCGTGCGTTCTAGAGCTAAGACATTATGTGATGAATAAGACACTCACATGCAGTGCACGAGTATGGCGGAGTCATCAAGCAGGTCCAGGGATGACTTCACTGACTCGATGACACTCAACAGGCCCTTTGCGCTCGTCTGAGAAGGCCCTGCTTTCTTGGGCCACTTCAGCAACTGAAAGTGAGTGAGCCTGTGTCCTGCCTGTAAATGATATCAAGATGAGAACACTTGGGTTACAGAGCGCCTTGAATCAGTGACAATTGTCGCAAAGTACCGCGCGGAGGGGAAAAGTAACGCATTTGGAGGTGATAACCCTTTAACATCACAATTTCTACAAAGACCTTTAACACTTATAATGTAAATTAAGTTTTGAATAAGAAAAATATGAAATATGAAACAACAAATTAAAGAAAAATTAAAGAAAAATGTGCCAAATATGTTTTGCTCTTTTAATTTATGCACAAGCACAATTACAAATTAAGGTTAATACATAGAATAGGTACACATCAAACAAATATCTATACAAGATACGAACACAATAAGATTTACACGTTGAAATTGCTATGCATTGAATAGTGAAGACCTACGACCTACATGACCTATACAATGTGATGGTTCCTCACGAAAGAATTCAATAATCATCATGGATCGCTTTTTAATTTGTTTTCAACCAAAGGGACAGATTTACCTTGGAACCACTGCGTGTGACTTCCATTGTCCTGATGATCACATCGCTTTGTTGAGAGTCCACAGTCGTCGAGACCTTGCACGAACCAAACGTTGCCAGACCCTCATCAGACCAGTACTCTGCATAGCTCTGTAAAATAAATGTTGATTGTGTCATTTTCATTAGCACAATATGCCATTGCCACTAATTATGTCCGACGAGTTCTTTTATATTATTTGTAGTGAAGGGCTTCTATTATTTTGACCTTTGTAAATACGATATAATAGTACCTATATTTTGTTGGAAATTAATGATTATTTTGACACATATATTGATACAAACATGCTAAAATAGGTACCTTCACACGCGGTTTTCGTAGTTGATACTACGTCGATCTCAATCACAACTACAGACCAGGGAGAGAGATATGGCAGAACAAGTTGTCATTGTCTCAATCTCTCTCCCTCCCTTTCCCGCTTCTTTCTTTATTTTTCTCTTCATCCTTCTCTGTGATGCATTTGCTGGATCTAACTATACAGTGTGATAGAGTAAGCACTCTTCTAGGTCAGCACGTACTTCTACCTTGTCCGTAGGCTCCTTGTCGTTCATCATGACAATGCATAACGGCCCGTAGTCAAGGGTCATGGCCCAGAAGTCCGTTACTGTGGTAGGCATTGGCGTCTGGGTAGTCAGGAATCTGTAGCGGGCGCCCTGTGCAAGGTGTATTTAAATCGATCTGTTTTAACTCTTTGCCCGCCACGCACACTATCTCCCCTGCGCCACATTAATTTCAGGGTGCCACATTCAGAGGGGTTTTGCATGTACTGTCTTATTCAACTTGCAATAACTTTTTATTTCTTTGAATGCAAAATGTAATTCATACTTCCCTTAGAGCAAGAGTTTGTCTAACACAAAGGGGTGATGTAGTGAATAGATATACATGTATGAATAGACCACCCAGGAAAGAAAAGAAAGCCTGATCCTTATACGCAGGTGATCTGTTTGTGCAGGTTTCTTTCTGATCGTTTCAATGAGAACCACTATTCAAGGGAGACACCCCAAATAGTGTGTATAGACAGACGGTCGTTTTATACAAGTGGCCACTAGGGCATGTTTCAGTGTATCATCTATTACGATCTTAAAAGAGATAACAACAATCAGGAAGATTTTGGGAAATTTCATCGGAAATCACGGAGATGTCTATATCAAATGCATGCATACGACCTTATGTCAATAATCTATCAATAATCAGGGAGATTGTGTGAGGTGATGAAATCAAATGCAGTAACATTGATGTATTTTCAGGGAGTCTCCTGCAAAACCAGGGAGATTTGGCAGCTCTGTTTAAATTGATATATGTTACGTTGAACAGTCGAGCTACGGGGAATAATCCATGCACCTGAGAATAAATCCTCAATAATCATCCTAGAAATCTAAAGAGAAAAGAAAACAAATTTGCAATAACGAAATTCGCACTACAATCGGGCTCCAAGTATAACAAAACTGTAATCAGAAAGAGGAAACTGGACTAGTATGACGATGTCATCAGAGCCAACAGTAGCTGTTCGCGAGGCAGACGGCTGAGGATAAAGTGGGGTGACAGTCTCAAGGAATGGACATCCAGGAATGACCACAAGAAGCTTTCCACAAACGCAGACACTGGCGCGCAATCGAGAAAATAATGTGGAAGGAGCTGTTCAAAGGGCCATCCTAACAGCTACAAGACGGCCACATCAGGGTAAGGGACTGATGATGGTGATAACGACGTTAGGGTGAATGCATTGATGAAACACAATATCAATCATAGAATATTATAGACTGCAGTCGAAATAGGTGATGTTTGCAAGAGAGATCAAAACAGTCAATTTAATCAGTCTGGAATTTGTTTAATGTATAGAACTAATTTCGATTGTAGAACATATTGTCAGTGACAGACAGGAAGGGAGCATGATGGAATGTTAATGTTCACATGAATGAATAAAATGCTCAATTCATGAAACCAATAAAGAATACATTTGAGTTTTTTTTCTACCAAGATTGCAACCATCATTATTGTTACCTTCACGAAGCTTGCGTTGATGTAATTTTCTCCAGGCTGTTTCAGGAATACACGGTTGCGGTCCACTAATAAAAATACAAGTGTGAGCCTTCATAATCTTGAATGGGGATAGTTACAACGGTCAAGGCAGTGCATTGAGAGAAAGAAATACGTTAACCTTTGATCTACAGTAATTACAGTAATAACAAGATGAAGGGTGTAGAGCAATTATGTAGCAAGGCTTTTTCTTGGTTTTCGTCTCAGTAGAATATTCGATTTAAAGGACAGTGATGTTTTACCTTGTGTGTCTGAACAGCTACATGATGAGTTTAACCATTATGAGAGCTCCCCTAAAACACATCGTTTAGCACTGAACACTGATAATCATGAACATCTTTCTGATTGGAGTAAGGTGTGTGTAAACCGAAAAAGCACTCGAAGTTTAATGCTTTATTTATTTCTTGTTCTGTAATTACAATTACAATTATAGTTCTTCTTACTATTTATGCTACGTTCTCGTCCAGTCACGATGCACTGTTTCCAATACAGAACCAACAAAGATATACTATATCGCATCCCATATGCTTTTTGTTAGATATCCACTTACACGGGACATTGTTCCCGTAGCGATTCTTGTGACGATTGTCCGCCGATTTCCCTGCTTTGACGAGAGATTCAGGGGGGTCCGGGCACAGGCTGTTCAGAGTCTGTCAACATAACGATAAAGAGGAAAGTTACATCAAGCTAATTAACAATCATTATCTATAAAGAAGAGTGCGTTCAGAATTAAAGTTCCTTCCCATGGGGTATGGTAAGTTTGACAAGAATTGCGCATAATGACTAAAACACGCAGGTGCCATCAATGCTATTTCTCAAATTTTGTGAAACTGTAATAAAGTGTAGCGTTCCCCTCAGTTACGTTTGCGGGCTGTGATGGGGATATCCCAAAGCACTCTCTTGGTACCATGTCATGTAAATCCCATAAGTCTATTTCACAAAACATGCCCATACGGTACCGAGAGAGTTAAACAAAAAAAGGTGCAGGTGATTGACATACCTCGTACTCCCGCACCAGGTGCGAGCGGCCGCCTTCCACCAGTCTCAGGCGCCGGAGATGATCCGTGAAATGTGCGAGAGGAATGGAGGTATCTCGCCATAACAGACTCTCGAGGACTGCTCCATACAGGAACGCATACTGCTCCTGTAATGTGTCCAATATCATACAATCAGACCCTGTCGTATATTTGTATGAATTGGAAGTCAAGTTGGGGTCAATCGTAATCCTTTAAAACATAAGGTCCAGACCCGTTTTGTTTAAAGACCGTCTTAAATAAACTAAGCATAGCATTCGTTCTGAGTAGACGGCATATAAATCCACACTGTTCTGATGGGATCGACGTTGGATGGTCTTTCATAGAGCGTATCCAGAAAGAGCACAACATTTCTTCCGACGTACATGGCCCAACTATGGCGACATCATCCGATCACTACTTCACGTGTCCTTCAATTTTTGTTTTGTTTAACAGGAATTATACTATATATCATATCTCATATCGTTTGCAGAAAGACGTCACAATACTTTTTCCAACAGCTCTCTTGACCTTACTAGATACTAACTGCCCCAGTGAATATTTCTTTTATCTTTAGTCGTTTTAAAGTAGGTGTGTGGGTATAATGCGTATTCATGTCTATCAATCAGATAACAGTTTTTACATCACCATCCGACAGACGTGGACCAGGTTCGAGCCTCGGACCTGGGCAGATGTCTAACTCTGCAATCACTTGAATTACAGGTGCACGCCACAACGCTTAGTCAAGGGCATCGCATAGTGTAATCCATGGATGTCATAATAATGGATCACGATACTGGGACTCGGGGTGGGGGTGGGGGATGTACTTACCTGTGTCTGTACCATGAATGGTCGCCTCTCTCTCATGGACGATACGAAGTTGAAGACGTCCACCTCTCGTGTCTGCCTCGCGTGTGCCACGACGGCGTCGATCCCGATCACTACACCCGTACGCCCGACACCAGCACTGACAAAGAGGAACGAGCTTGTTGTATCCATTACATCCAATATTGCTAAATCCATTCTTCGAACTGATTTATCTCGAATTCGACCTGTACACGCTGCTCATTGAACGAGATATATCAATTGTCCACATCATTTCCTATCCGATGGCAAGACCACGTTGTAAGTACCTTTATATTTTGTTGAAACCGTTGAAAACACGAAACTATTAGTCTATGGGAATATATATAAACTGTAACATGTGAAAGGACCATTTTTTGATAACTAACGAAACAGGGCGGGCGGGGAAGAAGGAAACTTAATTCTTTCGAATTAAATCACGTTCATATTGATTTTAATATCACCGGGAGAAGTACTCTATAACGTTGGTGGCACTCAATGATAGAACTTAATCACTATTTTATCTATGAAACTTTCAAAATAGCTGAATTAACACCACGACTCTAGTATAGTCTCGTGCGAATAGGAAAAGGACTTTTCTCGAGCACCCTCTCAGTCGGGCTAACGACGCTTATCCGGCTTACGTAGTTTTAACGACTTTAATCTCACCTGCAGTGGATAAGGAGGGGATTGGTGTTTTGGGCGTGGTCGGCCTTCACCTCCTTGATGAACTTGAGGAGAGAGGAGACGTGTTTGGGCACGCTCTTGTCGGGCCACTCCGTGTAGTGGAACTGCTGGATTGTCCGCTGCTCCGATTCCAACTCCTGTTTGTAATAGAAGTTTGCTAGGATCAAATACTAAATAAATGTATGTCTGGTAACACAGACTACACCATATTCTTGCCTGGTCTTTCCTCACCCTCTCCTCTCCATAGGGCAGGCCAGAGAGTGGTAGTAGGGCGTAGTCTGTGCAGGGATGTGCTAGGAAGGAGAAACAACTCGAGCATGATATATTCAAACATCTGTATGGACACTAAAGCGTGCTAATGAATTTCTAAAGCATTCCACAATCACTACAAAGCTTTGATATCCCATGCGCGGCACCGTCATCTAGCTGCTGTCAACTTGGAAAGAAATATCTTTAAATCCCTGTTTTTTCCCCCGAAGCTGTGTTTCTTATCATTTTTTTTTTTCAATTTTCAAGAAAGTTAAGTTCAACACCATTCAAGATCTTGTACTTGGTTGTCTTCCAAAAAGTTATGGTGTTCTCAACATGTGCTGTTCAGGTGTTTGAACAATTATGAACATGATTGTGTGGCAACGGTTTCTCAGAGAGAACAAAAGAAATGTACAGTCTCATTTCGCTTGTCCCGTTCTGTTAATGACATTAATACTTCCATGAGCACAACAGGTATCAGCAAACACAAATAAACAAGTCTTTCAAGTAAAATATCTCTGCTTCACGCAAACACACACAAACGCCGTTAATTGTAATGATTATGGAATTCATTTGACATTCATGACACGCTTTAGAACCCATACAGATGTTTGAATGTATTATGCTCGAGTTTCTACTCCTTCCTATAACACTTCCCTGGTTGAATGATGCACAAACGGAGATATACAGTAAGGAAATATTCTTAAGTAACAAATTAATTCACTTTCCGGAGATTTCCGGAAATGTGGGATTCAATCATTATCAAAATTATATCTTAAGCTGTTTATTTTCATTAACAGAGTTTGCGTGTATTTGCGTGCAGCTGAGATATTTTACTAGAAAATCTCTTTTCCTCACAAAAGTATTGATGCAATCCAACATAACTGGACAAGCGAAATGAGACTCTATAATTCTTTTGTTCTCTCTGAGAAACCGTTGCTACGCAATCCTGTTCGTTATTGTTAAAACACATGAAAAGCACATGCTGAGACCGCTTAATTTTTTGGCGGTGCCACGCATGGGTTCAAATAAAGAAAAATGCTTCAAATCTTTCCATGACACATCCCTGGTCTGTGTTACCAGACATATAGTTGATAACAGACTCAGTTATGTCCGTCCACGCCACAGCCGAGTAGCCATGGTAACTAGGCTGAAATTTGAGCAGCTTTCATTAGTTTTCTTTTAGAGAATCCAGCGGTAACAGCAACATTTGATAGTCTACACTGGTAACGTTCCTAAGGAAATCGGGCCTTACATGAATAGTCGCAAAACATGTCAACATGCAACGCTATTTTCAAATAGTTATGACAAAGTGACTTCCAACTAGGCAGAGTAGTTTCTCATGTAATGGGTGGGAACTTGCGTCCTCTTTAATTGTTTTTAAATATCAAGAAAACCTGATGAAGGTACTTTTACAACACTGTACAACGTGTTCACACTAATCGCTGACACTTAAACTGTCAAAACCGAATTAGAAATGAGAATTCAATTGAAAAAATTGTTGTAGGGTTTTGTCTACCTTTTGTATGACCATTTTACGTTTCTGTCCTCCAGTGCAGGGTTCCAGACTGACGAGTTTCACTTTGATTGACCCAAAGATCTCTGAGTCGCCAGGGTTCTCGGGCCAATATTGCTTGCATTTGACCTATGGGATGACACACAAATTCACTTCCATCAAATCAAACGTAAATTCCTCCAAAATTATACGCATGTGACTTAGTCCTAAATATCGTATAAGAGTGTTCTTGGCTTTTGGACTCATCGTTATCATGACGCTCTCAATGTAATTTATCATCACACTAACAATATTTTTCTATGCGTATGCGCGGAGCCCGGAGAAGCATTTTTGGCTGAAATTATGTTGGCCCAAATCGCTCGCACGACAGCGAGCGCAGCGAATATTTCGTAAACAGACATGGCGGATTCCATGAACAGGTTCGCTGCCTTGATTTCTGACCAATTTGACAACGTTCTGAAGGAGAAGGACGCAATGAACATTCGAAAGGCAACAAAAAGTGCACTGGAATTTACTGCCGGCCTATTTAATAGTTCAGAGAAAAGACATCAACGGACTTCGAAAAGCTGGATAAAAAGGCAATCTCGGGACGTGGAGGTAAGGAAGATCGATGGTGAATTTTACAAACGATCTTTCCTTGTGAGGCTTTTCAGTCATGCCTTTGGTACAAAAAAAAATGCAGACCTGTCGATATCAAAGGCTAATAATTATTTGCGCGCTTTCTGCATAGCCATACTTGAGTCGAGAGGTTTTACCCCGCTAGATATTTGCCAGGTCTCTGGCCGCACCAACCGAGCATCGTTCACTGGAAGTGTGTGCAATAACAATCACATTCAAGCAGAACATATCAGATGCTTTGTCCAATACATTTGGAAAAGGTTCGGTCAACAAACTTGCTAGAACTGAAAACCTAGCGACTACCAGCAGAGCACCAGATGTTCTTGATTTTGAGAATCGAGTCATTCCAGAGATTAACTCTGATTTAGACTTTGACAAACTCCCAAGAACTAACATTTAACATCTGTAATTAACGTCGCAGTTTAAACCTGTTCGTATGTAGATATGTATGTATGTATGTAGATATGTAAATATGTAGACTACATTCTGTAACGTCTAGGTTGGGTTGTTCTTTTTGAGAATTTGAGGCCAGTTATCGTTACGTGTTCATGGACAACATGGCAAGATTGGACAACATATGATGTGGCGATCATTTTTTTTATTGGATCGTGGCATTTGAATTGCTCTTCTATTTAAATATACTGTAATTCGCTTTATCACTTTATATGCCATTTCATGTCATGTAGCATGCCATTTGTATTCCGCCTATAAGTATTGCTGCCCGGAACCAAAACAATTTGACTTACCTTGCGCCCTTCCTGTAGATTCGTTACCATGGCAATAGTTCGGATATTTTCCTGCCACAACATCCTCCAAAAGTCGTCCATTGATGCCTTGTTGGGTGCTTGAAGAAAAATAAAAGGAGGAAATGGAACTGGTGAAATTGAACCATGTTTGCAAAGACTACCCTACACACAGTGTGAATTACCAAAAAGAAATGATTAAATAGATAAACAAAGTAACAATAATGTGTAAGCTTACGTATACATATAAAGCTTTTAACGTTCAAATTTCATAAGAAAAATTATAAAATCCTATTTCAGATCCAATTGTTAACTCGAGAAGGTTTATATCATTCCTTTTAAATGATCTTTGCCGACAAACTTGAGTTATTTTTTTTTGTTCAATTAAAATTAATACACAAAATATTTGGTGTAAAAGGTTATTTGAATGTATTTTCTTTCTGTTTTATATTGAAACTATTGCTCCCTTATTTTGGAAATGCTCCTCAACTTGTCGGTTTTGGATGGTTATTGAAAAATAAACCCTTAAAAGCAAATTTAAAATAATTTAATAACTTTAGTTATTGAATTAAGATATACTATTTTTTTTGTATTTCTATTGTATCTTGCTCATCAAATATATCATGTATCAATCAAGTGTACAATTCTTTGTAAAAATTTATGCTGTAAGAGGAGATTAATACAGTTTTTGAAAAAGTTACTTGTGTTAATGGATTCAGCGCCATAATTCTATATTTAAGTAATACCCAGTTAATTTGTTCAGATAAACGAAAAGTCTGATCATTATACCTTGCGAGGCGATGTACACCCGTTCACGGTCAAAGCTCTACCAGAGGAAGATGAATATAGATTAGAAAAAAAGAGAAGATCAATGTTGGTACATGTTATGTAATATGTCTGTTAAGCTATGAATTCATATCACTTATATCATAAATGTCGTTTATGGCAGCGCATTTGCACTGTATTATGGTATACGGTAATTATCAAGATATAGCTATAATGCATTCCAAGTCTTGTCAATGCAATTGGATAATGGTTTATTGGAAAAAGTCATTTCATAAATATACACGAATAACAGTTTAAAGAGAAAACTTAGTTTCCATGTTTATGTAATATCAATGGCTTATAAACTATGCATTGATTTCGATACAGTTATAATGACATGGGTGATTGCGCCATTGCGCATCATGTAGGCCTATACCACAATCTTTGCCAAATCATGAGGTAAAATGCATGAAAAGGAAGCAAATAAAGAGTCACATTATCACTTACAGATATGTACGATGCGTTATAGAAGTCTGAATGTGGGTCCCCGTCAAGTACTTGAAGTACCACTCTTCCAGAGTCATCTATGAGGATCGAAACAAAACGAAGAACCTCTGTAATTATCTCAATGTTAAACAAGATGATTGGTCAGATATCTCATTGATGTAATGTTATTACGTGAAGTTATTAGTACTTGTCAAGTGCTTAACGCATTTTCACCTCAACATTTAAAGTCTTCGAGAAAGAGGGGAAATCACACACGAAGATAAGAGCATCCAAATCGCTTCTTTTTCCGCAACACTTGAGAAATAATTAACATGCGATGATTGTGCACCATGAAACTTACAACACGTTTCCGATGTATCGTTGAAACAGGACAATAATATGTTTGTACCCATATTAGCCGAGATGTAATTTACATCTCTTGGTGTATTACAAGAAGTTACTCACATGGCAAAATGTTTTTGTATCTGTTCTTTTCGTCGTTCTTTTCTTTCCTCGCTACCGTTTGTGGATGGATATCTTCTGCCGGTAGGTCCTTTTGAAAGAAAAGTGAAGAATAAATAACTTAACATATTCTAGTAATGGAAAAGCAGATCAAGACGTCACGTGACTGAAAAGGAGAACCAAATCTCCTTACAAAGTCTCGTATGTTATTACCTTTCTTTTAGTAGAATCGTTTGAAAAATAAAAAAAAATGGATTGGCAATATAGCACTTCCAAAATAATAAGAAAGGTGGAAGTGAACATTGTAAGAAATTCAATATCATAATCATGAAATGAAATATTTTGAAATGCTTCAGCAAGCATGTATTGGTACAGATATGCTTTCTTTAAATCATTTAAAGTGAAAACGTTGAGGACAACGATTGAGAGACAAATAAAAACATAAAGAGGTAAGGAATAAAACGACCTACTGACTTTAAATTTTGGAAATCATATAGAAAGGAAGGTACGGAAGTGGGGTAGGGTATACAGTACCTTGAATTCTTCTGAGAAGAAGGACGTGTGTCTGTGCTTGTGCACAAAAGCTGGGAAGGCGGCGGCAGGGATAGGCCTTCGCTTGGACGATGGCATGGGTAACACCGATGGACCCGGGGAGGCTTTGGCCGGCGACCCGTCCACGCTGTCGGTGGAGTTGGCTTGTTTCAGGCGTGGTTTCACTGCTATCGCTGGTTTGTTCGGCGACCACTGGACCAGAACCGGTGGTATGTCCTCACCGCAGTCATCGCTCTGACCTGCGTTTACTTGCATAGAAGTAAAGTAATGGAAATAAAAAAGAGCAAATGTTGGTATTGATTGCGTGAATAGGAACCATTTGTATTTTTAAAACCCATCTTGCGAAAAAAGTGAAACGTCCAACCACTTTCAATTCATCTCAATGTACTTTTAATGAATGCGGATATGTGTCAGTGTGTGTGTGTGTGTGTGTGTGTGTGTGTGTGTGTGTAGGGGTAGGGGGTGCGTGTGTGTGTATGTCTGTTCTCTACTGATAAAATTTCAATCATGATCATAATATTGTCGATACAAAATAACCAAATAACAGTGCACTGTACTTGATATCACCTACAATTTGTGTTGTGTTTGAGCAAGAACAGTTTAAAGGTCCCGAAATATCATCAGGGCTACGGCAAAGATAGGCCCAATTAAACGAGGTAATTAGCATATTCCAAAAGTCGATGTAACCATGGAATTACCTTTTACATTGAGCTAAAAAGGACAAAATGATGAGATATTGCACTTTCCTGTACGAAGTATTCGATGCGTAACAATGCCCTATTTATAATTTCAAAATGTTGACATTTTGTATTAAACTTGATTCCATTAGACGTGCACATCTTCATGCTTAGATTGCAGAATACGATATGGATGTACCTTCTGGGTCGTTGAGCACCTGTAAATGTAAAGCAGGCGTGGGTTTGTCGCTGGCCTGTTGAGCTCTGTACACATACAAAGAAAAAACAACTGGGATGCACATTTGTCTTGTTTCTAAAAGGGAAAGGCTATTATCACTAAAGCGATGACAGAATGTATTATATAATCTTTCTTTTAGCCAACATAAACCATTGAGATAATTCAACTTGCGATTCATGACACCCCCGCCTTCTGTCCCCTTTAGCTAGGCAGGAAAGAGTAGCGATGTATCAGCCCATGGTTGAATCATTTTAAAGTCCTTGATTCTTGACTTTTTGCGATACGACATGGTCACAATAACACGAATTAGTTTCCAGGCCATTAGTCGCTTTTGCCCGCGTTGCAAATTAGTATAAACAAATAACGACTTTTGATTTTTGATTCAAAATACGACAATTCCCTATGAGATAGACATTCAGCACTTCTAGCAAGGGTAACATACATTTTACCCGGCTATCCAACCGCACCAAGAAGCATTCAAAACATGAAAAGGACAAGTCTAAACGAATCTATTAGCAGTCTAACTTTGCCGATATCTTAATACAGCATCAGTACTTCATGTCAAAAACATCACAATGGAGGATACAATGCACAATACTTTGGTTATAATCTCCATAATCTGATCATTTTTAGAGGCTTAATACGCCTTTGTCTGGAGACTTTAATTTATCTTAAGCCCTTGATGTGCGATGTGTGCATGTTTTCACCAATAACGTACACACATTCCAACGAGAAGGATTTTTGCTGGCACAGGGAGGGTCAATGGGGAACGTTTTGGATGGAAGGAAACGCGCTCTTGCTTTGTTTCAGATCAGATTACACTTGTTTGTATCAAGTAGTCATAATGGAGATGTAATTATGTGATATGGGTTATGGATAGTGATGTTTCTGTTCACCAACTCGTCTAAGAGTTCACATACCTTTTCCGTCTCAGTAGAATGATGACTATGACTATGACGAGGATGAGGATGACAGCTCCAAAGAGGCCGCCTACAGCGGGGACGATAGGCAATGAAGCGACACCCTCTGTGGCACGTGGTTGTTTGATTAAGGGAGAGGTTGTAGTTAGTAGAGGAGAGGCTGTAGTTTGTAGGGTTGTAGTTTGTAGTGGCGTGGTTGAAGGGATCTCTGAATGTTTGCCGTGAGAAATTAGTAAAATGTTCGGAGAAAAATGCAATCATGGTCGGCCGTCAACTCATGCAAGTGACTGACATTTAGGAACACTGCGTCCATGCTTATGAAGAGTTTTATAATTTAGAAGTACCATTGGTTAAGATATATGTTCGTGCATGGTTGAATTGTAAGCATATTGAATAATAGGTAGGACTGTAACCTCAATGTTCGGTACATTAATTTACCGAAATAGTGTATTTACCCTCTCATAGCCATAGGTGCGTGAAATGTGTGACCAGTGAATGAGCCTTTTCTGGATTGGTACTGAGAGGGTTAATGCTACGTGATTATTTGTATAGCGATGATCGACATGCAGCCATTAAGTTCTTTTCTTCTGGACTTACTGATTGTCACGTGCGTAACATGCACACCATACATGCCATACATCAACTAAAGTGACTAGATTACAGCAATGAGGTAACAGCGTACGTCCTATATAATCGATTCAAGTGCATGGTTTTATAAATTTAATCCAGACTTACTCGTCGTAAAGTTGACATGTGCGCCTCTCTTCCCCTCCCCTCTAGGTCCTATCCTGATGACAGCCAGCTGGAGGGTATACGCCGTACCTTCGCTGAGGCCTGTAATGTTGTACTCCAGCATACCAGGTAAGTCGGTGCCATCGGCTGAGGAGTTTGTCTCGCCAGAGCCTGCCATCTTCTTCCTGGAACCTCCTGATGTCTGAACCCCTCCAGAGGAGAGTGTTACTTCCCGTGATATTTCGCTGCTACTTTGGATGTAGATCTTATAACCAGCGATGGGTCCCTCACCATAGTCAACCGTCGAGTTCCATGCTCTCCATTGCACGACAGCATAGGTGAGCCCCGACTCATTCACAGTAGGTTTTTCTGACAGCGATGGTAACACTACAAAGATCAACATAATAAAATCATGGAGATAATGTACAAATGGTCATAACATGCTTAATGTTATAGGACACGTCCTAGGCACTCCATGGACTAGATTGAGAAGGATGTTACAATCATAGTTCTGGTCCCAGGGTCATATCCCTTATACATTATGTGCAGCAACTTCATTCTCTGGGTAATCTTCATCGCCTTTGAAAAAATTGACCCCAGATCATTTCCATAATCGTTAACCTGATATCAGGTACACCACCTATAATCCCACGAGGAGATACCACATGAATACCACGACATCTCCATCATGTCCATGTTACACGTATTTATATTATTCAATAAACTCCAACGTGTTCAGAATTCAGCGGCAATGCTTGTAACGCGAAAAAGGAAATTTGAACATATAACTCGGATCCTACGTAGTCTCCACTGGCTCCCGATAAGGGCTCGTGTTCAGTTTAAAATCCTCACTCTTGTATTCAAATGCTTATGTGGAAATGCTCCTGTCTATCTTACTGAATTCATCAAGCCATACCAGCCTACTCGTAATCTTCGTTCTCAATAAAAAAAATCTTCTCTCTGAAATTCGTGTAAAATCTAAGACATTCGGTCATAGAGCTTTTGCAAATACGGCACCTAAATTACGGAATAACCTCCCCCTAGGCATTAGATCATTGACAGACTTCGATCAATTCAAATCAAGACTAAAGACGCATCTGTTTGATAATTATTAGTTACTTTCAAATTATCACATAATCTATTTTTACTTTCACACGCATAGAGACCATTTGAATGGTATTATGCGTCTCTAAGAATTGAATATTATTATTATTATTATTATTCATAACAAGCGTAAACTAACCACGTACCATAGAACGTTCGATTAGGTAGCTTGACGAAAGCAAATCCCGTGGCATTTGAAGGATCTCCGATGAAGCAGTAGATGTTGTTTGCGGCATCTACAGTTTCAATAAAAAATGTGTTGTTGCGGGTCAAATTCTGAGCGCCAGAGCTGTTGTAGAAGACCGTCACGCCGCTTGAGAAATCTCCAACAACGGCTTTGATGTCCTCAGCAGATAAGAGGGCATCGCTACTCGACACGGCACATGAAAATGATGCCGTCCAAGGGTTTGATTTTGCTGATACGGTGTGAAAGCGATCTGTAAGATTAAAATAGGTATTTGCTTCAGACAAAATGCTGAATTATAGAATACATTAATATACATGCAACCTATTAGTTTTAAATAGAGATATACATATTGTTAAATGATCACCAGGTAATGTATCTAACTGAACGTATTTTCTTATGAAACTTAAAATATATGAGACCAGAATGTTCGGACTGGTTAACCTTTGCCATTCTATAACGACTTAATCAAATAACATTGAATTATCATTGCTCGTTCGCGTAATATAAAGCAAATTTAAGTTATTATAATTGTGGAGATATAGATATGCATTGTAAAATTTGGTTGTGGCCTAAATGATATCAAACATGTTTAAAACCATCGTCAAAACAATTCAAAGCAGACTTGTGTAATCAATATCCTGCAAAGATAATGGGGAATTAGATCAATCGTAGAATATTTTAGGGATATCACCAATTCTTGATCATTTCACTGCAGAAATGTCACTTAAGACGGCTAAAAAATGCGACGGTTAGAGAATGAAAGCGACATTTGACAGCTTTTTGGTTAAGCTTAAAAAAGATATTGTTCACATAGAATTATGAGACCTCGTACTTGGGTGAATGCAACATATTTACAACCCCCGCCCCTCCCCCCAAAACACACACACACACACACACACATACACACACACACGAACACAAAAATACTATAGTGCATTTTCTGTAGTTAATGATTATTTCAAATCCAAAATTGTGAGGTATATGTATCACTGACAATTGAAAAGATGTGATTTTGAGATTCGTTATATTTACCTGTCTGACAGTTCTCTCCCATCCATCGTGGGTGACATATGGCATTTCTAGAGGAGACGCACTCTCCATTGATCAGGTTACAGTCATCAAATCCTCCCCAGCAATGACAGGTTTCTGAACAGGAAGCAAAGCATCCTGTATCTGAATCGAAACGATCAGGCAAGATGAAGTAAAGCGCACCGCCGACAAAACATCTCAACTAAAAAACGGGAGATTTGCGTAGTTTGCTTCAACCATGGACCTATCATGGATGGACTGTGCTCGGATAGACTTCCTTTGATCTCTGATGACCGCCGCCTCATAAAAATTCAATACATTCAGCTGTTTTAAACAATTGGCTGTATTTCTAATCAGGTAATTCCTTCCTCTGAATGACAAAAGACAATCTATTTTGAAAAATATGTCAACCGTTCGGCCTTCGCTGGGAGCTCGAAGCTGTTCTTTTTACACACACTGTGAATTCGTTTTGGGATGAGCGAAGGGAAGATTTGAAAAAAAAAATGTAGAAAGAATTCGGTCCATAACTTTTTTGGACACCTCCGGACACGAAATTGAGCTTGTGTCCATGGAAGATCAAACACTCAACAGACGATTTACAACATATTTTTAAGTAAATATGATTGCTTAATGTGCGATATGGAGGTATTTCTCTGGCATGTTTTCTACAGTATTCTTCTTCTATTACTAAAACGAAGCAATAGTATAATCTGAAATTCACAGAATCGTATCTTTATGAGATGTACTACTACTGCACATGCATTTCAGTTCATGAAGTGGTTCTGAAATATTCTGCGCATACAGAATATACATTCCTCGAAATGCATCCAAAATTCGTTTTGCATATTTGGCGGCGGTCGTCACTGGATCAAAGAACCAACTTCGTCAAATATTCTATTGTGCTATCAATGAACGCGACTGGTGCAGGAATAAATTATTCTTCGTGCTGACTCCAGTTCTAACACCTCCCTGCTTCAAGAAAAAGACACAATATAAAAAAGCGACATATCTATGTTGTCAATAACAGCTTCATTACTGGCGCGTATTCGAAGTATGTGATGATAATCACGTATATCTACACGTATTTAATTTGGCCTATTTGGCGTAAGTTTCAATTGAAAAAATGGGAAAAAATGAAAAATACAGAATATATTTTGAAAGCATATAGCTAGGGAAAAAATATTTGAAATTCGATTCGATTCAATGTAATTCATGAAAAAGTTTGGTCCTTCTTCCAATGTATATCAATAGTAATGATTTGTGTAAGAAAATCATTTCAAAGCTCCTTCTACTGAGATATGCATTTTACAATCCATGATGCACTACTTTAACAATGACATTTCATTTATTTTGCATATTAACAGGAGTTCTTACAATCGCTACAGCTTTCTGGATATACTGTGGAATTGTGGATGAATCCGGTTTGGCATTCCCCATCAGACGATGTGCAATAACCCGAGTGTTTGTCACACGATCCACCATCAGGACAATTGCAGTACTCGGTGCATTCAGCGCCAAAGCGCCCAGCAGGACAACCAATAGGAACTGAATGTACCAGAGATAAATACATGGAGATTAATACGAAACCTCTCCGGGGAACAAGGAGAGGGAGGGAAAGAGGAAGAGTGGGAGAGAAAGAGAGAAATGACTGATTGTGAAGGGTAAAATAACAATTTAACAATATTATCCAATGCCTATTTTCATGTACACCTTTTAATATTCGTGAGGAATATAAGATAATGGGGCCATGTGTCGTCTATATTGTTCATTCTTTCATCTAATCTATTTCAAACATCATAAAATTAAACAAACTTACATTATGTATCAACTTATACAATAGCAAGGACCACTAAGAATCGAGTCTTACTATGATTGGGGACATTGCAACATATGATAACGTGAAAATAGTAAAATTGATTAAATACACCGAATATAAAGTATAAAACATTACAATCACATACACAATCACAGACAATAAACAAACACTTCAACATGCGACAAGAAGAGGTGGGATTAAGAGAGAGAGAGAGAGAGAGAGAGGGAGAGAGAGAGAGAGAAAACGAGTGCGAGAGAGGTAGGGAGCGCGATAGAAAGGATAAGAAGTAATGAAAATGATTTTTATGATAACACTTGATTCAGCTGATCAGTCGACTATAATCATGTACATAAATGTAAATACGAGGAGAAAATCATTTGGAAATGTTTGAGCTAAAGTGGTGATGTAAAGAAGTTAAACCTTTGGCCTCAGTGTGGTGACAGTATGTTACCTTGGCAGCTTTCTCCAGACCAGTTGCCATCGCAGCCTGCCGGGCAAACTCCAGTAAACCGGTCGCATGATCCTTTATTAGCGCAGTGGCAGATTTGCAGACAGTCGGCCCCAAACTTCCCATCTTGGCAAGCTGAGAGGAAAAATTACCCAGGGTGCATTCTGATATCAGAAGTATTCGTATATATATATATATATAATAATAATAATAATTTAGTAATACTTCTTATCTCTAGTTCAAAGTATGTATTACTGCAACATTCTTAATGATGATTACAACTACTTGTCCTTGCCTGTGTGTATGACATGTTGCGCACAACATGTTACTCCATTATCGGTCTTTTTTGTTCTTCATTTCATTATGAGATCAGTTCAACTGCAGGAGTGGTGATCCGTGAGATAGTGGCTGGACTCGTTACAGTGTGTCAGCTTTTATCTTGAAAAACACAATAAAAATGCCTGTAACTTTCTGCCTTCATGGTGAGCCATTGATATGATTTACAAACCACCGCATAAACCATTACTTAAATACACGAACAATCACTTCACATTACTCTATCACGTTTCCGTGTTTTGGGGGAGAGAAACCAAGGAGAAAAGTTAACTGATTATGTACTTTCGTTGCAGAAAGCGCCGGTGTAGCCGGACAGACAGGTGCAGCCAAACGGGTCAGGCAGACAAACTTGGCTTCCTTTACACACGGTGAGTGCTTCGGTTGGACCGCACTCAAACTCACACTCCCACCCGAAGCGGCGCTCACCACACGCTACATGTAAAGTATGGAAAATGAGGAAATCAAGTTGAAAGTGAGTGCCCATGGATATCGTATAATAGAAACTTATAATGGGCACATAAAATGCTTCGTGAAACTTGACTGTGCTGGGTTATATCAAACATCATACAGTGAGTGACTGCACTACAGACCGTGTATCTAGTCAACGATACAGATGTAACCAACTGGGTAGTCTGGTTTCCACGTTGTAAGACATTTCTGATCCAAACTGAGTCTAGCACTCCAAGACTAGATACCATTCTGCTCTTGGGTGAGCCGGAATAGGAATTGAGAATGATTAGTCGCCGACAGACCTGTTTTACCGGAAGACATGCTACATAATTATATGTATAACGGGGCGTCCTTGATCCACATTGGTGCTAGTATGACTCGTCAACCTTACACGTGTTATATAGCAGTTGAAAGCTGGAAACATATCCAATTATAGATATTCGGTGACAGATGTGTATTTTGTATCCGATTTATATTATTGTTGCTTTTAGATGTATTACACAATTGCTGAGTGTTTTATCCATCAAGTGATTTACATGACGTTTTAAGACACGTAGGTGGAAGCTTACATCTCAGGCAGTGTTTGCCTGCAAAGCCAGGTGCGCATATACAGGTTCCAGACTCGGGGTGGCAAATCCCACCATTATAACAGATGTCACAGTTGCGATCGCACCGAGGAAGACTCCATTTCCCTTTAGGGCATGCTAAGGATACGAAGTAGAGAATAACAAAGACACAACAAACACTTACTGCACGAGTGGCACATGATTTCACTCTGGTATCCTGTAATTAAACATGAAACATTACTTAACGTGTCAGAATAGTGTTCTTTTTATTAAGGGTTTTCATGGTCCTTACTGCTAATGCTCCTGACATTTAAGATTATGTTTAATGATAAGAAAGATTATACATTTAATCGCTGTCTAAGAGGTGCAGGCTTAGTACGAACCATCGTTGAACGATCCGATCAAGAAGCTTTCACAATGGTATCACGATTACCGATCACCTTAAAGATAGCAATGCATATGAGAGGTTTAACACTCATTGGGAAATTATATTCGTCTTCTGTGTTCCAGACAAACTGCAATGGGAACCGTGTGTTTTATTTGTGAATAAAGTAACATGTTGCACACAAATGGTTGAAGGCACGATTAACTGAAAACGCACAAAGCAGGACTCACCACTGACGATGACTCTGATCAAGCTGTACTGGTGACCGTGCAGTTTCGAATCTCGGTACGTTCCGTATACATCAGCATCATCCGTGGTTGCCTCAAAGATGCTATGTGACAGTCTTCCATCACTTCCGTTTAAAGTGTTGAGGTCTAAGTTTGAAAACTTCCGCCATCGGATTGCATTCTGTCCTGAAGATTGAGTACTAGATTGTCGCACAGAGAGCGTTAAGTTGTCTCCGGGGTAGACAGTCTTAGTGAAATGACCATACGACGGGTAATAGTTTCCTAAAATGTAGAAATGAAGATCGTCAGCTATTGAGAAAAGTACATCAAAGTTTTGGAGATATATATATATATATATATATATATATATATATATATTGCCCTTAAACCCTTTGTGGATCAGGCAACCTGCTGCTCTATGGGACCTGTGTGCATTATTTGCTCAAAAGTGCACCAACATCGTATATAGGGTTAAGTAGCGATTGTGTTTGATGTTTAAAACCTCTAAATCTGGTCAGATAGTCAATAAAATTCTCATAGTGAAATTGTATATCATATTAATTCTTTATGAAGAATGGCTGCTCTGTGAGATTTGTGTGTATGACTTCTGCTAAAACGTATCAGTTGTGGATATAGGGTAAATGTCATTATGTACATGACGAAAAATAAACGTATTGTCGATTGTTCTGAACGTTGATGATTTCAGATTATCAGATTGATTATCCATCCAAACATTACTATATAGATATCGCATATGTCCCTATCGGCCCATACTGACAAATTGTCATTGCTTTAATGCTTGCTCTGTCGTACATCTTTCATAAACAAATGTTGAACAACTGCATGATCTAAGTTCATGTTGCCTTGTAACGATAAACAATAATCTACTCATAATTCACTCTAAATAATGTAAGCCATTACCGGTTTGAGAAAGGATGGTCACAGAAGCTGATGTGGTAGTTCCGTCTGCAACCGACGTCGTTGTGCACTTGAAGACACCCACTGCTTGGTTGTCTGATGAAGGTAGAGTTTGGCGAACCGGTTCCGATAGAGAGATATTCATAGCTGCACCAGGGACATCACGTGTGTCTGTATAATGGCTGAGCTTGACGAGCCTCTCTGGGTACGTGATGCTATCAGAGGAGTTGTGTGGATTGCTGACGAGACAGGAGTACTGTGGCGATGTCCCCATGCCCCCGTATGGTGTCGGGGTGACAGCAAGCATGTGAAGCGGCGGAGCTTGATACATAGACAAAGGGAAATAATGCTTACATATTTTCATCTGTGCATGAGAATTTGTTTGATGCCGAGTAATGTGCCAATAATATGTTTTCCACAGAGCACGTAAGGGATCAATACAAAACTTTCAACGCAACACTCCAACCTCATTTACTTCTGCTTTGTCTACTCACTTGTGAAGGTAGTTATGCTGTGGACAATGGACAAAGTGTTCACCGAAGTAAATATGAGGTGTTTATTAGCCTGGGTTAAAGTTATATGTACGAATAAATATTCTTGCGTAATTAACACAATTTTTAAAAACATTAATCGTGGTATTCGTCAGGGCTGTCCCTTGAGTCCATTAGTTATCATTTGTCGTGAAATAATGATTATGAGTAATATTGGGGATTTCGCATTTGAGGTACAACGATAAATGGTGTTGAAACTAAATTGTAACTATGCTGATGTTATTACATTTTATGTAAATGATGTAACATTTTTTGTCAAAATTATGCTCTTTTTAAAGATAAATTCAAAATACACTCCGAATTTTGTATAAATCCCAGTATATCAGAAATAATAGCACTTGGTTACCATGAAGAGTATTCTCCAGATATTTTGTGTTGCTTTTCTTTTAGCCCCTCTCTCTTCCTCTTTTATCACGTATACATTCAGGATATATCATTGAAATGCCAACAGTGGTTAAGTGTACATTTATTTGTATGTTAAATCATGCAAATGATTTCGTTTGTATGTAGGCTATACGACATACCTCGTGATCTCTCACATGCTACTTTGAATTTCCGTTTGCATTTGTTATCATTCCAGAAATTAGAGCTGTTCATGTGCACACAGTGCTCGTTTCCACCGCCATTGGTTGGATTGCCAGGTGCCCACATGGAATATCTATAGCAGGTTAGAACACGTAAATAGGGAAAATACATTCATTTTAATCCTGAAAGAATATTTGAAATGTAAGAAGATCTATCTTTAAAAGAGATGATTTGAAGTAGCACAGTGTAGTTGCTACTGGTAAACGTGGCGCGATACTAGTTAGGATCCTGATACCATATCATGCCCTATATCTGCTTCCTGTTAAGCAATCTCAACGTTTTAGAGATCCACATACTTTCAGGCAATTTGTGATGAAAACGAAATCGCTTAGAGATACTTCTATTCAGACCCAGCTGTGATTTTTGTACGGGAAAAATATTTCTGCAATGACTGGACTATGGATTATCTATACCACTCATGAATTTCCATCCACAATCTGTTTCTATCCGAATCATGATTAAAACCTTCATTCAAGAGGCCCCGATCACTCTCCTTCTCTCAATACACAAGCAAACACACACACGCTAGCGCAAACATCTATGTCAATACGTGCATACTGACTTGCTCCTCATCATAATGATTGTATCAGAAGCGTAGTATAAGCTGGACGATACGTAATATGACTAGTGCGCTTACCCTGTCATATTTAATAACGTCCCGTCTGCCCATCTGAAAACCTCTTCTGTGTCGAGATCATCAAGTCCGATCCAGACGTCCCCACTACTCCTAAGAGTTATCAGCAGGTCCTGAGGAAAGGTCGCAGGAAACAACGTTAATATTTTTGGTACATACATGTACGCGTAGTTCGGCATTGTATCTCTCACAATCAGCCAGAGGATGTACTTCACTAAACTAGGAAAAAACACATCACTTGTCTTAATTATTGTTGCAACGCGTAGGTTATGCTAAAACACGTTTTTACTGAGCTTCATGCAGTGACAAGTGTTTCACTGCGACTAAGTCAAAAGTGGTTCACAGTAAAATAATTCAGAAAAAAAAAATCAAAGACCTTGTCTTGGTCATTAGAAGGGATGCGGATACCGAATGACTGGTAATCTCCTCTTTATGTGCCACTGACAAAACTGGAACCAATCATACATATAACTAATATAGAGCAGCATTTGGTTTGTCACAGAATGAGTAAAGTGCGAAAAATAAAACACTCTTCATAGGGGCAGGAGCTTATAGACGTAACAAGAAAGTAACCGCACCTGGATCTGTTGTGTTTTGGGTTGTGCTAGAGTTCCTCCTAACTGATTGCAGTATTCCCGTGCATCCGGGTACGTCGATGTGTGCGATGTCACCATATACTGGGTGTTTCCCAGCTGAGTCCATCTGCCCTGTAAAACTGTGCGTCAAGGTAAAAAACACAAGCACACGTTACTTACATAATTTCTACTATTAAACCATGTTTATACATTAGTTCTCTTTTTAATGACACCAAAACATAATATATAAGACGCACTAATATGTCGTCATATTGATGACAGTTACAGTTTCCTGATTGATCTGGGTATAACATTCGTGATACGTTTCCTCTGGTTTATATACGAAAAAAACTGGTTATGTACCATGAAAATATCCACCACGTGTCATGACCTTACTCAAACGCCATTGGTAGAATCTTTGGAGATAATTACGGGAATTATTTACCATGGGACCTGTGAAACCCAGGTCTACTGACATTTCCATATAAGTTACGAGTGACATGGACACACGGCGATGGGAAAGGTTGTTCAACATTCGCACTGTTGTGTAATTTGCTTCCATTTAAGGAATATTTGCCAACAGCTTTTGCTTAAAGGATCCTTGCTTCCCTCATTTATTCTCCATGTGTACAATTGAAATTTAAATATTAGCATTATTGTAAATTTCATTGAAATGTTACACCACCTGATGTTACGAATTCAAATTTGTTTTGTCTGAATGGTATATACGATTTTGAATTGAAAACAAATTTGTTGAAATGCTGAACTGATATACGCACGTCGATCTCGTTGACAGATGAAAGGGTTCTTCGTGGAGCAATTTGTATTGGTCCACCTTCCATGGCCCTGGTAATTGTCCGTATCGTTGTATGACAACAGACACGCACAATCGTGTTCGTTATTGTTCGGTTCATTGGTTGCCCAATTCGCGTCACTGTAATGATTAATGAGATCATTATTTTAAGGGGGTAATGAGTCAAAGTTTTTCTTGTGGAGCTTTGATCAACGTTAGGTTCTTTCTCAAATTATATAATTGGTTAGTGATTTAAGTCATGTCCATTAAAATGTTAAGTTATGGAAATAACACAAGCAGTATTCTATAACAAAATGATAGTTGAAGAAGTAGTTGTATAGTAGAAGTACTGTAGTAGTAGTTTTTGTTGTTGTAGTAGTAGAAGTAGTATTCGTAGTAGTAGTAATACTAAAACTACTAGCATTCTAAAGAGTACTATTACAAGAAATATCATAGTTGCTTTGAGTTATAATATGGTATTATAAGAATATGTAATAGTAGTGAGAATAATAGTGGTGGTACTAATTTATGTCGTAAAAATGGTAGTATCAAATTTAATATTAATAGTTGTTGTGGTAGTAGTAGTAGCAGTAGTAGTAGTATTAGTATTAGTATTATTATTATTATTAGTAGTAGTAGTAGTAGTAGTTATAATAGCAGAGGTAGTAGTAGTAGTAGTAGTAGTAGTAGTTTAAAGACAGCCCGTCCCTTTTTCAGATCACCACAAAACCATCGAAACATTGGCAAAACATATAGAGAAGTGTTAGCAAGCTGTATATTAATAATTTGAAACTGATACATAGTGTAAAATTCAAATAATGCACGTAAACAACGTCTGATTAATAGTCTTTACCTCAGGCTCTTAGCAGTTTGTGTTGAAATATCTGCTTTATTGATTAATCTGTTTATTAAGTTATGAAACGCATTATGGAAAAAATTGTTCTATACAAGGAACCATCTCCAAAGTTTGGTAATTACTCATAAAATTAGGAATTTCACACATGCATAATAACCACATAGATACTGTAACAAAGACTAATACTTTTTTCGTAGTACGAAAAAAGTCGGTTTGAAATTTAACGGCTGAAATTTTTACATGTACAGAAAGCTTCAACATGCTATATTCTCAGAAATGTTCTTGAATCACACTTTCTTCAATTTACGATCGTGATAGACGATTTCAAATTTTAAGCTTGCAAAAGGGACGGACAATCTTTAACAACATCTGCTCAGTCACCACCTACAATCTAATTAGGAGGCCAATAGGCCCATCGCATGTCAACGACACACAATGTCCAATTCGGCTGTATGTCGATCCGAATTTCAGGGTTGAACTCACTTTTATACACAAAATGTGATATATAACGTTTTAGCAAACAAAAATAATTCAAATGGCAAGGGCAGAGGACAATAATTGCATGTTTTAATAAATTTCTTGTGATATACAGGAGGAATTTGTTCAGAGCTTCGGACGTCATTTACGTCGTTATGTTTACCAAAGTAAAATCACATTTTGTATTAGATTAATTTCGATTGAATTCATTAGTATTCAGCACATATGAACACATATGAAAGTGCAATGTACAGGTTGTAATAAATATAAAACCCCTGTTTTGAAAGAATGATATGCTTAATTGCATCTTGTTTGCAAATGAGTGAACGAAATTAAATACGTGTATATACGTGTATATACATGTACGTGCAACGGCAACGAGCAGCCCATTAAACTGCGTTGTCTTATGGTAGATGTAAAGAACAACTGTTGACAATTAGGGAAATTATTAAAAATAAGTTATTAGTCGAATCTAGCTGAAATTGACACAACATGAAGTCAAGGAATGTCAACTGTTTTAGAAGCAGGCTTTGTGACATTTCATTAATTGCTTTTCTTAAAATAATCATGTGAATACATAATGAGATTTTATTTTTTTGGACAAATTTGGATCTAAAAATTGTGTGAATCAATTGATTAATTCAGAACACAACAAAGATTAAACAGCATCACACATGCCAACCCTCAACGCCAACGCCCTTTCTGCCATAAGTAGCATGCCTTATTAATAACATTGTGATGTCAGTTGCTGGCGGATTCACAGGTTTGATACACAATGGTCAATGTTGTGTTCTGAATTGATTATTTAATACACACACATTTTTAGGTCAAAATTCGTCCAAAAGTGAAAATCTCTATAAATATTCCAAGGATTATCACACAAATAATAATCAATGAAATGTTACGAAACTTGCTTCGAACAATTGAAATCCTTTTACTTATTATTGCATATGGTGGGACAATATGAGCTTAATTCGAGTTGTAAATTATTTTGTAGTATTTTTTCCAAAAGGGTAAAAACGAAAACACCTAGTACATAAGTGTACCTGCCATTCAGCGGGGTTCCATCTATCCAAGTTGTGAAAGTATGATCTTGTTGGTCCTTCCGCAATCCAATCCAGTAGCGGTGACTTCTTGATAATGGTGGCGTTATGAAAGCAGTAAGGTGTGTCTGCAAGTATACGAGGGTAAATTGAATACAACGTGTCACGCCGCTTGGACATTCTTTCCAGCATTGCGCTCAAGTACAGCGCTTACAAAATGACATATCAAGTAATTACCTCGCTATTATCGGAGCCATACTTCATCTGATAACAACAAATATTCAATGTCAGTAAAACATAGTATTCAATACTATGTTAGGAAATAAAAACTTACATTGAGAGCAGCCGATCTGATAACCGCTAGGTCTCCACCTTCAGCATTGCAGTGCTTTCGTGCGTGTGCAAAGTTTTTCTTCGTGCCTCCAACGAATCGGTAGTAGGAGTCACCGAACAACTGCCAGGAACAATGCGGCTGTGACTGAGATACTGCGTAGACAAGCAGGGAGAAATGCAAATACTGTGCACGAAATGCCTTCCTATTATTACAAAAACAAAAATGCCTGTGTAATTAGTGCGAACAGAGTGATGTTACCTACCTGCATTTTCATTATTTTGATTAAGTTTGAAGCGGAAAATTAATTAAATACAACGAGGAAATTATGTTTTCTCCTAGCCATTTGAAGTCATGCAACCAATCAAAGCTCGCATTAAGAAGGGATGGTCTGCTAGGTATTCTTCACTTTGACATGCCTTAGTGGTGATAAACAGAGAATTAAAGAATTAAAGCCCAAAACATCGATTGTTTACAAAAAGAGTATGAACTTAAAAGTACTACATGTAGTGTACGTTTTGATTTCAGCATGAATTGAATATCATTTTTTTGAACATGAAGTACCGAAAATGTATGCCTGAATGTATGTGGAAGCGCACACGAACGAGAGTAGGTGTGTGTTTGTGGGAGTGTTTTTGTTCCCAATAAACCACCCACTTCCATTAGTTTAATCATCGTTCTGCCGCCTTTGTTATTTAGAAGTTGAGTTGATGCGTTATAGGTACGCATAGGAGGGAAGGAGGGGGGGGGGGGGGCGCAAATCAAATGCCACTGAGTTCCAGCACACTTTAAAAAGGTTGCATCATATTCATCATAGGAGGGTGTGTCTAATGACGGTAGAACAACATCCTTTCTGTCAGTATTTTGAGAGGATGAAGGGGTACGATTATAACGAATATACTTACGAAGATTCGGTATGCCTATTTGACAAATGTAACGGTGACGTAGCCTGCAATTTCGCTGTTCCCATTTGCCATCGTTATTGTAAAAAGTACTAGCTGACCGCAGATGAGCGAGGATGACCACACATTTGCCAATGTGTTCACCAATCGCCCAGTTTCTGAATCTGAAACGACATGGGCTCATAAATAGAGACACATCATACGATTGCACAGTCACCACACATAGTGTACATCCCGTGATGGAGTAACTCCTAGTATCGTGCTCGAATTCGACAAAAGAAAAAAAACACACGCAAGGCTCGATTCAAGGCACATTTTATATGGGAAATCTAGAATAATATGTTACGCATGTGTCATTGTTAACACTTGAAATTTATCAAAATGCTTGAAAAGAAATGTATTTGTAAAATTGAATTAAATTCCTTTAACACGGTTGCTTATAATGATGAATATTATATTTATAAACTACTGTATTTTGAGAGTAATGGTGACTTGGGTGATACGTTTCGATGTTTACCATTACTGTAGTGTCTAGAAGTTAGTACCAATGTGTTTTCTTTTCTCAGAAACAACCCTTTTCCTTGCCTTCATTGCTTCTTTACAACACAATCAACTCACTGAATAGCCTGTCGATCGGTCCATGTGTAAGCGCTGTCGCCATCCGGGTCATGTAGTCCGATCCAGTAACGAGCTGGAGAGTATTTCAATTTTACTTCTCCCTCGTCAATGTATCGTTGGTAGAGGCGTTCCCTGTCTAGCCTGTCGGCTATAAATGTCTGGTTATTGCACATCGCAATTCAAAGAATGAAAGAAGATCCAGTTATTATAAAATCGTGCAAACATATTAACAATATTAATGGCATCACTACTGATAATATGTATCCCCGCCCTACCCCCGCACTCCCACACTGTGGACCCTCAACACAAGTCTCCACGCTCCGATCATTACAGGAAATCGACACCTATATCTGTACCTCCGTTTATCATATTTATTTCAATGAATTATGTTTGGGTGCAAGTCCTTCTTCGATCTCAGTTCTGTCGTGTCAGTTGTGCTATTAGGGTGGTGTAGGGTGGTGTTAGGGGATATTGTCTGCAGTTTGACATTTGCCCAAACTGTGAAAGAGATGTTGTACGACCTTTTAACATGACTAAACGCACGCATAATGTATGATGACCAGTGGCGGCTGAACCGAGGGGAGGAGGTGGTGCTGGGAATTACTTGTTCAGTTCGTAAACGCACATCGTCTCATAATATATATTGAAACGAATGATTTGCTTGATACATCTGACGGGTAACCCTTCCCCTCTTGCATTTCGTGCTAACAAACTTCGTCTTGTTTTGTCTTTACAATTTTTAGCCTGAGAGTCTAACCATTGTAGTACGATATTCATTCCACGCAATGAGACGCAGTGATAGTTATAGCTTTCGGACATAAATCCCTCATGTTTCAGAGAACAAAATATATTTACCAATACAATGAAACCTGCATAGAAAGACGGCTCAGAGGATACAGAATATGTGGTCTTCATCAGCAGGTGGTCTGATTTGTACAGGCTGCTTTTTTACATTTTTTTTAATTTTTCTATAAACATGAACAATAAATGTGTTTTTCAGATTATCGTGGTCTCTCTGAGCAGGTGGTTCCATAAACACAGGGTAGCCCATTGTCAATAGTCATGAAACCCGGCAGAAATCAGGGGTATACCCTACCTTCACGATCCTTATCGGGAAAATTGAGAAAAAAAAACATCCTTGTTTACGTTTGAAATGCTCCATTTCATAGCGACCATAGTCTACATTCATTTATACCATACTGCGACGCACAGTGTATAGCTCGGCGGTGCGCTCCTCGCCTAATCGTATCACTGCAGAGCGGAGAGGGCCGTGATGTGCACCGGTACGGTATCCGATACAGAGATCACTACTTTTTAAACGACCCACCCAAAATCTACTCGCAATCTAGCAATAAAGATAATTCCGTTCATATTCAGTCTTTAGTTTTATTAGTGGAAGGGAAGCTCTTGTACAGAATTTTCATCCATTTCCCGTGGTTTTACAACATTTAATTTGTTGACGTACAAAGGGTCTACCAAGTTTCTAAGCAGGATTCTTCGTACTTTAAACAGTTATGGTTTCCTTCTTCTAGAACGTAGAAATGATAGCCAGTATGAACAATCTTTCGCTATCGAATTCATATCTAATGTTATGTGATATAAGTCCTTTTATCACTCCCCCGCCCAAATAATGTTTCCACGTTAATGACCACTTTCCAGAAGCCGAATTACCCTCAAGGTTATAGCTGACCCTCGGGTTTATCGAGCTAGCATGAATAACATTTACTGGAATTTAGGATGACGGAGGTAAGGTCCAGTTTCTGTGAGATCATCATGCATCAAAGAAACTGACCTTCTGTATGAATTTCACTATAATTGTTTACTTCAAACTTGAGGCAGGAAGGGTATATATTCAGAGAGCTCACAGAGTTTGAAGCATTTCCAGAATTGATTCCTGAGTTATTTCAGCAGACAATAGTTCCATAGTTATTTTAGCGGAGTTATTTCAGAAGATTCATCAAATGTATTCATCACAGAGTTATTGATTTGAGTTTTTAGGTATTAAATGTATTACAATGCAATGTACACCGAGTCCACGAGTCCTTTTCCAAGTTTAACTCAGAATTAAGCAAACTATAGACATTATTAAATAGTTGATCCCGCAACAACAACCCGCATTACACAACACTAGCCATATTTCCGTTAGCTCTCCTTGCCGACCTCGAACAGGAAAGAACAACGGAAAAAAGTCGTTGTTTAATATGGATCTTCTGTGCCAGAGAAACCTTACGATACAGGATTAGTATATGTAGGCCTACAGATGCCAAAATATTCAGTGGTAATGCACCCCCCTCCCCTTTACCACCTTTTCTACCCCCTGAACATAGTGAGTTGTATTTCCTATGATGCACATCATTGGTTGTTGGAATTCATCTGAAATTGAATAAACTTGCACCGTTTTGTTATTGTCTTCGCCTCTGTAATGCTCCATTTACTGAAAACGAGGAAAGCACTGATAAGCTTTCTCGCTCGATTTTTGACAGTTTGAAACTCATTAAATGAGATTGAAATTTTACAAGGCGCGGGGAATCAGGAAGGTGTTAGAACTGGAGTCAGCACGAAGAGTGAAAGCACATTATATGAAAGATAAAAAAATTTGGATGCATTTAGACGAATATATATTCTGTATGCGCAGAATATTTCAGAGCCACTTCATGTACTGAAGTGCTGCGCAGTAGTAGAACATCGTATAAATGATACGATTCTGTGAATTTCAAATTATATTGTTGCTTCGGGGTTTTTTTCTTGATAAATCGAGAATACTGTCGAGAACATGTCACAGAAATGCCTCCATATCGCACATTGGGCAATCGTATTTCCTTACAAATATCTTGTAAATCGTTTATTGAGTGCTTAACCTTCCATGGAAACAGCCTGGATTTCATGTGCGGAGATGTCCGAAAAAGTTACGGACAAATTCTTGCTCCAATTTTATCAAAAAATCTCTTCGCTCACCCCCACGCTAATTTCCAGTGTGTGCAACAAGATCAGCTATGAACTCCCAGCGAAGGCTGAACGGTTGACATATACAGTATATTTCTCAAACCAGCGTATTGTTTGAAACACCTGAATGTCTTGAATTTTTATGAGGTGGCGGTCAATATAGATCAAAGAAAGTCTATCCGAGCGCAGTCCATCCATGATAGGTCCATGGGACAATGCAGGTTCTTAGATCTTTCTCCGTTCATCTATAAAAAAAAATCCTGTTACCTTTTTTTTTTTTTTTTTTTTAATAAAATGTAGCATGAATGCTGACATCTGTTATTCAACTCTAATGCGGCATCAACATGTGTTCATTTTTTGTTGGCTAAGGGGTATATGTGTGTGTGTGGGGGGGGGGGGGGGGATGGGGGGGGGAGATGTTGTGTTTGTCTTATAGGGCTATTGTTACCCCTTAACCCCCTCATGTCCTCTTTTTAAAACAAATCGCAATTGAAAATTGAAGAGGGTGCATGCGTAACCACATATCAAGTGGTTTTATTTCATAATCTATCTTACAGATAATTCCTCATCATCTTAGTAGGGCTACTTCATTTTATTAAAACACTTAAAAACAATTAAGATTGGTATAGGTTTTCCCACTCAATTTTGATATTTTTTTATCATCTGATTCGTTTTCAAATATCAAAGCGGATACAACACGATGGACGAAACGTGATTAATTCGCTCTTTAATATCCTTCCTATCCACTTTTCCATCCGGGATAGGCAGGTGCTCAGGCTTTGCTTTTCAAATTCAGGCATGTCAATTGAAATGGAAATGTGTTAATCATACGATTAGCATTCACCGTTTCTTTTATTTGCACTTCTTGTGTTTCATATTTACCATCCTCATCAACATATTTATAATTTTAGCATACGAAAACTAACTAATAAAAAATATGAGTGTTGGGCAAGTATTTATATGGCCCTCGTCCGTACACATTATCAACGTGTTTGTTTTTCAGTTTATTTAACAAGTCTGCATTTTAAAGGTCCTATGACATAAAAATGCAAGTTGACTTAATTTGATGCAAATTAATATGTATATAACAAAGTCACTAACTGTTCAATGGAATTATGTGTCCTATATTTTAAAATGATTTTTCTTTATTTTTTCTCAGCACTGATAAGCCCCGCCTCCAGAGTATCCTTCAACTCAAGATTCTTCTTGTGACATCATCAAATGTAGAAATTAGCACGATAATAGACAGAATTTATGCAGAAACTAAACATTGCAATGACTATCTCCACCTGCCCACAAAAGCATCACATGTCTTCACACAATACCATCTAACAACATTTTCATGTGGGAATAATCGTTTGTTATGTCAGAAATGTGCTAGTTATGCCAAGGAAAGAAGTGCATTGTATAAACACGTGATGCTATTATAAGCACTTGCAGGTAGTCATTGCAATGTTCAGTTTGTCCATAAATTCTGTCTATTATCCTGCTAATTTCTTCCTTTGATGATGTCACAAGAAGAATCCTGAGTTGGAGGATATTCTGGAGGCGGGAATAATCAGTACTGAGATTTTTTTTTGTTATATACATATTAAGTTTTAACTGTGCAAATTATTACTTTTCTTTGAAATTTACATCTTTTTATTGGTTCAAAATACATGTAAGCCGTGCATACTGCTGATTTTGAACATCATTATTCAAGAAATATTTTGGTAACAAGTGATAAATGTTAATACATCTTACTATTAATGCATATTACTAATGGCCTTTTCTTTCCAGTGGGATATTGACTGACAGAAAAAAAACTGAAAGCAATTGAATATAACGTATTTATTTAAACACCAAACTTAATCAAGTAAAAATTGTTCATTTGGTAACAGTGTCTTTACATTCGTTATATTATAGTGGGCTTACCTGTTGTGCCTCTGATGTAATAACCACGATGTCCCCGCCCTGACCTTGGCAGTACGTCCTGACGTCATCAAACGACTTGTAGCCATCTCCACCATGATGGAACTCGTATGTTGACCCTTGGAAGTCATTGTCACTTGTAATGGAACAGATCTGGCAGTCCACTGTAGGAAGCAGACATATGAAATACTTTGTTATGAAATAGTTTGTCAAGATGAAGTATCCATTCAAACTTGTGAATGTCCTATCACATGCCGACATTTCTTATGAATTAAATTAAAGTGCATGTATAGGCTTACTAGGATTACTTGGTAATTTCTACACGTACATACCCAAAACATGGACCAAATAGAACATGACTGTGTAATTCTTTGTGTGAACGAGGACAAATGATTACTTTGCCATCGGCCAAGCTGCCATAATTACGATTAAGGGCGTCGAATGATTCCTGCCTGGTACTTAGGCTATTTATTGTGTTCACATATGTAGCGTGAGGGGGTTGAGTGGGCAAAAGACTAGTACAAGGGAGCGGGTGAGGAGGTTAATCCTCAGCAGCGATCAAATCCCGCACCTCTTAAGACCAGCCAATATTGGGAGAACCCCGAAAATTATGTCGTTACACTTCGACTATCCAGTGGGAATTAACGGGGCTGGCCTCAATAGTGAAATGTTTCCTCCCAATGTTTTTCCCATCAAATCCGGATGAGATGAAGGTGAATTGCTTCCTTCTTTGATTGCGATAAAACGGTGAGTGATTTTGTTATAGTGTAAGAGAATCACCGGTTCCCTGGCTATGATAAGAATGTGCTATATTCAAAAACATCCCCCACGACATAATTATATCGAGAAGATTTTTATTTCATTCAGTTGTAAATGTAAAAGTCAACAGCCATCACAGTGAGTAATCTTCAGGAATGAAGCAGCACTTTACTGAAAGAAGAAGAAGAAGAAGAAGAAGAAGAAGAAGAAGAAGAAGAAGAAGAAGAAGATTGCCAGTGGTTTCTTGTAAAAACATTATTGGTCACCTTTCAAACATGCACAGAAAGGAGAAACAAAGACTTTCATGTCAATGATTAGGAAATCAGTGTGCATAATCATATCATTAATGCTTGAACACACTAGTTTTTTTGGAGTACACGAAGACAACTAACATTCCTGGAATGCCCGTATCCGAGGAGCCATAAACAAAGTTTCAGTATCTTAAAAAAATGTTGCAATTATATTCTCATGTACTGCACATGGTTTGTTGCTCACTTATTCTGTCTGTAACATCACTTAATTCTGAGTGTCATTTGTGCATGGTATCCACAAATGTACATAAGTGATGCGCTCCAATTCCATACAGCTGCATGTCATCTGGCATTATTCAAAGTGACATACATTACCATGACTCAACAATGCTCGGTCATCGGCAACTGTATAAAACGCACAACTAGCATCCAACTTACTACGAAGTTCACACGTACCCCACAAGAACAGCACTCAATCTAAAAATACCGAAAACCCCTAAATAATATGCCAGAGTAGGATACGCTACACCAGTCCCAAACATTGACATTCACTCTCCCCTAACATCACGCAAGTCTCCCCCCTCCCCAAAATAATTCAGGATCGTTCAGTATGCCGATGATACAGTATTGTTTTTAGATGACACAGCTGCCAGTTTCCGCAACTTACTTCATATTTTGAATTCTTTGGAAATTGGAGAAGGCTTTAATAAGATTGATATGCAGAAAACAAATGCAGTTTGGATTGGTGCCAAATTGCATTACAATATTGAAGATATACGATTGAAAGGAAGACAAGTGAATTTTGCGCATAATGATTATTTTTGTTACCTTGGTACTGACTTTCATGTTGATATTGATAAAATATCTGATTATAATTATGACAGAATGTCTGACAAAGTAAAGCGTCACATGATTTCTTGGATCAAACGGAGCATTACATTTCTTGGAAGAGTTACAGTTACTAAATCGTTACTGTTACCACAGTTTAATAATTTGTTTATGTCAATTCCAGCTCCTTCAGTTAAGCTAATGAAATCAATAAAAGTAAAGTTCCTTAATTTAATATGAACAAAATTAGCCTGATTAGATTAGTAGGCAACAGGTTGTGGGTACTTTATATGAAGAAGGTGGTTTTAAGATGACAGATCTCGAGTTTTTTAGTAGTCATTAAAGCTCGCGTGGATTCAAAGATTGGTCTTAGGTGCATGTAATGATGTTAATAATTTGATCCAGTTGTTTTTAAGAAAACCATTTGAAGTAGGGTTTGGTGATGAATATTTTAACATGAAGTTGACAATCTCTTTTGGAAAGATGTATTTTATGCTTTGTCTTTTCTGTGTCAGGCAGTGGTAGATGATTGGTTAACTTATCCATTGTGGAGGATTGTTCTTTCCAAATTGGGAGAACAATCTTTATTTTTTAGATCTTGGTACAAAAAAGTCATAAGTCATTAGATGTATAAATGACTTTATTGATATCGAGGGGAATTTGTTACCTCGTGAAGAATGTGAATAAACATTTTCCTTGAAACTGAAGTATTTGTCTTACTATTCTATAAGTCAAGCGATAAAGTGTCAGTATAAGATTCATATTGAAAATGTGAAAACAATATAGAAAGTAAATTGATGCCGTCACATATCAAAACACTTGTATATGACCTACAAGGATTTCGATACATTTACAAATCTCTAATTGGAAAAATCAAATGTGTACCCTCAGTATGTTTAAATAGGAACGAAATTTATATGACAGCACTGATCCGTTTATGCAGAAATGTCATATTATGATATTTCGATTTACTCCAGATATTTTCAGTATAGTAAACAGGATTTTGTTGTTGTATAAGGTACTGTACAAGATGAGAATAGTCAGTAATGA
The DNA here is from genome assembly GCA_963669155.1 of Arbacia lixula. Classification (NCBI taxonomy): domain Eukaryota; kingdom Metazoa; phylum Echinodermata; class Echinoidea; order Arbacioida; family Arbaciidae; genus Arbacia; species Arbacia lixula. The sequence goes on along the minus strand of OZ022586.1, from coordinate 15,055,613 downwards.
TACATGTTCGTTTTGTAATAATGAGGTGAAAGACATTGTATATTTCTTTTTCGACTGTGAAATCAGTAAATCAATTTGGAAGGAAACATCAAAATGGATAAATGAAGGTTCTTTAGTACAGATAGAGTTCAATTTACGAAATATGATTTTTGGCTTTGAAGACAAGAGAAATGATGCCTACAATTGCATGGTTGTAATTTTGATCAGTTAACAACTGTTCGTACAAAAGCTTAATGATAAAAAAAAATCATATTTTTAGTACCATAAAAGTTATTAAATATCATCTACTTGAGAGATATATTGGTTTTATTTGAAGAAAACATAACAAATTTGTTGCTAAATGGCATCCACTTAAATCTTTGTTTTAAACCCTAAAGAGAGAATGTGATTTAGTGTATTTCATTTCAGTGTAAAAAATAAACATTCTTCTACATTGTGAAATATTTATTTAACTCAATAAAATAGCCTATGGAGGGCTAAATAAAAAAAAAAACATGGAGAAGCAAAGTACCCAATTGAAATTATACGTTATCGATGGATCATAATTGAGTAATAACACATCATTAAAGGAAGTGTTGCCTTTACGAAAGTCATCAAACTCGACACGAATCAGCAAAACACCCTAAATATAACAATTTTACAGTTTAAGCTTCACGAACCTTTTCTGGAAAAGTTAACAACTATCCCTGTTTACGTTTGAAACACCCAAGTTTCGTAGCGACCATATCGTGCATTAATAAAATTGCACCGGCCAATGTCGGTGTGAGGGGCATTGCGCAAACCACCGATAGCCGCGATATGTGTAATTTAAGCCTTAGGCACTAGGCTCCTAGATTTTGGCCCCGTCCAAAACTTACTCGAAATCTAGCGATCAATCATAATTCTCCAAATGCCATTTCTTAATTCTTGTATTGTGAGGAAAGCTGTGTATAGTACTTTATTCCATTCTTGGTGGAATTTACACAATTATATTTTATTTCCTTCTTAACTCTTTACCTGCCGCTGTCACATTTTTGCGACTAAGTGGTAACGTGCCGCTGTCGCAACTAGAGGGGTTTTACCCCCGGCAAGTTAAGAGTGAAGGGTCACCATACCGTAAAGAGATTTCATTTACATGTACACGTAATCGATCAGGTAAAATAGAGAACAGGCGATACCCTAGCTTACTATCTCCCTAGACAGTAATAAAGAAAAACTTTTTTGTTTGGCCCGCTGACCTAGGGCTGAAGATTTCTCCACTTTTTTAAATTTTTCATCGTATTAGTAGCACGTTCACCTTCTGGGTTTTCCGGACTTTTTTGACAACTATTGTTACTTTACGCACAGATGCACATGCAAAAACATTTGCGTACACACACACACACACACACACACACATACACACACACTGGCAAATATGGGCAAGCACAAACACAGACACACATGTACAGGACCATACAAACACGCGATATCATATCCCCTTTAAAAAGTAATATTATTGGTAAATTTGTTAAGCAAGATTACTATGTAACTTCTCATTCTCCCTCTGTTTTTTGCCACCCATCTCAAGACATCAGACTCAACTGCTCTATGCCTGACTCAATCCAAGTGAGGACAATTTGATAATGGCTAACTAAAAAATTCATGTCATACGAAATAAATAGTTGTCAATGTGTACATAAATGATAATGTCAAACACATTACGTCAAGTGACGCATGTAAAAGAATGGAATTAACACATTAATTCATTGATATCAAATACTGTTTTTGACCTCTGACCGAAAATATGACACTACCACCACCCACACCCCACACACTTGTACCTCCTTCTCGGAGGAGGGTTCAATTTGGAATTGAAACTCATACATACCTCCGGTGGCTGCAAGCACAATAATGAAAGCTAGTAATGCGCCCATCTTTAGACGATTGCAATTATTGTCGCAATCAGCGTCCCGCACACATGGTTTCCAAAATGCGTCTTCCTTATTGGGAATATTGGCAGTAATATCTCGTTCGTAAATGTGTGTCGTCCCAGATGCAAACAAGTACGTTCCGTTATATTCAACACTCTGAGTCGTGTTATTGCCAATTGGACTGATTACTTTGAATCAATCAAATGTGTTTTTTTTTGCGCGCGCGGTTCTCCACTATTTTGCGCTACTTCCTCCTGAAGAAATCAGTCTGTTTCAAAGTCAGCGGAATGTGCAATATCACAGTAAGGGCCTATCTCACTGACGGAGATGACGCATCAACTAACGAGACCGGAAACGGCGTGCGCTCTCACTATTAAAGGCGACGTCGCTGCGACTTTGTTCTGTATATAGTAACCTCAGCGACGTCTTTAGGACGTCTCCAAGACCTGCTTGAGACTGAATGTCTTAAAGGGATAGTTCACCCTGAAAATATGTTGGTTTCAATCAAAGGAGGCATATGAAAAGAACATATTAGTGAAGGTTTAACGAAAATCGTTCAGAGGAAAAGAAAATTATTTGATTTCAATTTTTTTATATTGTGACGTCACGTGTGAAGTGCTCTCCCATATGTTGTACAAACCAATTCCATGAATTGCTTTTTCCCTTACTTCACTTTACCAGCCTCTTCTTTAGTATTTCTCTCTAATATTTTGCCTCTCTCCCTTTCTCTCCCTCTCTCTCTCTCTCTCTCTCTCTCTCTCTCTCTCTCTCATGTTAATATATTAATAACCATGTTTCTTTACTTCGTCCCTCCACTATCTACCCCCTAACCTCACTTTACAGCCCCATTCTCCATTCCTCTCTGTATATATTCATTAACCCTTTCTATGCCAGACAAATTGTTGCTAGATTTGTGCGTACTACCTGTGATATAAGTAATGCGGCACACGAGATTATGGTTCAATACCTGGCGGAGACATTTCTTAACTTGAGTTTTCATCTCAGGTCATTTCAATATGGAGGAGCTGACACTTTTTTCCTATCTTTCTTAATATTTCTTACAGGAAGCCTGACAGCGTTGTTATTGGTACTATCCTTTCAGAATGTTTATTTTCAGTACTGATGTGACTAATACGTTGGGAACTAGATACATGTTCCAAATTACAATTACATCCTTATTTTACATTGTCGTGCAACGCAGATGTCTTTATTGTATATGAAACCTGGTTTATATTTCATGGAATGAAAATTTCTAAATATGGGCAAAAATCGTGCTCCACTCATCCTGAACATCATGAAGTGTTAGCTTGTATCCTGGTTACCGTCGTTAAGATGGCGGCGTTCCAATCTCTGTCAGAAAGGGGGTTATCTGTCGTACGTTCAATGAACACTACGAGAGAAATCTCATTACAGGTGGGAACAGAAAAGTATGTACAGCGCAAATACATTAAGTGTAATACTCTCCTACTCTGACAAAAGGAAGCAAGTGACAAATCACTGAAATCTGGGTTATTGGTATTCTTATATTGCACCCAGCATTCCCTACATACGGCCAAAATCTGGACCAGAAATATTCATCTTGCTGTGAGATATTCAATCTAACATGATGTGGTTTTGCACTGATGACATTGCAATTGAAAGACACACTTTGCTCATTTATAATAAAAATATCTTTTGTTAGTTGCTCCCTTTTGTCAGAATAGGGCAGAAGAGATCTTGTAGGTCATTGTAGGTAGTTGGTGTACGCATGCTGTGTTCCTCCTTGTCAACATAACCGCTGACTACTCATCTCTAAATGTGATATGGTGACTTACATATTATGCTGTGTATGTGTGTAAATTAATGAATTAGCACGTCGCTATAACATTCTGTGCCAGCTTCAATATCACCATTAACAGGATTTATTTGTGTGTGTTCTTTCAATCAGTGTTATCACTGTCCATTCTACATAGCCATCACTTCAGAGGTTCACCTCTGACCACCTGGCCGCTCCCAAATTCGATATAACTCACACAACTCTTTTTACCACTCCCTAACTCATGTTGCAAATTCAGTCTCCCCCCCCCCCTCTCTCTCTCTCTCTCTCTCTCTCTTCCTCTCTCTCTCTCTCTCTCTCTCTCTCTCTCTCTTCGTCTCTCTCTCTCCCCACTTTCTCTCATTCTCTCTTATCCCCCATATTTTACCTCACCCCCTTCTTTTCCTTCTGCCTTTATCCCTTTTCTCACTTGTTTCAACACTTTCGATTGTTCTTCCTCTTCCACATTACATAGCACACCTTGTTATATTTTTACTGCTTATCATATTGTATCCTACTCGTGTGTATTTGTGAGTTATTTTATTATGTGTCGTTTGTATATGTATATATAAATGTGTGTGTGTGTGTGTGTGTGTGTGTGTAGGTATGTGCGTAATGGAGAAAGAACTAGGTATACACATATGAAGATACATGTATATAGGTCCAAATAGGTTCTGTGTATGCTTGTTTAAGAGTTGTGTGTGTGCAAGTACGCGTCTCTCTCCCTCACTTCCACACGCACATGTTATTGAAGAGGAAGGGGGGGGGGGGGAGTGCCCCTTTTCATCACCTCTTTTTGGATCCTCTTTTGGGTCATTAAATTCTAACTATTTGAACATAGTCAAATACCCTGTCTTAAGATTTATCACGCCTGGGGGTGTTTCACCAAGCTGGTCATAAGCTACGCACGACTAGCAACAAGAATCCTAATTTACAAAGATCAGAGATCAACTTCAGCTGATAGGCTGATCAAAATCATTGTGAATCTGATTTATCACAATAGCTTAGAGGTGGCGGCGAGAGAAGGATGTAAAGCAGACTACTGTGTTTATATTTTTTTTTCAATCAGCAATCCCCAATTTGAATGTCCTGCCTATTCACATTCTTCACCATTATCAAGTAATTTATCTTACATTGTCTGCTACTCAATTTCAAGAAAATGCGATACATTTTGATGGGCCCTTTAACATGCAAGTCTTGTCATTTCTGAACGCTCGTCGTATGAACGATGACAAATTGGCAGGACCGAAGCGATATTGAGGAACTGAAAAGCAAAGTACGCTTTCCGTTCTAGGTCATTATAAAAGGAAGTGTCCCCTCCATTTTCTGCTCTTCACTTGGAGACACATCACTTAAATATATCCCTCTTCGCATATGTAAACATTAGCGTACGTGGTATTCTATTTCTAAGTGTGTCAGAAGAGCAAAACTCATTACCTAGGTCATAGTTGATTTGCTCAGAGATTTAAGGAAAAAAAACACACGAATACACACATGTTGTCAGGAAAAATAATCATGACAAATGAGAATGTCACTTTGAAAGATTCTTTCTTTCTCTAATCAGAAAGAGAAATGTGTCATCCGACCTCCCAATAACACGATACATTTTCTGGGACACCAATGTGTACATTATCATTACCTATACAGTGTGTCCCAGAAAAACGGAAACCCGTTTTGGAGGTCGATAACGTAATCATAAAATATCATATTATTATAAAGATGACATCAATATTGAGAGTTAAGTATCTTGTTTGATTTGGTACCAAATTCACGACGAATTATTCACGCACGACAGATTTCAAGCAATTATAAGTGCTCGATGTCAGAAACGTTTTGCGCAGAATAATGAATGTTGTTTGCACTACGTTGATGCTTCCTTACAAATCTTGACCACGTGTCCTGCGTAACTTGATTTTGACTATTATTTTTTAAACACCTGATGCTCCTCAACGCATGACTCTTATCTGTCATGTTAGGTGTCAAATGAAGAAGGAACACCGTGCTTTCTAATGATGTGTATAGTATTCCATTATTTTTTTTCAGTCAACTAGAGAATAACATAGAATCTCGGTTTCCTTTTTTCTGGGACACACGGTATAATCATTACAATTACAATTACATTGAATACAATCTAATCTACGGGATTTTTATTGATATACTGGGTGATATCAAAATAATTTGGGAGAATTGTCACAAATCTGAGACTAGGCTCCTGACGCGGCGAATAGCTATCAGACGCCTGAGTGAGCTCAGCTGGTGTCTCACGCGGTGATTTGTACGGAAAAAGATGGCGCGCGACCTGATGGACTCCGCACGACAATCTGGGTAGTGCACCTTCTAGTGTCTATAGCTCTATGGTCCATTGTTATGCTGCCCTCACTTGGCATGTACTTGTCACGTCTGAAGACCAAGGTAGACACGTACCTACGCCAAGCTCTATATTATTATCGTTACTGTCGTTTCGCCTCATAACAGCAAAATGCTATTTCATGGATCACCAATTACAAAGAGGAATAGGGCCTAGGGATTATTTAAAAAATAGACCATAATTTTATTGCTACATTAGAACTTTCTAGAAAGGAGGCCCATTATCACTTATCACGAGAGAGGCACTATATCATCACAAGTAGGTTTTCCTATTGCATGTGGAACTTTGTTATTACAGCAATCGAAAGAGTGGCACTGATCTTAATGTTCTGTGAAAGAGCAGAATACGACATTTTCACGCGGGGAAATACTAGTAAACACACATGTCTGTTACCCATATTATGTGATACAAAAAAAAAGGCTTCGCGAATAAAACGTATTTGACCCTATCTTGCCCACACAGCTCAATTATTTATGGAAAAAAAAATACTGTCTGATTTATATTGTTTTAGCATAGTTCAACTGATGTTTTAATGTGAGCAAAACAGCATTCCTTGATTTTTTTTACCTTTTCTCTCATTTTTTAACTCATAGCTAACTAGTTAATAAACACATTTCCACCTGCCAAGTATCAGAAAATTCCTCATTTAAAGATTAGTAACGTTCCAAGGACCAAAATATTGGAATTCCTTACACCGAACTGTAAGACGAACTGCCACACTATACACATTAAAAAGAAAGCTGAAAACACACAATTCCACAATTCAACATCATACAGCTGGCATTGATACCCTATAATATTGTCAGTTACACAACTCAATTAATCTACCTGCATCCGCGCAGTTTGCTCCTACACAAACAAACATTATAAACACAATGTCAATCATTTACCGAGTGCAGTGTCTCACATTGCCACCCCCCCCCCCCCCGCTACACACACACACACACACACACACACACACTTCCCCTCCATCCCTGTTCCCTTTCCCTCCCCATATCTCCGATGATTTATTTTGTATTCATCAATACATTAAACGAACATTTTGTATTCTCTTTTTATGTTTTTAGATATTAATTGTTTTTACCCCCCCCCTATCACACACACACACACACACACACACACACACACACACACAGACACACACTCAGTCTCAGCTTCTTGCTTTATGAAGCTGTCACGATATAGTATACAAATATTTCATGACCATGAGGGATCTTGTGGAATCTATTTGCACCGAGGTTAAGTGGAGGGCGTGCGGTACTATTTTCCCGAGACTGCAGGTCGAGGGAAAATGGTACTGCACGCCCCCCACTTCACCGAGGGGACCAATAGATTCCACAAAGTTCCCGAATAAAGATCATGAAATATTTGTTTTATATCCTTCATTAATATATTCTTTGTTCATTAATTGAATCCTTACCATGGACCTTGTTGTGCCCGTGCTCTAAGCCCCGAACGCAGGAGCCCGATTCAGATGTTTTGTTATTTCCTGCGGCTTGAGCAAACCAACGGAAATTCAAGTTGCTCCTCGGCCGCAACACCGCTCGAGTTCCGGCAGCGCGCCCAATGATTTTCCGCTACAACGCTAAAAAGCTGCTGGAAAGAAATGTATCGCGCAGATTTTGCGTGTCGCGCATTTACCGGGGATGAATCGATGAAAATTATATCGATCACTAATAGCCCGGATATCGATAGTCCAGAGGGAAAAAAGAGACTATTTTTGACATGACGTCACGAAATAGTACTTTTCTTCCCTCTGAGCTCTCTTCCTCCAAATAGTTCATCTATTTGTGGTCATGTGACACCCTTTCAATCAATCAACGAACTGGAATATATTGATGAGGGATATAACAACACTTATTTGGTGTATGTTATTTGATGTGTATGTACAATCATATGAGCTGTGGAAACAATGCACTCTAAATTAACAAATTAACCTTTATCAGAGCGGCAATTTCATTGGCACTGGCTCCTCCGTCCGTGACATACCCGAAACAATTATACATCGTGTTGTAATTTCCGTGGTGTTGTGGTGTTTCTCAGTGCAGGCAGTATTTAAGCGGGATAACGTTTTCAATATTAGGCTTATATGAAATTGATATGACAAATGTCGATGATTAAAACGTAATAGGATATCAATTGAAAAAATATTATGTAAAAATGACAAAGAAACGACTGAATGCGTCCGATTTGATTCTCACTATAAAACTGCTTAATTACATTAACTAGTAATCGTGCATTATTACAAAAGAAGAGACAGAACACGCCAAGTGCTCACTTGATACAGTTGTTTGGTTGCTATAAGGTGATATAGGCACATGATGTTGGATGTGTTTGATGCTTCAGGTAGTCACTACTTTCTGACAGTCGGGATCACGAGTGCTCTTTTCTCAGCTTGTCTTCAGGATAAGGCTAGTAGAACCAATCTGAAATTATTAGCTTAAAGGGAATATACTGTACTGGGAAGACAAAAAGCCTTCAAAAATGTGATCGTGACCAATGTTCTTGCCATTAAATTCATGTATTGTCCATATTAGAAACTTGCTGAAAGTTATTTGGCCTTAAATGATCCACATTTGGAGAAATCAGTGATTAAATAAACAAATCTTCAAAAATGTCCGGCCCGAACAGTTTGAGCATTGTCATTTAATCACTAATTACTCAATGTATGTTCATTTGAAGTCAAATAACTTTCAGCAAGTTTCTTAAATGGACAATACTTGAATTTAAGACCAATGGCAAGAAGATTGGTCACGATCACATTTTTGAAGGCTTTTTGTTTTCCCAGTACAGTATATTCCCCTTAACCTTTCCTCTTTTATACCTTCTCTGCTTCCTGCCCAATCCATATCACGGGCCGAGAAAGATCAGTGATGTCTCCAAATAAGGAAACCCCGATCACTCAGAGACTGAAAAAAAATATTCATGGTATATTTTCAAGACGCAGAAAATGTACTCTAAGCAGTAGGCTTAGAGAGTTAAATTTAAAATGCTTTACGAACAAATTTACACAAAGATATACTTACATTTATTCCAAATTTCCTCAGGCAGTGAATGTTCATTTTGTGGGAATACCGAAGAAACCTACGAGCATCTGTTTTTTACATGTGAAAAGACGAGAGATTTATGGATCGATTGTGGTAACCTATTCAATACGAATCAAATAAAAGATGCCGGTTGGATGGATATACACATTGGTGTAAAGCATTCTAATATAGGGACGGAACGGGTAATCAAATTATTATTTTGATAAAATATTTGATCTTTGCTTACAGCAGAACTAAAAATAGACCATCAAGTCCCAGTGAAATTAGAAAGAAGATGTTAGAAAATGAAGGTGAAGAGAAAATTTTAGCAGTAACGCGAGGTACATTTTCAAGCCTTTCAAGGAAATGGGACCATTTCCTTACAAGTGTGTAGAGGCGCCAGAGCTCACGGGATTATGTTCGTTAGTTTGTGGTGGTTTGCTTGTTTCAAACGGAACGCGAGCACCGTATGCAAGGTATTAAAGGCGTATGAAGTGTGTGAATGTTTGAGTGTGTGAAGTGTGGGTGCTAGCGCGTGCGTCGAAGGGGAAGGGGCAGGGAAGGGGGGAGGGTGGGTAAGGAGGGGGCAGGTAGAACCGCGCCTGTACTTTCATAATTTCTTTTTTCTCAGATATTTGTGAGTCATTATATTGTGATACTTCATCTGGTACGATAGCGTGTCTTTGAATAATATTACATGATGAATATAACGTATAAGAGTTTAAGTAATTTGTTCATTTTTACAATTCTTACTTTGTGAACTGTATTGTTTGAATTTAATTTGAGAGAAACACAATACACATCTTTAAAATAAATTAATTAACGTACGCGTATTGATCTAGCGGATTTGCAAACAAATTTGCGCGCGTATTGAGATATTTTGTACATTTTGTTTAACTTCTAGTATGCCATATCAATCAGATACTAACTAATATGGTATTATTGTGCAACATTATCATGTACACTACAACTTTACATTTTGAACTACCTCAGAAGGTGATTATTTGGATGAGAATCATCAAAATGATCACGTAAGGGTATGTGATTTATTAAGAAAAAAATGATTAAAGGTAGACATAACAATTGCATTGGACAACCCGTACTAATGATGGCAAAGCCATTGTGAGGACATTGCACCTGGTTAGCATCGTACAGTGGTAACGGGGAAGCGTAATGGGGATTGTCCTAGCTTTTGGTAATACGTCGTTATTTCGTAGTCTTGTATATCAGACGTTAACGATCATTCTTGCTCGATTCGGGGCAAACTTAAACTTCTGAAGGAAGAGCTTGCATATTCGACGTAATTATTATTATAATTCGATCAGCATGCTTCATTTGCAGTATTTAGTGCAGTTTGCATTTTACTTACTCTTCATGTCTTCACTCTATCTCTCTCTCTCTCTCCTTGTATACATTAACATGCTCAAATACTTGTGAAAGTGCACTCTCTCCTTTACTTTGCCCCCGCCCCTATACACCCCCTCCTCTCTCTTTCTCTCTCTCCTTCTCTACCTCTCTTTATTACTGAAGTGCATAAATGTTCAATATCTCTTTTATACCCCTGTCCTACATCCTTCTCTCTACGTTTCTCCCTCTCTTTCCACCTCTCTCTCTCACTCCTGCTCTCTCTCTTCATTTAACTTGATTACTAAAATGTCTTATTCGTCTGCTTTTCCTTTTCCAATTCTCTATTTCACCCCAATCCTTTTTGCCCACTTTGCTGTCCCCTGTTTAAATGGTAAATGTTTAAGTAATACATACATTTAACCTTACACAAACATTTGATAAATATAAATATGGAACACAATGAATCAGACAAAATTTGATATTTAATACATTGCATACTTACATACTCTTTACAAGAGGTAGCATATAGTGATTTTAAATATTTACACAGATATACTCAATGCATTGCCAACAAATATTAAAACAAAAAAAGTTAATCCAGAAAGACGTGATAAAATAATTTATTTACAAACCTTTTGCTTTCGAAATGATTATGTAGGATTTTGTTATAGTTTTGTAACACAAGTTTTGATATATTTTATAAAACATTTTGATAGAGAAGGCAACATCTTTTTAGTGAGCTATCATGCAGGTACAAATACAAATGGCATTCCAAAGGCATGACAGGACTTTTAATAATATTAACATGTAATGCACTTAAGGATTATTAAATGAATACATATGAACATTATATAAGATAGATATCAGAATATTGCATTTCTTGCTATCCAATCAGAAGGCAAGGTTCAGGAGTTTACGTTAGTCCTTATTCTAGAAGCACTTCCTGTGGACGATGCCCGGGCCAGACTCATCGTACTTCTGCTTACTGATCCACATCTGCTGGAAGGAAGAGAGGGGGGCCCAGATGGAGCCTCCGATCCAGACGGCGTGCTTCCTCTCGGGAGGAGCGATGATATTGATTTTCGTGGAGGGTGGAGCCAGAGACGACAGCTCCTTCTGCATCCTATCGGCGATCCCTGGGAACATGGTGGAGCCGCCTGAGAGGACGGTGTTGGCGTACAGGCCCTTGCGGATGTCCATGTCACATTTCATGACGCTGTTGAAGGTGGTCTCGTGGATTCCCGGCAGTTCTTTGCCCAAGAAGGAAAGCTGAAAGAGGCACTCGGGGCGCGGAATCGCTCGTTACCGATGGTGATGACATGGCCGTCCGGAAGCTCGTAGCTCTTCTCGATGGATGATGACGAAGCTGCAGTCTGCATTTTCTGGTCATAGTCGAGAGCAGTGTAGCAAACTTTTTCTTTGATTTCGCGGACGATTTCTCGATCATATGGATCTAAGAGAAAAAAAAAATATCAACAAGATTTTTAGTAACAGTACGGAGGCTGAAAGTACCCGGAATGTGAACAGATAAAAATAACACAATGACATTAAATGATCTCATTTTTTTTTTTACACAAATTAATCATGACATCACAAACTGTGATACCAGACACCCCTACGATTTGCCACTAAAATTTACGGTACAATATATAGAAGACAAACAACAACAAAAGCACAATAGAAAACAAAGGGGAGGGTCACAAAAAATGGAGGGAGGACATGAAAATGGAAACATAAGGAGGAGAGTTAAGAAAGAAGAACTTGAGGAAAATGATTAGATTGAAGAGGAGCAAAGTGAGGAGGAGGAAGGAGACAAGAAAAATGCCAGACATGACAAACTCACGATGTGAGAAAGTGCATCCCCTCTCAAGGAGCATTTTCATCAGGTAGTCTGTGATGTCACGTCCAGCGATGTCCGTGCGGAGAATACCATGATGGAGGGCGTACCCTCCACAGATCGGTACGGTATGTGAGACGTCATAGCCGGTATCGAGGACGATTCCCGTTGTTTGTCCTGAGGTGTAAAGGGACATGACTGGCTGCATCGCTACGTAGAAGGCCGGCGAGTTGAACGTCTCGAACATAATCTGCAGAAAAAAATGGGTTTGAAATAGTGTGTTAATAATTATCTGTGTTCGTTATGCTTTACAGTGTAAATGTCATCATAATATCCAGTTTATTTTGTTTTTCTCCTGGCGCCTTTTCTTTTTATTCCGAATGATTCATTATTATGGTCGTGATGACTTGATTCTGATGATGTTTGAACTATTTGATTTTCTTATCATTGCGATAATTGACATCGATCATATTTATTCTCAACTTCTTTTTGAGTCTGCATTGTTTCCGTTGTTTTTTGTTTGTTGCTCTCCTGCCTAATAAACTAATAAATGTGAAAAAGAAAACACTTTCAAATCATTTGACTGATTACCTCGGTCATCTTTTCCCTGTTGGCCTTGGGGTTCATCGGGGCCTCGGTGAGAAGGAACGGGTGTTCCTCAGGGGCGACATGGAGCTCGTTGTAGAAGGTGTGATGCCAGATCTTCTCCATGTCGTCCCAGTTGGTGACGAGGCCGTGCTCGATCGGGTACTTGAGTAAGAGAAGTCCTCGTCTTCTCTGAGCCTCTTCGCCGATGTAGCTGTCTTTAAGCTTCAAACCCACCATTGCCACCTGAAGAGAAAACAAATTGAGTATCACTATTTCAACCAGTTATCTCGAACGAAATCCTACTCCTTTGACAATAAAATATCGTTCATTGAATTCCTGTCGCTCTCTGAATACCCTTGAGAGATATACAGTATGGCTCTACACAAATAAAAATGTTTAACTTGCACCATCTTGAAAACAGTCCATCTATGTATCTCACTATCATAAATGATTCATCCTGACATTAGGCCGACTCGGCAACGAGAACAAATGTGTATTGAAAATCTATTTAAAATAATTGGGAGAAGAATCAAAACTGTTTTTTTTCAAATCTCTTCTCAATTTGTCTCTATTTGATAACAGTTATGCATCATCATTGTGATTATCAAGTTGTCCAAACATGATTACGCGGATACTTTTGTTAAAGTCTGTTTGATTCGAGGTGTAACAATTCATAAATTAGTTTGTGTCCAAAATTTCCTTATCACCTAGAACAATTCAATCCTCTACCGCAATACACAGGCTGGCTTTTCTGAACTTCAATCTAAATCAATCAGCATGCTCAAGTTTCAAAAGGGCATGCCACCTCGATCATGATCAAATGAAACGGTGATCGTACCTGATGTCGAGGTCTGCCAATGACGGTTGGGAAGACGGCTCGGGGTGCATCGTCCCCGGCAAACCCAGCCTTGACCATCCACGACCCGTTGTCGACCACAAGTGCAGCCACGCCTTCGTCCATGGAAGCCATTTCTGATTTATGTCCGATTTAATCTACCACTCCTTTCAACCTGTCATGAAATAAAACGAACAAATACAATTATCAGTGAATTAATTTCTTAAGGGAAATACCAGGCATTGGTCGGACTGTGTTGAACCCATCACAAACGACACGATCTTACCACGATTCTGCAGTCGTAGGGGCCTATGACTGGAAATGTGACGTCACCCTCTTGCACAAATCCCATTACTGGGTCTCGTGATTCAGCCAGTCGCAGAGTCGTACGACTGATCGGATCATGTCATCTGTGGTGGCCCTTAGTTTTAACAAAGTTCATACTGATGGGGGGGGGGGGGGGGGGGGGGGGAGGGGAGGGGGATGGGGAGTGGGCTACGGTGTTTGTTCTTCTCTCAAATCAGACACTGCAAGTTTGAACAGTGGCGGACTGAGTGAAAGAAGGAAGGCTATTGTAAGCCCAGAGCACTTTCATAATCATAATTTCTTAAGCTCGACCGTGGGCAAATAGTAGTGGTAATGTTGCTGTTAACCCTCTCATTCCCATACCCATACATCTAGTCCGGGAGCCCAGAAGATTTATTCATGTGAAAAGGGCCGGAACAACTGACCCCATAGGTCGAAAGCATATACCCTGGACGTCACAAAAATGTTTTGCTGGCAAGGTGTACCCGATGCTTTTCCCCCCCCCAAATCAGCAGAAATATGACGTCACTACCGGAAAGCCTTTTTTCAAAATGGTCGGAATATTTACATGGTACCATCATAACAAAGGTGTTAACACACATTTTTTTATGCCCAATTATCAAACTTGATGGGTAGAGTTTTTAGATATTTCCTTTTGAATTAGCCTTATGTTTTTGGCATTTCTTCCACTTTTCAAAACATATATGGATGTTACATATTGTCACACCTATGGTTATCTCCTGACCAATAATGTAACGGAGCATTTTGGAACAACTGTGTGAAATTGGACAAAATGTTGCGTATTAACTGCACATGTGTATATTCTGTATGCGTGTTACTTTCTGCTTAAAACTGTTTAGATCCTTGTACTTCAAGAACCATGCAACATATTACTTTCCGACATGTTCTGGTGATTTTGGCATTCATTCCACCTTTCAAAACATATATTGATGTTATATATTATCACGCTTATAGTCATCTACTGACCAATAACATAATGTCACATTTTGGAAGAACGAGCGTAAAATCCGACAAAATACTGCATACGTTCTATAAACGCGAATATTTTGATGCGTGTTACTCTTCTGTTGAAACTTTTTGAAATCATTGTAATCCAAGAACCGTACCACACATTTCCTTTTAATTTAGTCTTATGTTTTTGGCATTTCTTCCGCTTTTCAAAACATATATGGATGTTACATATTCTCACACCTATGGTTATCTCCAGACCAATAATGTAACGGAGCATTTTAGAACAACTGCGTAAAATCGGACAAAATTCTGCGTATTAACTGCATACGCGTATACTCTGTATGCGTGTTACTTTTGGATTGGAACTTGTTAGATCCTTGTACTCCAAGAACCATACAACATGTTACTTTTCGACATGTTCTGGTGATTTCGGCATCCCTTCCACCTTTCAAAACGTATATTGATGTTATATATTGTCACGCTAAATGTCATCCACCGACCAATAACATAACGTAAGCATGGTAAGGTTTTTTCAAAGTAAAATCAGACAAATCACTGCGTATACCTTTTTATATGTGTCTATTCTGGACAAAATTATGCTGGATGCACGTAACATTTGGTTGATTTTTTTGTATATCCATATGGTTAAAAAAAAAAAAAACTTCCACAATATATCTTCCGGACTTGTTCTGGTGTTTATGCATGGAAGTTGCGTATTGAAACCCTAGCCTCATGGTCATCTCCTGGCCAATAATGAAACGCAACACTTTGGAAGAATCCGCGTAAATTGTATAAGATATGACTTTTATTTTATAATCCTTTCCATGATTGAGAGTCCTTTGCTTGATATATCATTCTCTGTATTATAAACTTCACGATATTTGTTTAAAACTTTAGTTGTCGTCGTCTTTATGAGCGTATAACGATATTTGTGATCAAGCTTGTGTTCACCTACGGGTCATCGTATCAATTTGTGCAAAATAATGTGTGCAAATAAAACAACATACACTGTAGTATAATGCTCATTATATATAGGAGATCTAGCTCAATGAATAATTTATCTAGAGTTTTACATCGACAGCCCTGATGGTTTGAGTTGGGTTGGAGTGTGTCAACCAATATGTCGATAAGAAATTACATCAATTTATAGCGGACACCTCGTAGATTACCCTCCAAAATGACCCAATTTTTATTTGTGGCATCACTACCGGAAAGACCGGTGGAGGGTCTATGAAATGGCATTATCATATTTAGTAAGGTACTTAAAGTTACAATACCTAATTTTGTTCACCTCGCTTGTCTTTTCATGGGCAATATCGACATTCAGGTTTTTTTCCTGGCGCTGGATGGGCACTGTTCGATGTTAACAACGGCAGCCGGTTGCCGTACCCTCGGCGAAAAGCAGGTTTTTCTCATGTTCACGGGATTTTTGTGTAAACTGTGCCAAAATATTGCATCTAAAAAACATTCGAAGCTTCTATGAAGTTTTGGCTGGTAGCAATTGGAAACAAAATATTACTTTGGTTAAACATAAGTTGGAAAGTATTTGACACCGACGGCTTAATAATGCCAAAGCATATTCTATTTTGTCGATGAGTTTCACAAAAATGAGTTGCTGCATGGCGGGTCGTACATACAACCGTGGCCTCTCCGCCAAAATGAACTATACGGACATCACTTTTTTATTTGCGCAATAAAGTAAAATTGTTCATATACATAGTAACATCATGAAATATGTTACATTGTACAATTTCGTTAGATTACTCAGTTCGGTTTAACTCTGCCATGTCGGTCGCCTAGTGTATGTGCGCAACTACCCAAGTGTGTTGGCAATGGCGACACTCAGAGTGATATTAGCGACGGAGACATGAAATAGCGACGCCTGCGAAATGTAATTATATTCGAAATATTTGTTTGACGGATTACTTTCACAAACACATTAGACATGTTAGATGTGAGCCTCCAGTAGATATTTGCTTTCACGAGCATAATTGCCAAACTGACGAAAATCAAGAGTGTTTTGGTAAGATTCCGGTAAGATTCGAAAAGTCACTTTTACATTCTTCAAAAGTGCTGTAAATCTATTTAAGTGTGTGGCCAAACTATCCATCCGGCTCCAGCTTATGCTTATAATCATACAACACAGATACATCATTATTCATCATCGATCAAGCATTTCGTTCACGTACGTGTAAGAGTTGGAATATTTGTTTACTTAAATACCCGCTTTATGTTATAACGCATATTCATGGATTTTGGGTCGTCGATTTCATGTAAATCCTATAACCCCCTTGCTCACAAACACAAAATCATGCATTGAAGAAGGCTCACCCCGCACCCTGATATATGCTAGTCAAGAAATTACAAACGAATCATGACTGAACCGTTTTGTATCATAACGGGTTTGATCTTAACTATTTCATAATTTCAAAACAATTTAAAGCAGTCATGAAATCTAACAATAATTTGGAATGTAGTCACGGTCCCGTAATGTGGCCCCGTAATCCTCACTACAATCAGGATTAGCAGGGCACCCACATGTGGTCCATACTTAACTATAGTGTGAATGGAGCATGTCAAACGGATTATGATACATGTACATGCAAAATTTCAACACCAAAACAGACATGGCCGCTGCATGCCTTAGTCGTCGATATCGCCGGAAAACACATGAGCTATTGCGCCCATACCTTGCAGGCAACTGAGTTAAAAATTAGGGTTACTGTCATTACGGGCCGTTATCATGGTGGAACCATTCTGCCGTGACTGGGTCTGGTCATGTACTTTGGTACTTTTGGGGGGAAGGACATGGCTATGTTCACAATCTGCCATGTATCAACACATTCATGTACACAGTGCACCTCATCGACAAAGAAGAATCAAACATACTTCGGCGTTATTCGGCCATCGTTCTTGAATTATAAGCAACCTTGACATTTCGTAATTTATAGTGGGTTCCATCCCCCACTCCCCCCCCCCCCAAAAAAAAAAGAATTCCTAAATAAAAATCCAAAAGTTCAAAGAAACTTGGAAAGCAATCTGTCGAACGCAACATTTTCACCTAATTCTCATCAAAACCAGCAATACTTCAAAATGGAAAAAAGCCGCTTTCACAGACGGCACCGTGACAAGCCGTCATCTTTGACGTAGCCCAGGGTGCTTCCATCGCCAGAAAAAAAAATTATGTTGATATTGCCCATGTACAAGGAAAGCATGATCAACATAATGTGTGTTTTAATGTTGATACTTTATTTACAATTATATCCTTACTAAATATTACAATAGGCATATATTCCCAAAAAGTAGACAATAAGCCAAAAATATGAGTACAAGTTTAGAAGAAATATGTTGGATAATTTTTTTAACAACAATAAGTTTAATGGTTTCCTGCAAAAAGAAAAACGGGCATAAATCATACACGTATGTAGAATCTACATAATATTTTGTCCGATTTTACGCGCATTCTTGCATAATGTTTCTGTATATTATTAGACATTAGAGATGATAGATGACCATAAGTGTAACAATATGTGAAATCCATATATTTACTGAAAGGCGGAACAGATGCCAAAACATTAAAGCAAGTCTGAAAGAAATAAGTTCTAACTGATTGTCAGCAATAGGGATATAAAAAGTTTCAAACAAAAAATATCAGACATCCAGAACACGTATACCGAACACAGAAGGTATACGCAATATTGTGTCCGATTTTACGCTCATTTTCCCGAAACGTTACTTTATGCTATTAGTCAGGAGATGACTATCAGCGTGACAATATGTAACACCCATGTTTTGGAAGGCGAAAGAGATGCCTAAAACATCAGAGCATGTCGAAATGTAATATGTTATATGATTCTTGAAGTACGAGGATCTAAAAAGTTTCAACCATCAAGTAACACAAATACCTTATAATAAACGTATGCAGTTAATACGCAGAATTTTGTCCGATTTCGCTCAATTCTTCAAAAATGCCCCTTTACATTATTGGTCCGGAGATGACCATAGATGTGACAACGTGCAACATCCATACATGTTTTGAAAAGCGGAAGAAATGCCAAAAACATAAGGCTAAATTAAAAGTAAATGTGTGTACGGTTCTTGGATTACAATGATTTTAAAAAGTTTCAACCGAAGAGTAACACGCATCAAAATATCCGCGTTAATAGAACGTATGCAATATTTTGTCGGATTTTACGCTCGTTCTTCCAAAATGTGACATTATGTTATTGATCATTAGATGTCTATAAGCGTGATAATATATAACATCAATATATGTTTTGAAAGGTGGAAGGAATGCCGAAATCACCAGATGTCGGAAAGTAATGTGTTGTATGGTTCTTGAAGTACAAGGATCTAAACAGTCTTAAGCAGAAAGTAACACGCATACAGAATATACACATGTGCAGTTAATACGCAACATTTTGTCCAATTTCACACAGTTGTTCCAAAATGCTCCGTTACATTATTGGTCAGGAGATAACCATAGGTGTGACAATATGTAACATCCATATATGTTTTGAAAAGTGGAAGAAATGCCAAAAACATAAGGCTAATTCAAAAGGAAATATGGGGTATGGTTCTTGGATTACAAGGATTTAAAACGTTTCAACCAAAAAGTAGCACGTATCCAGAATATACGCGTCTACAGGACGTAGGCAGTATTTTGTACGACTTTACGTGCATTCTTCCAAAACACTACGCTCTATTATTGGTCAGGAGATGGCCATTAGCGTGATCAAATGTCACATTCTTATATGTTTTGAAAACCTTGAGAGATGCCAAACACAACAAACTAAGTTTGAAATAAATATTTGGAATGGTTTGTGAACTACAAGAATTGAAAAAGTTTTAACCGAAAAAGAGCACAAAAAACGAACAAAAGTGTTGCATTTTGCTGACGTCGTCGCGACATGTCGTCGTCGTCCACGTCGCCCACAGAGCTGCCATTGCCAAAACAAGTCAATGATGATGTTGCACATTTACTAGGCAACCAAACTCTACCCATCAAGTTTGATAATTGGGCATAAAAAAAATGTGTGTTAACACCTTTGTTATGATGGTACCATGTAAATATTCCGACCATTTTTGAAAAAAGGCTTTCCGGTAGTGACGTCATATTTGTGCTGATTTTGGGGGGGGGGGGGGGGGGGGGGGAGCATCGGGTACACCTTGCCAGCAAAACATTTTTGTGATGTCCAGGTTATATGCTTTCGACCTATGGGGTCAGTTGTTCCGGCCCTTTTCACATGAATAAATCTTCTGGGCTCCCGGACTAAACGTCATTCGGTTCTTACAAAAGATTGTGCTTACAGTAACTAAAGACTTCTGTGAAAGCATTACGTACCTGTAGTGAGTTGTCCAAGCGGCTTTGGCAATAGTTCTTGGACTGACTTAGTTTGGTATTATATATAAAAGCAAAATCCTTTTTCAGTTCAGACGAGATGCTACAATTCTTCTTGAGCTTATGCTTGAAGATCCATGGATGTGATGAGGGAACTAAAGGAGGTTGATTGGCCTTCCATGGTTATTGTCGATCATTTATACTCTTGTTTAAACCTGTTCGTTGCTCAAAACACCAACTGATTTTCAGTAGAAGGATTTGTGAATAGAGTAATATCAATACGCATACAGTGTATGCAGTGTGAGCGCCAAGGCTGACACAGATCTATGAATAAACTAGAGCATATAGAGAGCTTTGTATAGAGGTTGTCAACTAGAGAAAAACACACGCGTTTTCCCAGTACATATAGTACCGTACTTTGAACTTTGACAAAAGGAAGCAAGTTACCAAATTGCATTTTCTTGAAAATGAGCAAAATGAACTGGGCATTTGCATTAGCCTTAATGCAGTAGGCTACCACATCATGTTAAGTTGAATATCTCACATCAAGATGATTAATCATTTTTTACACTTTACCTGTGTGTAAGGAAACAATCTAAAAACATCAACAACTCAAATTTCAGTGGTTTTATCACTTGCTCCATTTTGTCAAAATAAGGCAGTATAGCGCTCCCGGAAGTCATGACTCATCAACGTCCTTAAAAATAGCAAAACGAGAGTACTAACCCAACGGAGGTAAAAAGCCCTGTGACCTTGCGCGAATAGTTGAATATATTATCGGTCGTTTACAGGCTTATGAACCATTCTCAATGAGATAAACCTATATTTGGCATGGATAGCTGTTCACCATATGGTTTGTTCAAACTGTCAACTATCATTTGATATAGGTTGAGATAATTAAAATGATACAGCGTATACTATTTTTTAAGGATCAATCCGCTATATAAAAGCAGAGTCAAACACACACATTAAATATTTCGGTAAATATTGATATGTTAATTACGTTACACTGTGTCAACTTTTCTTTGAATTTCGTGGGTCTATGTAAGCTTCTGGCCTCAACTGTAGGTATACAGATAGATGCATACAGACAGCCTGTCAGCGCTATCGCTATTCAAGCATGACTTGACCGTCACTGACCAGGGTATTCCCCGTCCCTGTGTGTGATGACCAACCATCACGGGCTGACTCACCAACATATGCAATACTACTCATTTATTCATTTCTTTCTATTTTCACTTTATTTGGACTATTATAAAAACAAACAAGTACAGAAATACAATATTTGTACGTACATAAATAATGGTATGGACCCCTGAGAAGCAAGTCTGCTTATGACCGGGGCCCTCCACATTACAATATACATGTAGATCAAAACGCATGATAACAGTAATCAAATATATTTTAGCACACAGTCGCAGACCAATTAGATAATGGAAAAAATCCTACAACCGCCAACACAGGATTGCAACGCAATAATACATTGATGAAGCGATTTACGCAGATTAAAAGCAATGTGGGCTTAATTAACTCTATTTCGGCGGGATGTTAATGTTGTATGGAAATTCTCTGTAATGATCTACTCTAATTTCTTTCGCATTAAAGCTTGTTTGATCAAAGCTCTTGATTAAATTGATCATACCATATATATTACAAATCATTTTTGCCGCATGATTTCGTATCTCATTATCTTTTCCAAATTTATCATTGTCTTAAATTCTCACCTGCAGTTTAAAATTGAAAGCGTTTCTGTAATCAACTCGATCATTACCCTTCAGATGACGATGTGTTGTAAGCCAATGGGCTTTTGAAGGTAAGAGTTAAACAGGCTTTTATTTTGTGCAATCTGTACAAAAACAAAGATTAGTTTTCTTGTAACGTGACACCAACCCCTTTCTCGTCTGGATCACTCGCACTTTGTATTATCTTACAACATATCTAATACAATCTATTCTTGAGAACTCTGAGTATACATGATTATCAAAGAATGTACACCGTATATTGCAGCCAATATTGTCTTGCTCTGTGTACACGTATGGAATAAAGATATCTAAAGATATGTTTGATTTGAAGACAGAAATACATAGAGCTGATTAGCTTTCTTGATAATTTCTGTTACATTACCCAAACTTGTTAGGTGATTTGGTAGAAATATCTGGCATGGTTTTCCTGAATTTACCGTAGAAAATGGACAAATGCAATATTCCATTATACATTCCCTAAACGTCATTTCCGTTCATTAAATCACTTCCAAATACAAACAATAAGCATTGCAAATAAAGATCGAAAACATATTCGTCGAAATTACCGAGGTATGATATCAGACATGAAATATTGATAAAAAAATATTAGAAAGAGGAAATAAGGGGATAAGAAAGTAACTCGGAAGAGTGGATAACGTCATTAATAGTCAGAAGACGTGCGCTTTATATCACATAATGACAAATCAATCAGAAATGCCGGAAAGTGATCAAATGAAACGAGTAGGCCTATTTGCGAACATACAATAAGTTTGTTAAGTATTGTGTCCAAAACCAAAGTTAGTGTGCATGTGCAGTATTATTAGCTCATGCGAGTAGCAAATTCACGAGATTTTGTTAGGAAGGGTGGGGCAAGACATCCTTAAGATGATTCGCCAACATGGACGATATAATTAATTTCTCTATCAATTCGATTTCCTCTCTAATTTAGAAACAACAGCTCAATCACACATAACCATCTTACGCATTAAATGTAATGTAGTTTTTACTTTAATCGCTGAAATTAGAAATCGCAAAGAAACAAGGGCATAATTTACATGATCGCATTGAACAGGAGACAACCCTTTTTATTCTGTCTAAAGTTGGAGGTGAACTTTTATTGCATGAACTCCCAGCTCCATTGTTTCCTCTAAATACATAACACTTGTTGTTAAACATTAAATGAGCTTTAATCTGTATCTTGTGTATGTGACTTGACCGACTTATTTCAAAGCGGTCATTCCAAATATTGGAACAGCTCGATCCGATCTGAGCAATCGTGCGACTCAGCGACGGACTGAATCGTAGGACCCGGTTATTGGATTTCTACAAGAAAGTGACGTCACTTTTCTAGGCGTAGGCCCTTACGGCTATTAGATTGGACGCTGGAGTTCTCGTACACCATGTCGCGAGGTACCGCCGAGGCTCGCTGCATGGAAGGCATTTGACCGTGCGATCCATCTTCGCCAGGTCCCGGCTGATCACGTTCTATGATCTCATAGAGATTCGTATCGCCATCCTCCACGCCTTTGGACACGGCCTCCGTGTACACGTGCTTCTCTTGGTCGTACGGGATCTGTTCGTAGTCGTTGGTTTGCAAGTATGCGGACAAGACGTCGTACAGGAAGGAATACTCGTCCTGTAGTAACCGAGAGGAGTGTATGTTTAAACAATATCGTTCAAAGTCGTGCGATATTCCTTGCCCATTTAGGATATATAGTATGGACAGACAGGCATAAGGTATAATCAATCAACATAAGGTAAATCATCCACTTTGCAAGTAATCTGCATTTCACACAAGATTGCACAAGATCTCTTTTTAATGGCTTTTCATGCAGTCTTTCCATAATATGGTATTGTACATTTGCATATAGCCATGCAGGATACGGCGAGTAGTTTTGATCTAATTCAGGGTTAGGGGTGGCATTCTGAAATAGATTTGATTCAAAGTTTACAGTTATGGATCGTAGGGTCGAGTCATGATTTAGATTCGTTTTCAGAATTCACGGTAACCACAGTAGCGTCAGTGTGGTGGTGTTGCAAAGAAGAAAGCATAGTCACCTCCGTTTGGACTAGACCTGTCCGTTCAGCTCGGAGCATCTTCACGGTCTGGAACACATCGACGGACTCGCCTTGAACCACATGTGCGATACACTCCATAGCGCTACAGAACACACCCGTACGTCCAACACCACTCCTGCAAAACCAACAAGAGACACGAGGGAATGTTTAACCCTATCTAGCCCGGGAGGAGGGGGAGGGGGAGGGGGGGGGGGGGGGGTTGGTGGGGGGAAGAAACAGCCCACCCCCCACCCACCCCTCGCCATTTTTCGCGATAAATTTGTAACGCGAATAGATCGCGCTGCGACGTTTCATGACTTTTTTCCGACGTCGGGATCCGTGGTTCCAAAGTTACGTAACATTTTGTGCGTGCATGTCAGACCAAAAACGTGACTACATGTTCAAAACCAAAGCAAATTCTGTATCTAGCCATAATTTATAAATGTATCATTATTTCTATTTTTACTGATGAAAAACAATAGATGTCATGTTATTTATGACTGAAATAGTGTTGCGAAGGATTTCCATCGAAAAAACAATGAAAACATAAAGTCGAGCAAACAAAGAAATACATAAGAAATTAAAAAAACAATGAAATCCTAATTTCATAATAATTCTCAGAAGAGTGTCCTCGTTGAAATCTAGCAGTTTCAGGGCTATATTTAAAGATTTACAGCCAAATTATGAATGTATGCATTATTTAGCATAATTAATTCATTAAAAATATATTTGAATAATTTTAGTGCAATTGACAATTGAATTGTGTAGATTACGTCATGGGACGTGCCAATTTTCGTCGCGATGGCGCAATCAACGGTCGAGATCTTAGGGGGGGGGGGGGGGGGGCGGGCGGGAGGGGGGCTGTTTTTGCCCACTTCCCGGGCTGTGCAATTTCAAAATAGCACGGGCTATATAGGGTTAAGGTGCGTTCGCACTGACACACTTTGTCACTACCGCGCACTGTTCGCCGCTTGCCTTCGGGTGCCAGCGGTTTTCTGTCGTGGGAAAGTAAGAAAATCGCATTAACTGCTCAAGTGGTCCGTTCCATCGGATGGTGAAAGTCCTGTGTGCTATTTTTTGGCGCTCATTTTTGGTCCCATACGTGATTTTATTAGGGCATCTATAATACGATATATATATGTGGTCATTATTTTTTTTATATAGTTAAGTATGCATATTGTTTGTACAAATACTCACGTTGATATTGTTATCAGAAAGGTAAAATTGGTTGGAAAGAAAACTTACCTGAATTTGTGTATTATATAGAATAGTGGTGGTATATTAGTGGTACGATATTACGAATTACGATGGCTGATTGGTAAAGTTATGAACACTTAATGACTTTTATATCGGTACATGAGATTTTGTACAACAAACCTGTTTGTACAATCCTAATTCAATGTGGTTTAGTACGGATAGTATCGTGCAAAGTGCTTTCTAGAGCAGAGATCGTGAATAAGGCATTGTACACTCACATGCAGTGCACGAGTATGGCAACGTCATCGACCACGTTCATGGATGACGTCACTGACTTGATGACACTCAACAGACCCTTTGCGCTCGTCTGAGAAGGTCCTGCTTTCTTGGGCCACTCGAGCAACTGAAAGTGAGTGAGCCTGTGTCCTGCCTGTAAATGGTATCAAGATGAGGACACTTGTGTTATAGAGCGAGCTGAATAAGTGGCAGTGGTTACGCAAATTACCAGACGGAGGTAAACACTAACGCATTTGGGATTGCTGAAGCTTTAAAATCACATAACTTTCTCCAGAGACCAGTAACACTTACGTATGAAACAACAAAGGAAAGAAAAATGTGCATGAAAAAAGTGTGCTATGATCTTCTAATTTATGCACACATAAATCTACAAATAAAGGTTTGTGTGAAACAAATAATCATACAAGATACTATCACAATAAAACACGTTGAACTTGTTATGCATTGAAAGAAGAAGATTTTTTTAGCGTATCATACAATGTGATGTGTTTTCAAGAAAGAGCTCAATAATCATGAATTGTTTTGTAACTTGTTTTCAGACAGACGGAGACAACAGACAAGACAAATGAAAAGTTCGTTTTCTGGAGAAGACACATTTACCTTGGAACCACTGCGTGTGACTTCCATTGTCCTGATGATCACATCGCTTTGTTGAGAGTCTACAGTCGCTGATACCTGGTACGAGCCAAACGTTGCCAGCCCCTCATCAGACCAGTACTGTGCATAGCTCTGTACAACGAATGTTGATAGGTTGTGTCATTTTCATAAGGATGATATGCCATTGCCAGTAACATACGCCCGAAGAGTTCAAATATACACAATATTGATATAACTAGTCATATAGTTTTATTTACTGAATACCTATGTTTTATATTTTGTAGTAAGGGGTGTACATTATTGGGACTCTGGTAGAAAGCATATAATTATGCCTATATTTCGTCGCAAATCAAGTACATTTAAAATAAATCTTGACAAAATTATTGATATACTAAACATTGTACAAAAAAGTTTTTTTTTTTTCACGCAAAGAGGTCTTTATACTGCGTCGATCACAAACTACACATCAGGGAGAGATATGTATATCTCCACTCTCTCTCTCTCTCTCTCTCTCTCTCGCTCTCTCTCTCACTCTCTCTCTCTTCTCTCTCTCTCTCTATCTCTCTCTCTCTCTCTCCCTTTCCCGCTTCTCTCTCTCTCTCACCCTCTCTCTCTCTCTCTCTCTCTCTCTCTCTCTTATTTTTCTCTTTCTCCTCCTCTCTTTCTTTCTTTCGTGTATCAGTGAAATGTCTTTGCTTCACGTTACTGGACTCATTTGTGACAGTGCAGGCACTCTTCTAGGTCAGCAGGTACTTCTACCTTGTCCGTCGACTCATTGTCGTTCAACATGACAATGCATAACGGCCCGTAGTCAAGGATCATGGTCCAGAAGTCCGTTACTGTGGTAGGCATTGGCGTCTGGGTAGTCAGGAATCTGTAGCGGGCGCCCTGTGGAAGGTATACTGTAGATTCATTGGTTCGTTGAAACTCTCAACTCTTTGAACAAATGAATACTGCTCACAGGGCAATAATTTGGCACGCAGAGGGTTAATGTAGGGAATAACTGGACATGTATAGATGAGCTACTCAAGGTAGACAAGCAAGTCAGGTCTTTATAAGCAGGTGGTCCGATTGTACAGGTTTCCTGAATATATATTTCAATGAGAACCACATTTCAGGGGAGACCCCAAAATAGTGTGTATAGACAGATAGCCGTTCTATACAGGCGGTCACTATAGATTTCAATGTAAGCCTATCACCTATTAGCATTTAAATTCATGCATATGTTACGGCAGACAGTCGAACTACAGAGAAGAATTCAGTCCCTAATATGAGATCATACACACTTAACTTTGATATCTAAAAGAAAAAAAAACATAAAAAGGACCAGATTCGCAATACTATCGGGATCCAAGCACAACACAGCTGTATTCAGGAAGAGGAAACTGGACTGATATGACCATGTCATCACATCCAATAGCGGGTGTTCATGAGGCAGACGGCAGAGAATAAAGTGGGCTGACAGTGTCAAGGAATGACACAAGAAACTTTCCACAAACGCAGACACTGGCGCGCAATCGAGAAAATAATGTAAAAGGAACAGGTCAAAGTTTCATACGAACAGCGACCCAACGGCCACTCCAGGGCAAGGGACTGATGATGGTGATAACGACGTTGGGATCAATTTATTGATGATAATGCAACTCAACACAATATCAATCATAGACTGCGATTGAAAAAAAAAGTAATGTTTGCAAGATAGATCTAAACAGTCAATTCAATCAGTCTGCTATTTGATGATGTAGTGACCCAATTTAGATTGTATCTATATATGACAATATTTTCTGTGACAGACACGAAGGGAGCGTGATGGTATGTTAATGTACGTATACATAAGTAAAACATTCATAACATGAAACCAATAAAGGATATATTTGAGTTTTTTTAAACAAGATTGGAACCATCATGATTGTTACCTTCACGAAGCTTGCGTTGATGTAATCTTTTCCATGCTGTTTCAAAATTACACGGTTGCGGTCCACTAGAAAAAGAAAATGGTCCTTCAAAATCTTGGGGATATATTCAATAATTAAGCAGTGCATTTGATGGAAAGAACTAAAAACTAGCTCAAACTTTTGATCTTTATAGAGTAGTGACAAAATTAAGGACGGGGAGCACTAATGTAACACTTTCCCCCCTTGACTTTCGTCTCAGTAGAATATTCAATTTAAAGGACAGTAATAGTTTATGATGTGTGTGATGTATCAAATATCATATAATGATTTTTAACCATCATGATAGCCCTGCCGAAAACATTATTTACCAATGAACACTGTTCCGAATGGAGCAATAATTGTGTGTAAACTGATGTAGCACTCCAAATTACATGCTATCTTCGTTTCTTGTTCTGTAAGGTAAGTGAATATTACACATACAATTCTTGTTACTATATGCTCCGTTCCCTTCAAAACAAAACCAACAAATATATACTATATCCCATATCATATACTTTTTTTTGTATATCCACTTACAAGGGACTTTGTTTACGTAGCGATTCTTGTGACGATTGTCCACAGATTTCCCTGCTTTGACGAAAGATTCAGGGGGGTCCGGGCACAGGCTGTTCAGAGTCTGTCAACATTAGGATAAAGAGGAAAGTGACATGAAGCTAATAAACAATCATTATCTATAAAGTAGCTTGCGTTCAGAATTCAATTTCGTTCCCATGAGTTATGGCAAGTTTGACAAGAACTGCCCGTACGCATATGAAAAACACGCAGCTGCAAGCAATGCTATAAAGCTAATTCTATGAGACTATAATCGAGTGTGACGTCCCCTCAAATAACAACACGTTGTAGATAACGATTGAAAGAAGAAGGAAAACACAATAAGGTTGAATAAAACGATCAACTGACTTTAAACGTTGGAAATCATCTAGAAAGGAAGGTACGGCAGTTACGTACGGTATAAAGTACCTTAAATTCTTCTGAGAAGAAAGACGTGTGTCTGTGCCTGAGTACGAAAGCTTGGAACGCGGCGACAGGGATAGTTCCTCGCTGGGATGGCTTGGGTACCATCGATGGACCTGGGGAGGCTCTGACCAGAACAGGTAGTTTGTTCTTACCGCAGTCATCACTCTGACCTGTTGTTATTTAGTAGGAATGTAATCAAAATTCCACGAGCGAATTTAGGTTTTGATTGCGTGTACAGGAGCCTTAAGCCGTCTTAGAAAAAAGTGAATATGGAGAAAAGTCAAACTACTTTCAAATCGTCTCATTATATTTTGATGGATGTGCGGATGTGTTTCCGTGTGTATGGGTGTGTGTGTGTATGTGTGGGGGGGGGGGGGGGTGCGTGCGTGCTTGTATGACTGTTCTCCTCTGATAACATTTCAATCCTGATTATATTTTCGATACAAAATAACTAGATTGATAACGGTGAATTGTACATGATACTGCTAAATTCTTGTAAAGTACCTGAAAAAATCAATCAATACCTCAAGGTCACGTAACATACTCAGGGTATCGGCAAAGATGGTAATCCGAGGCAATTTACATATTCCAGAAGTCGAATTAACCACGGTATTACCTTCAGAACATTATATTATGATAAAAAACAGCACGATGATGAAATATTACGTTATCCCCTAGGGCCATTCTCATTACAAAAGATCGCAAAATTTTACAATTGTGTTCACATTACACCAAAAAATCGCGAAGTTACGCGAAGTTAGAAAAATCGCGATTTTTCGGAACGAACTACGCATGCCCATCACGCTTGATCGACCATTTCCGGCATGCAATTTGTTTCGCGCGAAGTTTGTTGTAAACATACACAAAAATGATTCGCTCGGTCAAGCTAGCTTCAAGCAAAACTTAGTAGGGTTCGAATGCTTTTCATGGGGGCTTTTCATGCAGGTTCTATTTATTTAGTGAAGAAAATATAATGGGAGGGCCAGGGGGAGGGGCACTAATAATTGTATCTGAAATATTTCATAACAGACAAGCAGCCAAGGCAATTAATTGATTTTGTTACAGTAAACCTAA
The DNA here is from genome assembly GCA_963669155.1 of Arbacia lixula. Taxonomy (NCBI): domain Eukaryota; kingdom Metazoa; phylum Echinodermata; class Echinoidea; order Arbacioida; family Arbaciidae; genus Arbacia; species Arbacia lixula. Next base: position 15,025,429 of record OZ022586.1, on the reverse strand, counting down.
CTTTCTTTCTCCACTTACGTTCCGTCAGAAAGTTAATTTATATTCTATATCTACCTTAATACAAAACAAATGACAAGTTTGAAACAGGAAATTGGTGAACAGATAGATACGGCCGAGCAGTACTGGCTCTCTTTATTTTTGTTTTGCAAATTCTTTTTTATTTATATATTTTTTTTTTTTGATGGATTATAAGATACAGTTACACATAACAGGAAGAAATGCATGCGCACGAAATACATTTTAGGTTGGAAGCTTTTCGTAGATTTAATTACATGTAATTATTAACCCGAACGGGAACTTGAAAAAACAAGGCGTCCAGTGCCTAGCTAGTGTTGGACACTAGTTTACGGAGGCCACGAAAAACCACCAATATATTTGTTGATTTTTGGAGGAAACGTGGTTGCGACCAAGGGAACTGAACGAGGGCGCACTCCCTGTTCCTTGTTTAAAACAGAGCAAAATTATGTTTATGAAAAGCTGTGCACCTAAGAGCATTTGGTAAAGAGTTTTGTAGGTATCATGTAAACATACAGGTAATATAGGAAAGTTGTTGTCGGTATATATATTACGAATTAAATTTCTGGATAGACAAATGTGAACAATGGTGATTTAAAGTCCGAGGCTCTGTGAAGGAATGAGGTCGGACTTGGAGTCGGGTTGTAAATAAGCGTTCCTGGCCTTCGACGAATTCCACCGTCCGTGTCGTGAAATCAGAAAGGGTGAGACATTGGCGTTTAAGGCTGCAGTCGCCCCTCCTGACCTCATGCTGTGGAGACCGTAAGCTGAGATGTCGGTTACAAATGGCTTGATGGCGTCTAGAACTATTTCGCGTGTACGGGTGTAACTGAGAGGATGAGCGGTAGGAGTTAAGCCTTTGGTAGAGGCGCATAACCTACGAAGGACGGGTCGAAGCGAGTCCGGTGGATCACCGAGGGCTGCAAGATACCTCTCAGCCACGCGAACTGGACATGATTGTTTGAATGATCTAGCGATAATGACGTCAGACCCCTGCCTAAATTGGTCTGTCTTTGAGCTCGCGAGATGAACGACGAGACGATCGGATGTGAAAGTGAGATCATTAGAGGAAATATTTCTGAGATCATCAAATCTCAAGAAACCAGCAAAGGAAATGAAGCACACAAATAAAACCCGTAGGTCTGCTAGAGAAGCATTGTCGTGCCCGTATTTCTCGTAGATCTTCGTGAGAATATCTGGGGTGATCGGATGCTTTCTTAGTGTCGGTGAAGATGTGGCGCGTTTGAAACCTTGCATGGCGAGCTTGACCATAGGATTATCGGTAGGAGAACGCAGACCTGCTAAGTCATGGATCCATTTTATCGCTGCTGTAGCAGAGTCGGCAAGCGACTTCTTGCCGGTTGTAGCTAAATGTGAGATATACAGAGATAAATGGAAGGGCTGCACCGGGAAAACCGACAGACCCGTTTTAGACGTAGCCCAATTCTCCCATCTTTTCCAAGAATGAAGATATGTTTAAGAAAATGTTGAAAACTTACTTATTACATAAATATTGATCTTCTGTATGTCTTATTTAAATATCCTTTTGTGTGAATGAGTAGTTAAATGATATCTTTTGTGCCCTATTATTATTATGTTATGTTCGAGGACTTTTCCCCCACAAGGCCTCATGGCCTTTCTATGAAGTTCTCTTCATTTCACTTTGTTATATTATGGCTATATTTACTTCATGTTTGATTATCTCGCGTGTGTTATGAATATATGTTGTTTATCTTGTAAATATGTTTTTAATGAAATGAATAAACCAACCAACCAACCAATATTGCTTGGTGGTTGAAGATGCCTTTGCAGTCATGAGAAGAGAAGGAAGATTACAGACTGCCAAGGCTTGTAATGACGGGTCCTGAAGTGTCTCAGACAGCTTGCTCCATTCCTCTGCCAAATGGAAGAAAAAGAAACAAAACAGCAAGTCTGACAGTATATAGTCGCACAAAGGCGACGACTCTTGACGATCATGATCATGACAAATAATAATCGGTGTAAATAAATGCTATGCATTTGCTTCTTTGATATGGTATATGTCATAGTCTTAAAAAGGGGATGTTAATTTGGGATGGGAGGGTAATGGAGCTACTGCATAACCGAGAATGAGCGTGTAAGCTTGAATCTCGAAAAACGAGAAAGCGTATAACAAAAGATTACGTAACTCAGCCATGGCAGCTGTGCGCAGAGGAATGCGTTCGATAACGAACATAAATTCCACTTTCTTTCTCCACTTACGTTCCGTCAGAAAGTTAATTTATATTCTATATCTACCTTAATACAAAACAAATGACAAGTTTGAAACAGGAAATTGGTGAACAGATAGGTACGGCCGAGCAGTACTGGCTCTAGAGAAAAACGCCAAAGAAAGTTGGAGCAGGTGGGTAAATTAGAGCAACACTGATGCTTGTACATTTTGGTTTTGGGAGAACTTGCGTACAAAACGATGCGATTAAAATTGTTGTGCTTAAAATACGATGATAAACGCGCGTCAACGTTTCGAAACTTACGAACCAAGAAGGTGAATTTCGATATGCATGTCTAGTGAGACATTGAGAAAATTGATCGCCGAATGATGCATTGGGAGAAACATGTCGGGTGATGCATTAAATCAAAATTGCATACCAAATGATGCATTAAACTAAATTTTGCATGCCAAACGATGCATTATATTAATATTACGTACCAAATGGTGCAATAAACGATTTCTGCATGCCAAATGATGTATTAGATTAATATTGCATACCAAATGATACATTAAATCAATATTGCATACCAAATAATGCGTTAAACTGTTTCTGCATGCCAAATGATGTATTAAATCAATGTTGCATACCAAATGATGCGTTAAACGGTTTCTACATGCCAAATGATGCATTAAATCAATGTTGCATACCAAATGATGCGTTAAACGGTTTCTGCATGCCAAATGATGCATTAAATCAATGTTGCATACCAAATGATGCGTTAAACGGTTTCTGCATACCGAATGATGCATCAAATCAATATTGCATACCAAATGATGCCTTAAACGGTTTCTGCATGTCAAATGATGCATTAAATCAATATTGCATACCAAATGATGCCTTAAACGGTTTCTGCATGCCAAATGATGCATTAAATCAATGTTGCATGCCAAATGATGAGTCAACAATATCTGCATGTCAAATGATGCTTCAAACAAAATAGCATACATAAATATACGTTTTAGACACATGTTGAACAGTACCCCATATCCGTACAACAAAATCCCCGATTATTCTGTCGGGATGGACGTTTATAGTCGAAACGGAGAGCTAAGGAAAGAAAAGAAGGGTTCTCATTAAAAACGGTTGCAATTCCTAAAGAAGATGGGGTAAAGGAAATGTTAAGTAGCCTCCAATCGTGCACGTGAGAGTCCAAATGAGACCCGTCTGGATAGACAATCGGCCAAAAGTAAGAAGAAGGCCACTTAGGGATGACCAAGGTAGCGCAGGCACTATCTGATGCCAAGCGCTTGACCACCTGTGCTATAAGGCATACGGGTGGACAAATATAATTGTTATCAAAGTGCCAGTCCTGGCAAAAGGCGTCGACGCCAGAAGTACCCCTACACCAAAATCTGGAGTTAAAGGTTACGACTTTCTTATTTTGAGGTGAGGCGAATCTGTCCACGGTATGAGGTCCCCACAAGGAGTCAATGACTGAAAAGGAAACTTCATCAATTTCCCAATCGTCGTAGTCCTGGTATCTACTTATTTTATCAGCCAGTTTGTTCTCGCTCCTAGGCAACCATTCGGGATATATGACAATATTATGAGTTTGGCACAAATCGAAAATTGCAAAAGCAAGGTCCTGAAGGTCTGGCTTGACAATTCCGTTCTTGATAATGCGAGGAACATTTGCGTTGTCTGTCATCCATTTGAGCTTTTGATTTTGGAAAAGAGAATGACCTTCAGAAATTATGCGAAGTACGGCGGCCAATTCCCGCCAAGTAGAACTTTTGAGCGACTCTGTGCGAGTCCACTTTCCGTGGAAACACGCGTGAGTGTTGCCTTGTATGAAGCCCCCGTAACCGCTATCGCTAGCGTCTGAAAAAACTAGCGCAGATGGGGCTAAACAAAATTTAAAAGGAAAACCGTTGAACTCTGCAATATTCTTCGCCCAAAATTGCAGTTCTTTGATTACGGAATCGGTTAGCATTATTGAATCTGACCAAAGGGCACGTGATTCGATTGCACGATACGAGGCGCGTGTCATGAGCCTACATACAGGACCGAGTGCGAGAGACATTGAGATGATTTGTCCCGCGAAAGAGGCCAAATCCTTTACTGGTACTGGTCGCGCTGATTGTGTCAAAGAAACAATCGCTGCGATGCTGAGCAGCAGTTTGTTGATCTTAGGTTGTGGTACCAAAAATTGTTCTGTTGTTGAATCTAGAACGAGACCCAGATATTGGATTCGATTGGTGGGTTCCCATTGGCATTTTGTTTTGCTGGGGACAAAGCCGCTGCGAGTGAGAGTGTCACGCACAAAGGTCATGCTCGATAGCGCCGAACTGAGGCTGGGGGAAATGACGAGACCGTCGTCGATATAAACGAAGGAAATAATGCCGCGGGCGCGCCAGTAATAAACTAGTGGTCTGGTTAGTTTTGTAAACAAGTAACATGCGCTGTTGAGGCCAAAAGGTAGAACCGTGAACCTGTAATATCTAACGATGGAATCGTTATGAGCCCAAGAGAAGCCTGAGTATTGCTGGTGTGGGGGGAAGATATCGACGTGATGATATCCGGATTCTAGGTCGAAAGAAAAATAAAATTGGTTTGAACCGAGTACTTGCGAAATGTGGGGTAAACCTTCATACTTGAATTTATAACTCTTAAGATATCCATTTGTGTGGCGTAGGTCCAGAACCAATCGTATTTTTTTGCCTTCAGCGACTGTTAATGGATTACAGCATGTGGGACGTGATTTTACCTCCACGACGCACTGTCTTTTCAACAAATCGGCTATGGCCGTCTCAACAAACTCAGGATGATTCAAACTTGATCTGTTATTCTTTGCATAAAACTGAGGAGGAAATGTGTCAAAAGGTAACTTATAGCCTTCATTAATAACATCAAGAATAAATGATGTGGCTTTAAGCTCAGACTTCCAGAAATTAAAAGATTGTTGAAGTCTACCTTTGACTCCTGGCGGTAGCTGTACACTAATCTGTTCATTGGGTGACACCTGGGGGCCCTGGTTGCTGGCGCATTGGCTGTCGACTGGCTCTGATGGCAGGGCAACTGGTGCGGACGTGGCCGGCAATGCCGCACTGGAAGCAGACACGGTTATCGTAGCGGCGCTGGAAGTTGGGCATGAAGGTGGCCGGGAAGCGGCGAAAAGAACCAAGAGGGCGTTGAGCAGGGCGAGGGTACGGGCGTGGCCTTCCCCGGGTCGACTTCTTCGCCGCGGATTCCGCCCTTTTTGCAGAAGCGGCTTTCTCTGCCTAGACGAAGAGAGGTGGAGATGAATTAATACATACGTTCGAATATGATAAATGATTATTAATCGATATCTAATACCGTGTGCAAAGAAGAGAAATCGAGAATAAGAATTATTCACTTATTCGAGGACAATTTTAATGGAAAAATTACGTAGTACCTTTCGGAGACGCTTCTCATCGCCGGAGTCGTCGGCAAGTTCGTCGGCAACATATTCGTTTACGGTTGACCATCCGAGTGGAGACCGATCCGCAATTCTTATCAGCTTTTGCCTGATCTTGAGTTCTCGGAGTGCTTCCTTCAGGGTTTGAACCGTCTTGTCGAAATCCCCTTGTTCGTATAGGGTGATGCCTCTCTCAACCAATTTTTCGACTTTTTTGGAGTGCTCAAATTGCTGTTTGTTCCCTTCGCTTTTGAATGTTGGAAGGAGCTTGGGTTGCTGCGCCGCTGAAGTGCAGGTGTCGACCCGGCGCTGCAGGGCGTGGATGGCCGACAATATTTCTTCGTTCGATGTTGCGGGTATTTCGTCCATAACGAAAAAGGGTGTGGCAGCTAGCTAGAAATAAGCGAACGAACCGAGAGCTCTGACTGCATAACCGAGAATGAGCGTGTAAGCTTGAATCTCGAAAAACGAGAAAGCGTATAACAAAAGATTACGTAACTCAGCCATGGCAGCTGTGCGCAGAGGAATGCGTTCGATAACGAACATAAATTCCACTTGTTGAGGTAAAGCTACTAGCATATCAGGTACGGGGGACTTTTGGTATTAAACAAACTGTTTTGCATGAATCGCACTTCAGTGGATGGGGTTGCTCCACTTGGATTTTTTTTCTTTACACCATTTGTTTTTACCTTGAGGGAACGATAAGTACTATGTTTGTAGTGCGCGGTCGCTATTAACACCGGGGGAATGGAGGAATTCATGGGAGATACTAATTTTGTTAAAAATGGTAACATGAACTTTTTTGTCAAAACATTGGCAAAAATTACACTTTTTAAGTAATGAAGAGAGACAAATTTATTTTTTGTTTGTTTGAGGAGAGATGACAAAACAATCTGGAAAAACTACTAAATCTTCCATTTCCCTGCACCAATAGAATTCACTCCAAAAAAACATATCAATATTATTTTTGTTCACTTTTTTTCTTTGAAATTGCCCAAATATCACTTTCACATCAATCAAAACAATCTTAAAACCTCCCGCACCATTTTCAAGCTAATTAGCTTTTTCGTCGGTGTGACAGAAAATATTTTGGCTAGATTTTAGTGAAAGGGCTTTCTGGGGTAATTTCAATTTACAAAGAAATTTTAGGCATACACCCAGTAGTAAGGGTAGCGTGCTCCATCCTGTAAATGAACGAAAAACAAGTCAGACAAAAATCTTGGAACCAGACGGGATTTGAACCTGCAATCTACTGCTTTCCGGGCAGCGACTTAACCACGCAAGCTATTTCTAGTTCACGGGTCAAGACACGACAACATGGAAACAAATACCCGAAAGAGTCTCATTTCACCTGACTCATTAATATTCATGAGTAGTCCGCCGTAGGGACAATTCGGCTAGATTTTACTGAAAGGGCTTTCTGGGGTAATTTCAATTTACAAAGAAATTTCAGGCATACACCCAGTAGTAAGGATAGCGTGCTCCATCCTGTAAATGAACGAAAAACGCTATCCTTACTACTAGGTGTATGCCTAAAATTTCTTTGTAAAAAGAAAATATTTTGTTTGCCATTCTTAATTAAAATGTTTTTTTTCCCACAAAATGTATGAACTTAAAAAAAAATGTAATGCAGCTTTAAAATGACATTGTGGGGCCTAGGCAGGGTGTACCATCAAATGTAATTTTAACATTAATCATTTGACATAAGAAATATGGAATTGATCGCCTAAAGACCGCTTATGGAAAAGTTTGGGCATATATAAGTACAGCTAAGAAAGACAAAAAATCTTTGCATATCACCCTATGTGTGTATGATAGCTAATCAATACTCTGAATCAATAATGTCCTGTGCATAGCACACATTGCAGTTGAACGGCCACGTCCGTCCAGTATTTGCAATATTTCTAACAGATGTTCTGATTTGACCATATAATTTACGTGGGTTTTCTTCAGCCAATAAAAATATTTCCTACATCTTATGAAAGACTAGGGAATAATCTTGGTTCTCGTGAATGTCATGGATTTTTAGCGCAATCCAATTTTAAGTAGAGCGAAAGAATAAATAATCCAGCTAAAATTAAGAGCAAATTCCTCGGAAAATCATTTGTAAAATCAACTAAAAATGGATTGTCTTGGTCAGAAAATAAAATAATTTACGTGGGCTAATATATGTTTTTTAATATAACAAAAATATGATGAGTTAAAGCATGACTTCGTGTACATATTAGTGAATGTTATAAAATTATACCTAAAAAAATAAAGATGTAGTGATGATGGAAAGGCTTACGGGTCATTTTTTGCCTATGCTTCAATACAGTGAATTGGCTCTCAGTTCGTGTGCAGAGGAGCTGTTAGCTTAACTGTACCTACTTTTCCAACATTGTCAAGTTTATCTTTTCACTTTGATGAATGAATAACAAACAAAGAAACAATCAAATAGACCTAACAGCTTATTACCACCAAGACTAATTTGTACTTTTTGGTAGGGCCCTCGTCTTGAACATTAACTTGTGCACAGGAAAGTATGCGTCCGGCTGGTTCACCTGGAAAACTTTACCCGCTAGATGCTAGTTGGCGCTATTCTTCAATCCGGTGAAACCGTCCCAGAATTCCAAATGTTTCCGTTTCACTTTTTGACGGACACTTTCCCGTCTTTTCTTACACGGTCTTTGGTATCGCACATATCAGCTAGCTACGTTTACTCGATCGCGCGCTACTTGAAGAGCAGACACCGGAAGTCACGTGAATAAAATCGCGATTTTTCTGTTGTGTGTGTTCTCATTGCAAAAAATCGCGCTCTGACTTGCGAAGTTTCATGCGAAGTTTCGGACGGCTGTTGGCACGGTTGCTATTCAACTTTCACCTTAACTTCGCGATTTTTCTAACTTCGCGATATCTTAAGTCCCATGAGAATGGCCCTGATGTAAAACGATGCCCTATTCATGATTTCGTAATGTTTATATCCATTCTGTATCAAACTTGATTCCACTCGATACGCATATGCTTAGATTGTACAAAACGATAATGTGTGTACCTTCTGAATCATGGATACCTTTTATCACCTGGAAATGTAAAGCAGGCGTGGGTTTATCGCTGGCCTCTTGAACTCTGTACACATACCAAGACAACAATACTTTTTCAATTGCAAATTAGTATAAGCAAATAGTGACATTCGATTTTTTAATCAAAATACGACGAGATGGGGATACAGCACTTCCTGCAAAGGTGACATGCATTTTACCCGGCTATCCAACCACACCAAGGAGCATTCAAAACATAAAAGGACAAGTCTAACGAATGTATTAGCAGTATAACTTTGCCGATATCTTACAGCATCAGTACTTAATGTCAAAAACATCACAATGGTGGATGCAATGCACAGGAAACTGGTTATAGTACCCATTATCTGATCGTTAAAGAGGCTTAACGAGCCTTAGTCTGGAGACTTTAATATATGTTTAACTCTTGGTTTGTGTTGTATGCATATTCTTCATCAATAATGTACACACATACCAAAGAGCAGCATTTTGTCTGCCACTGAAAAGAACAATGGGGGACTTTTTGGGTGGAAGGAAACGCGCGTTTGCTTTGTTTTGAGATCAGATTCCACCCGTTTGTATTTCGTAGTCACAATGGCGATATAATTAGTGCTATGGATAGTGATTTTTCTGTTCACCAACACGTCTAAGAGTTCACATACCTTTTCCGTCTCAGTAGAATGACAACTATGACTAGGACGATGAAGATGACAGCTCCAAAGAGGCCGCCTACAGCGGGGACAATACGCGATGAAGCGCCACCCTCTGTGGCACGTGGTTGTTTGGTTAAGGGAGAGGTTGTAATTAGTAGAGGAGAGGCTGTAGTTTGTAGGGTTGTAGTTTGTAGTGGCGTGGTTGAAGAAATCTTTGAATGTTTGCCATGAGAAATTAGTAAAATGTTCGGAGAAAAATGCAATCATGCTCGGCCGTCAACTCATGCAAGTGACTGACATTTAGGAACACTGCGTCCATGCTTATGAAGAGTTTTATAATTTAGAAGTACCATTGGTTAAAATATATGTTTGTGCATGGCTGAATTGTAAGCATATTGAATAAAAGGTAGGACTGTAACCTCAATGTTCGGTACATCATTAATTTACCGAAATAGTGTATTTACCCTCTCAGTGCCATAGGTACGTGAAATGTGTGACCAGTCAATGAGCCTTTCCTGGAGTGGTACTGAGAGAGTTAATGCTACGTGATTATTTGTATAGCGATGATCGACATGCAGCCATTAAGTTCTTTTCTTCTGGACTTACTGATTGTCACGTGCGTAACATGCACACCATACATGCCATACATAAAATTAAGTGACTAGACTACAGCAATGAGACTTACTCGTCGTGAAGTTGACATGTACGCCCCTCTTCCCCTCCCCTCTAGGTCCTATCCTGATGACAGCCAGCTGGATGGTATAACTCGTACCCTCGCTGAGGCCTGTAATGTTGTACTCCAGCATAGCAGGTAAGTCGGTGCCATCGGCTTGGGAGTTTCTCCCGCTAGAGCCTGCCCTCTTCTTCCTGGAACCTCCTGAGGTCTGAACCTCTCCAGAGGAGAGTGTTACTTCCCGTGATACTTCGCTGCTACTTTGGATGTAGATCTTATAACCAGTGATGGGTCCCTCACCAGAGTCAACCGTCGAGTTCCATGCTCTCCATTGCACGACAGCATAGGTGAGCCCCAGCTTACTCACAGTAGGTTTTTCTGACAGCGAAGGTAACACTATAAAGAACAACATATGTAATCATTGAGATAAAGTACAAGTGGTCTTAACATACTTAATGTTACAGGACACGTCCAAAGCACTCCATGGACTGGATTGTGAGAGATGTTACGATCATAGTTCTGGTCACAGGGACATATCCCTTATACATTATGTGCACCAACTTCATTCTCTGGGTAATCTTCATCGCCTATCGTCGCTGACCCAAAATCATTTCCATAATCGTTAACCTGATATCAGGTACGCCACCTATAATCCCAAAGGGCAATGAAGGGAGAGCAGCAATATTGATTAAGTACATGGCTGAATGACACATGTGTCATGGCGGGGTTTGCAACTTAGTTGCATGCAGTTCACATCCGCAATACTACGATATATCCACATCGAATGTGTTCATAACGAGCGTAAACTAACCACGTACCATAGAACGTTCGATTAGGTAGCTTGACGAAAGCAAATCCCGTGCCATTTGAAGGATCTCCGATGAAGCAATAAATGCTGTTTGCGTCATCTACATTATCAATAAAAAATGTATTGTTGCGAGTCAAATTCTGATCGTCAGAACTGTTGCGAGCATGGTGATAGGCCGTCATGTTGCTTGAGAAACCTCCAACAACAGCCTTGATGTCCTCAGCAGATAAGAGAGCATCGCTACTCGACACGGCACATGAAAATGCTGCCGTCCCAGGGTTTGACTTTGCTGATACGGTGCGGAAGCGATCTGTAAGATCAAAATAGGTATTTGCTTCAGACAAAATGCTGCATTATAGCGTTAATTAATTTACATGAAACCTACCAGTTTTAATTAGAAATATACATATTAGGAAATGATCATCAAGGAATATCTAACTGAACAGATTTTACTTATGAAACTTAAAAAGTGAGATTTCAAAACTTGCGTTCCTGTTTCCAAGAATGTTAGGACTGGTTAACCCTTGCCATTCTATAAAGAGATCAATATATTCCATTGAATTAACACACAACTCACTCAAAACTGTGCATTATTTGTACATTAAACATGTTTGAAACCCATCAGCAAAACAATTCAAAGCAGACTTGTGTAATCAATATCCTGCAAGGAGAATGGGGAGTTAGATCAATCGTAAAACATTTCAGGGATATTACCAATTCTTGATTGCGGAAAGGTCACTTGAGATGGCTATAAAATGCGATGGTTAGAGAATGAAAGCGACATTTGACAGCTTTTTTGTTAAACTTAAAAAAAGATATTGTTCATATTGAATTATGTGACCTCGTACTTGGGTGAATATTTACAGCATATTTACAGCCCCCCCCCCCCCAAAAAAAAAAAAAAAAAAAAAAAAAAAAACGCACACACACACCCTCATTCAAAATACGTACTATAGTACATTTTCTCTAGTTAATGATTATTTTAAATCCAAAATTGTGAGGTATATGTATCACTGACAATTGAAAAGATGTGGTTTTGAGATTCGTTATATTTACCTGTCTGACAGTTCTCTCCCATCCATCGTTGGTGACATCTACCATATCTAGAGGAGACACACTCTCCATTGATCAGGTTACAGTCATCAAATCCTCCCCAGCAATGACAGGTTTCTGAACAGGAAGCAAAGCATCCTGTATCTGGATAGAGACGATCAGGGAAGATGAAGTAAAGTGCACCGCCGACAAAATATCTCAACTCATAAACGGGAAATTTGCATGGCTTGCTTCAACAAAAAAGCATCGCAGGATTTCGGGTCATGTACAGTAAGTAGACACAATTTAAAATAGTGACATATCTATGTTGTCAATAACAGCTTCATTACTGGCGCATATTCAAAGTATGTGATGATAATCACATACATTTACATGTATTTAATTTGGCTTATTTGGCGTAAGTTTCAATTGAAAAAATGGTGAAAAAAATAAAAAATACAAAATATATTTTGAAAGCATATAGATAGGGAAAAAATAATATTTGAAATTCGATTCGATTCGATGTCTTTATCTGTCCTTGATAAATCAATGAAAAAGTTTAGTCCTTCTTCCAATGCATATTAATACCCCTAATGATTCATGTAAGAAAATCATTTCAAAGCTCCTTCTACAGAGATATGCATTTTACAATCCATGGTGCACTACTTTAACATTGATATTTCATTCATTCTGCATATTAACAGGAGTTCTTACAATGGCTACAACTTTCTGGATAAACTGTGGAGTTGTGAATGAATCCGGTTTGGCATTCCCCATCAGACGATGTGCAATGGCCCGAGTCTTTGTCACATGATCCATCACCAGGGCAATTGCAGTACTCGGTGCATTCAGCGCCAAAGCGCCCAGTAGGACAATCGGTAGGAACTGAATGTACCGAATACAAATGCATCGAGATTAATACGAAACCTCTCCAGAGAAAACAGAGGGAGCGGGAGAGGAATAGGAAGCTGAAGAGGGATTTGACTGACTATTAAGTGTAAAATAATAATTGTTTACACCATCCAATGCTATTTTCATGTACATTGTTGTGACATTCTTGAGGAGTATAAAATAATGAGGCCGTATGGCATTTATATTGTTCATTCTTTCATATAATCTATTTCAAACATCATACAAATTAAACAAACATACACATATATCAACTAATATAATAGCAATGACCACTAAGAATCGAGTCTTATTATGATTGGGGACATTGCAACATAGGATAACATGAAAATAGTTAAACTGATTAAATATATTAGATATACAGTATAAAACATTTCAATCACATACACAATCACAGACAATAAACACACACTTCAACGTGGGACAAGAAGTGGTGGGATTAAGAGAGAGTGAAAAGGAGTGCGAGAGAGGTGGGGAGCGCGATAGAAAGGATAAGAAGTACAGAAAATGATTTATTTGGTAACTCTTGATTTCAGCTGATCAATCGTTCATAATCATGTCAATAATCAAAAATACGAAGAGAAACTCATTTGAAAATATTTGAGCTAAAGTAGTTAGGTAAAAAATGAGACATCTGGCCTTAATGTGCTGACAAGATGTTACCTTGGCAACTTTCTCCAGTCCAGCCGTCATCGCAGTCATCACAACGCCCAGTAAAGATGTTGCATGACCCTCCACCAGCGCAGTGACAGTCTAGCAGACAGTCGGCCCCAAACTTATCATCTTGGCAAGCTGAGGGGAAAAATCACCCAGGGTGCATTCTGATAATCAGAAATATTGGTATATATTTATATATATATATATAATTCGGTAATACTTTGTATTCTGTATTCTGCAACATTCTGATGATTTCAACTACTTGTCCGTGCCTGTCTGTATGACACGTTGCGCACGTTAATCTACTCCATTATCGGTCTTGTTTTGTTCTTCATTTCATCATGAGATCAGTTCAACTTCAGGAGGGGTGGTCTGTGAGATAGTGGCTGGACCCGTTACAGTGTGTTAGCTTTTATCTTGAAAAACACAATAAAAATGATTGTATTTTTTTTTTCCTTCATGGTGAGCCATTGATATGATTTACAAACCACCGCATTACCCATTACTTAAATACGCGAGCAATCATCTCACATTACTCTATCACGTTTCCGTGTCTTGGGGGAGAGAAATCAAGGAGGAAAGTTAACTGATTATGTACTTTTGTTACAGTTAGCGCCGGTGTAACCGGACAGACAGGTGCAGCCAAACGGGTCAGGCAGACAAACTTGGCTTCCTGCACACGCGGTCAGTGCTTGGGTTGGACCGCACTGGAACTCGCACTCCCACCCGAAGCGGTGCTCTCCACACGCTACATGTAAAGTATTGAAAATGAGGAAATCAAGTTGAAAGTGAGTTCCCATGGATATCGTATAACAGAGACTATAATGGGCACATGCAATGCTTCGTGAAACTTGATTGTGCTGGGTTATGTGTAACACCATACAGTTAGTGATTGCACCACTGTATCTTGTATCTAGTCAACGATACAAATGTAACCAACTGGGTAGCCTGGTTTCCAGGTTGTAAGACATTTCTGATCCAAATTGAAAGATAGAGTCTAGCACTCCAAGACTAAACACTGTACAATTCTGCTCTTGAGTGAGCCGGATAAGGAATTGAGAATGATTAGTCTACTGCAGCCAGACCTGTTTTCCAAGAAGACATGCTACATATATGTATAACGGAACGTCCTTGATCCACATTGGTGCTAGTATGACTCGTCAACATTACCCGTGTTATGTAGCAGCTGAAAGCCTGAAAGTTGCGAACATTTTCAATTATAGATATTCGGTGACAGATGTGTATTTTGTATCCGATTTATTTTGTTGTTGCTTGTGGCTGTATTACACAATTGTTGAGTGATCCTTCCATCGAGGGATTAACATGATATCTTAAGACAGGTAGGTGGTAGCTTACCTCTCAGGCAATGTTTGCCTGCAAAGCCAGGTGCGCATATACAGGTTCCAGACTCGGGGTGGCAAATCCCACCATTATAGCAGACGTCACAGTTGCGATCGCATCGAGGAAGACTCCATTTCCCTTTAGGGCATGCTAAGAGTGGAAAGTAGAGCGTAACAAAGAAACAACAAACACTTACTGCACGACTGGCACATGTTTCCATTCTAGTATCCTGTAATCAAACATGAACATTGCTCATTGCCATGGCAGAATAGTACTCACTTTATTAATAGTCCTTACATTTAAGATAATGTTCAATGATTTGTAAGGTTAAATAGTTAAAAGCTATCTTATAGATGCAGGTTGATGACGAACCTAGTCGAACGATGCCATCAAGAAAGCTATCACAAAGGCATAATGATGACCGATAACAATTCATATAGGAGGTTTAACATTCAATGGGAAATCATATCTTCTGCGTGCCATACAAACTGCTACTCAATGGGAACCGTGTGTATTTCACTGTGTATTGTGAATACAGTCATATGTGGCACACACACAGGGTTAAAGACACGGTAAACTAGAAACCCACAAAGTCGGACTCACCACTGACGATGACTCTGATCAAGCTGTACTGGTGACCGTGCAGTTCCGTATCTTGGTACGTTCCGTATACACCAGCATCATCCGTGGTTGCCTCAAAGATGCTATGTGACAGGCTTCCATCACTTCCGTTTAAAGTGTTGAAGTCTAAGTTTGAAAACTTCCGCCATCGGATTTCACCCTGTCCTGGAGAGTGAGTACTGGTTTCTCGCACAGAGAGCGTTAAGTTGTCTCCAGGGTAGACCGTCTTAGTGATATTACCATGTAATGGGTAATAGTTTCCTAAAATGTAGAAATGAAGATCACCAGCCATTGAGAAAAGTACATCAAAGTTTTGGATATATATATTGCCCTTAAACCCTTTGTGGATCAGGCAACCTGCTGCTCTATGGGACCTGTGTACATTATTTGTTCAAAAGTGCACAACATCGTATATAGGGTTAAGTAGCGATTGTGTTTGATGTTTAAAAGCTCTAAAACTGGTCAATAAGTCAATACAATTCTCAAAGTGCAATTGTATATTATAGTAACTCTTTATGAAGAATCGCTGCTCTATGGGATTTGTGTGTATGACTTCTGCTAAAACGTATCAGTGGCGATATAGGGTAAATGTCATTATGTACATGACCAAAAATAAACGTATTGTTGATTGTTCTGAACGTTTATGATTTCAGGTAGATTCACGCACACGTTTATCCATTCAAATATTATGATATAGATATCGCATAATGTCCCTTTCGGCCCATACTGAAAAATTGTCATTGCTTAAATGCTTGCTCTGTCATATATCTTTCATAAACAAATGTTGAACAACTGCACGATCTAAGTTCATGTTGCCTTGATACGATAAACAATAATCTACTCATAATTCACTCTAAATAATGTACGCCATTACCGGTTTGAGATAGGATGGTTACAGAAGCTGATGTGGTAGTTCCGTCTGCAACCGACGTCGTTGTGCACGTGAAGACACCCACTGCTTGGTTGTCTGATGAAGGTAGAGTTTGGCGAACGGGTTCCGATAGAGAGATATTCATAGCTGCACCCGGGACATAACGTGTGTCTGTGGTTTGGCTGAGCTTCACGAGCCTCTCTGTGTATGTGATGCTATCAGATGAGTTGTGTGGATTGCTGACCAGACAGGAGTACTGTGGCGATGCTCCCATGCCCCCGTATGGTGTCGGGGTGACAGCAAGTATGTGAAGCGGCGGAGCTTGATACATAGACAAAGGGAAAAATGCTTAGGCCTACATATTTTAATCTCTGCATGAGAAAAGATTTGATGCCGAGTAATGTGTCAATCATATGTTTTCCTAAGAGCACGTAAGGGATCAATACAACGCTTACAACGCAACATTCAAACCTCCTTTACCTCTGCTATTTCTACTCACTTGGGAATGTATTCATGCTGTGGACAATGAACAAAGTGTTCGGTAAAGTGAATATGAGGTGTTATATTGCCTGGGTTATATATAGAGATATATATTCTTGTGTAATTAACAATGGTTATGCTTCAGAATTTTGAAATATCAATTGTGGTATTCGCCAAGGCTGTATCCTGAGTCCATTACTTGCTACCATATGTCATGAAATGATGATTATAAGTAGTAAGGGTAACCCGACATTCAAGGTATAATGATTAATGGTGCTGAAATTAAAATTTAACCATGGTTGATGACATTTAATTTCATGTAAATGATGTAACATCTTTTGTCAAAATAATGCTTTTTTTATAAATTTAAGATACACTCCAGATTATGTATAAATCCCAGTCAATCAGAAATAATAGCACTTGTCATCATGAATTCCATTCTCCAGATATAGATATGACAAATATTCGAGAGGCCCAGAACAATACACCAGTTCGTAGTTAGCTCTGGAGCAAGTTTGGTCACTATGACCTTTCCCTTTTTCATTAGGATAAGCAGTTGATTAATATATCATTTCAAAAGGAGATGTTACGTAATGTGCTTACCCGACATAGCAATTTGCGATATTCAACCTCTAATAAAGGAACCATCTCAAAACAGGTGACAAGAATAGTAGGCTACGGTCTGTTAACAATTGGGAAAGCTTAGATTTTACATTGTTTATTGTAAACTAATTGTTGTCGTTTGGCCTGTTGTCAAATACCCCATGATTGAACACCTTGGTGTTCTTTTATAAATTGGATAACAAGCATATTCTAAAATAACTTATTAATGATGATGCTTATCTCAGTGATTTAAAAACCAACAAGCTGGTTTGGTCACTATGACCTTCATCTGCTCATGCGCAAATTGTAATTACGAACTGGCTTATTCAAAAGAACTACATGAGTACGGTCGCAAAGAGACCTTACCCGTTTGCGCAACTTGATTTGTTTTTATAAAAGAAAATTTACTTGGTGTAAATTATCTTGTAAAGGAAATCCTCCTGGAAGGTTCATAAACAAATTATTTCGAATAATTCACGTATCAAGGTAAATGTTTCTATACTCTTAAAAATGGTTTGGATAAACAAAGGTATTATTAGTTTTACTCAATTACTAAAGCGGGAAGGTCATTTTCTTGCATACTCCGAGTTCGTACACAAATGCAATATTCATTGCAATTCATTGTAATTCATTGTAATTTAAGCACCGGGAAATATCTTCGTTCGTATATAGGCTTACGGCATACCTCGTGATCGCTCACATGCTGCTTTGAATGTCTCGTTGCATAGGTTATCATTCCAGCGATTAGAGTCGACCATGTGCACACAGTTCATGTTTCTACTGTTACTGGCGTGTTGACTGTCAGATGCCCACGCGGCATACCTATCGCAGGTTAGAACAAGTAGATAGGAAAGGTACATTTATTTTGATACTGAAAGAATAGGGTAAATGTAAGAGGATCCATCTTTAAAAGAAAGAATTTTATGTCGCACAATATAGTTTTTCCTAGTAAACATGTCGCGATACTTGTTAGTATCCTAATACCATGTCAGGCCCCACATTTCCTTTCTGTTAAGTAGTCCCATCGTTTTAGAAATCCACATACCCTTGAGGCAATTTTGTGATGAAAAAAAAAAACGCTTAGAGGTACTTCTATTCAGACCCAGCTGTAATATTTGTACTGGAAAAATATTACTGCAGTGACTGGACTATGGAGTGTATGTTAATTTCCCCATCCATAATCTGTTTCTATCCGAATCATAATCCAAAGCTTCAGTGAAGAAGCCCCGATCACTCTCCTTCTCTTAACACACAAGCAACCACACATACTCGCGCGCACATATCTATGTCACTACATGCATACTGCCTTGCTCCTCCCCATATTTGTAGTTTAAGGTGTAGTTTAAGGTGAACGATACATTATATCCCTCCTGCGCTTACCCTGTCATATTCAATAACGTCCCGTCTGCCCATCTGAAAACACCTTCTGTGTCGAGATCATCAAGTCCAATCCAGACGCCCCCAGTTATCCTAAGAGTTATTAGCAGGTCCTAAAGAAAAGGTCGCAAGAAACATCGTTATCATTGTTGGTACATATATATGTACGTGTAGTTCGGCATTGTATCTCTCACAATCACCCAGATAATGTACTTCACCGAACTAGAGCAAAACACACGACTTGTCATAATTATCGTTGCAACATGTGGATAACCTGTAAAAATTTACTAAACTTCATGTAATGACATATGATTTACTTCGGCTGAGTTAAAAGTGGGTCATCAGGTCATAGTAAAATGGTTCAGGAAAAACTAAATCAAAGATCTTGTATTGGCCATTAGAAGGTATGCGGATACCGATTAGCTGGTACCCACCTCTTTATGTGCCATTGACGAAACTGGCACCACTCATACACAGAACTCATATAGAGCAGCATTTGGTTTGTCACAGAATGAGGAAATTAAAAAAACTAAAACACTTTTCATAGGAGCGGGAGCTGATAGATGTAGCAAGAAAGTAACCGCACCTGAATCTGTTGTGTTTTGGGTTGCGCTAGAGTTCCTCCTAACTGCTGGCAGTATTCCTGTGCGTCCGAGTACGTCGATGTGTGCGATGTCACCATGTACTGGGTGTTTCCCAGCTCAGTCCAATTGCCCTGTAAGACTGTACGTCGAGATAGAAACACAAGCATATGCTACTTTCAGAATTTCTCCTATGAATTAGTTCTCTTTTTAATCACACGAAGACTAATATAATACGCACTAATATGTCGTCATGTTGATGACAGTTACAGTTGCCTTATTGATCTGGGTTTAACATTCGTGATACGTTTCCTCGGGCTTATATACGAAAAAGCCCGGTTATGTAGCATGAAAATATCCACCACGTGTCATGACCTAAACGGCATTCGTAGAATCTTGGGAGATAATTACGGGAATTATTTACCATGGGACCTGTGAAACCCAGGTCTACTGACATTTCCATATAAGTTACGAGTGACATGGACACACGGCGATGGGAAAGGTTGTTCAACATTCGCACTGTTGTGTAATTTGCTTACATTTAAGGAATATTTGCCAACAGCTTTTGCTTAAAGAATTCTTGCTTCCCTCATTTATTCTCCATGTGTACAATTGAAATTTAAATATTAGCATTATTGTAAATTTCATTTAAATGTTACACCACCTGATGTTACGAATTCAAATTTGTTTTGTCTGTATGGTATATACGATTTTGAATTGAAAACAAATTTGTTGAAATGCTAAACTGATATACGCACGTCGATCTCGTTGACAGATGAAAGGGTTCTTCGTGGAGCAATTTGTATTGGTCCACCTTCCATGGCCCTGGTAATTGTCCGTATCGTTGTATGACAACAGAGACGCACAATCGTGTTTGTTATTGTTCGGTTCATTGGTTGCCCAATTCGCGTCACTGTAATGATTAATGAGATCATTATTTTAAGGGGGTAATGAGTCAAAGTTTTTCTTGTGGAGCTTTGATCAACGTTAGGTTCTTTCTCAAATTATATAATTGGTTAGTGATTTAAGTCATGTCCATTAAAATGTTAAGTTATGGAAATACCACAAGCAGTACTCTATAACAAAATGATAGTTGAAAAAGTAGTTGTATAGTAGAAGTACTGTAGTAGTAGTTGTTGTTGTCGTAGTAGTAATAATAGAAGTAGTATTCGTAGTAGTAGTAATACTAGAACTACTAGCATTCTAAAGAGCACTATTACAAGAAATATCATAATTGGTTTGAGTTATAATATGGTATTAGAAGAATATATAATAGTAGTGAGAATAATAGTAGTGGTACTAATTTATGTCGTAATAACGGTAGTATCAAATGTAATATTAATAGTTGTTGTGGTAGTAGTAGTAGTAGTAGTAGTAGTAGTATTAGTATTAGTATTAGTAGTAGTAGTAGTTATAATAGCAGAGGTAGTAGTAGTAGTAGTAGTAGTAGTAGTAGTAGTAGTAGTAGTAGTAGTAGTTTAACAACATCTGCTCAGTCACCACCTACAATCTAATTAGTAGGCCAATAGGTCCATCGCATGTCAACGACACACAATGTCCAATTCGGCTGTATGTCGATCCGAATTTCAGGGTTGAATTCACTTTTATACACAAAATGTGATATGTAACGTTTTAGCAAACAAAAATAATTCAAATGGCAAGGGCAGAGGACAATAATTGCATGTTTTAATGAATTTCTTATGATATACAGGAGGAATTAGTTCAGAGCTTCGGACGTCATTTATGTCGTTATGTTTACCAAAGTAAAATCACATTTTGTATTAGATTAATTTCGATTGACTTCATTAGTATTCAGCACATATGAACACATATGAAAGTGCAATGTTAAGGTTGTAATCAATATAAAACTCCTGTTTTGAAAGAATGATATGCTTAATTGCATCTTGTTTGCAAATGAGTGAACGAAATTAAATACGTGTATATACGTGTATATACATGTACGTGCAACGGCAACGAGCAGCCCATTAAACTGCGTTGTCTTATAGTAGATGTAAAGAACAACTGTTGACAATTAGGGAAATTATTAAAAATAAGTTATGAGTCGAATCTAGCTGAAATTGACACAACATGAAGTCAAGGAATGTCAACTGTTTTAGAAGCAGGCTTTGTGACATTTCATTAGTTGCTTTTCTTATAATAATCTTATCATGTGAATACATAATGAGATTTTAATTTTTTGGACAAATTTGGATCTAAAAATTGTGTGAATCAATTGATTAATTCAGAACACAACAAAGATTAACACACATGCCAACCCTCAACGCCAACGCCCTTTCTGCCATAAGTAGCATGCCTTATTAATAATATTGTGATGTCAGTTGCTGGCGGATTTACAGGTTTGATACACAATGGTCAATGTTGTGTTCTGAATTGATTATTTAATACACACACATTTTTAGGTGAAAATTCGTCCAAAAGTGAAAATCTCTTTAAATATTCCAAGGATTATCACACAAATAATAATCAATGAAATGTCACGAAACTTGCTTCGAACAATTGAAATCCTTTTACTTATTATTGCATATGGTGGGGCAATATGAGCTTAATTCGAGTTGTAAATTATTTTGTAGTATTTTTTCCAAAAGGGTAAAAAAGAAAACACCTAGTATATAAGTGTACCTGCCATTCAGAGGGGTTCCATCTGTCCAAGTTGTGAAAGTATGATCTTGTTGGTCTTTCCGCAATCCAATCCAGTAGCGGTGACTTCTTGATAATGGTGGCGTTATGAAAGCAGTAAGGTGTGTCTGCAAGTATACGAGGGTAGATTGAATACAACGTGTCACGCCGCTTGGACATTCTTTCCAACATTGCGCTCAAGTACAGCGTTTACAAAATGACATATCAAGTAATTACCTCGCTTTTGTCGGAGCCATATTTAATCTGATAACAACAAATATTCAATGTGACCATTCCTCTCAGTAGTCAACTACAACCTGTATTATTTTAATCTATGCTGGATTATTGTTCACGGACGCACATGTCCTCTCACCATATAGTGCACATATCATTTGCATAGAGAAGTAAATGATGGTGATCTTGCATTCTGCAAGCACACTGGCATCTCTTTGAATGTACGGGAGAGACATTTCATCAGCATTCAATACAAAACATATGATATCTTGGGGAAAAAAAACGGTCAATATAAGCCTTGCCTTAAACGTGAATCAGTTAAAATCTTGCGCATTTACAGTTTGGGATGGATCGATGTTAAATATATTTCATAACATGTAAGGTGTATCCCTCTCAGTACCAAGCCAGGAAAAGCCCATTGACTTATTGCACATTTCATGCATCTATGGTCTTGAGAAGGTTAACAAATACTATGCGTCATCGTCAGGAAATAAAAACTTACATTAAGAGCAGCCGATCTGATGACCGCTAGGTCTCCACCTTCAGCCTTGCAGTGATTTTGTGCGTGTGTAAACTTTTTCTTCGTGCCTCCAACGAATCGGTAGTAAGAGTCACCAAACAACTGCCAGGAACAATGCGGCTGTGACTGAGATACTGCGTAGACAAGCAGGGAGAAATGCAAATACTGTGCACGAAATGCCTTCCTATTATTACAAAAACAAAAATGCCTGTGTAATTAGTGTGAACAGAGTGATGTTACCTACCTGCATTTTCATTATTTTGATTAAGTTTAAAGCGGAAAATTAATTAAATACAACGAGGAAATTATGTTTTCTCCTAGACATTTGAACTCATGCAACCAATCAAAGCTCGTATTAAGAAGGGATGGTCTGCTAGGTATTCTTCGCTTTGACATGCCTTAGTGGTGATAAACAGAGAATTAAAGAATTAAAGCCCAAAACATCGATTGTTTACAGAAAGATTATGAACTTTAAAGTACTACATCTAGTGTACGTTTTGATTTCAGCATGAATTGAATATCATTTTTTTGAACATGAAGTACCGAAAATGTATGCCTGAATGTATGTGGAAGCGCACACGAACGAGAGTAGATGTGTGTTTGGGGAGTGTTTTTGTTACCAATAAACCACCCACTTCCATTAGTTTAGTCATCGTTCTGCCGCCTTTGTTATTTAGAAGTTGAGTTGATGCGTTATAGGTACGCATAGGAGGGGAGGAGGGGGGGGGGGCAAATCAAATCCCACTGAGTTCCAGCACACTTTGAAAAGGATGCATCATATTCATCATAGGAGGGTGTGTCTAATGACGGTAGAACAACATCCTTTCTGTCAGTATTTTGAGAGGATGAAGGGGTACGATTATAACGAATATACTTACGAAGATTCGGTAGGCCTATTTTACAAATGTAACGGTGAGGTAGACGACAGTTCCGCTTTTCCCATTTACCAGCTAACCGCGGATGAGCGAGGATGTCCACACATTTGCCACTGTGTACACCACTCGCCCAGTTTGTGAATCTGAAACGACATGGGCTTATTAATAGAGACATATCATACGATTGCACATTCACCACACATAGTGTCTGTCCATCCCGTGATGGAGTAATTCCTAATATCGTGCTCGAATTCGACGAAAAGAAAACACACACACACACAAGGCTCAATTCAAGGCACATTTTATATGGGGAACCTAGAATGGTATGTTACGCATGTGCCATTGTTAACACTTGACATTTAACAAAATGTTTGTAAAGAAATATATTTATGAAAGTAAATTAAATGCCTTTAACACGGTTGCTTATAATGCTGAATGTAACGTTACATTTCATAAACTAACCCAGGGTAATTTGTACTGGTACTGTTCCCACTATATTTTGAAAGTAATGGTGATTAGCGTGATACGTTTGGATGTTTACCATTACTGTAGTGTGTAGAAGATAGGACCAATGCGTTTTTTTCCTCAGAAACAACCCTTTTCCTTCATTGCTTCTTTACAACACAATCAACTCACTGAATTGGCTGTCCATCGGTCCATGTGTAAGTTCCATTGCCATCCGCGTCATGTAGACCGATCCAGTAACGAGCTATCGTAGTTTCTGTCCATGGTAGGACTTGCCTGTCTAGCTTGTCGGCTATAAATTTCTGGTTATTGTACACATAAATACAAAGAATAAAAAAGAAAATCCAATAATTACAATTATGTAAACATATCATTGACAATATCATTGACATCATTATTGATATTGACAATGGAACCCCTCCTCATCCTTCTCCATCCCACTACCTCCCCTTTTGATTCCTCACTAGCTTGTTGGTTATAAATATCTGGTTATTGCACACATACATATAAATAATGAAAGAAGATCCAATAATTACAATTATGTTAACATATCACTTACAACATTAATTACATCATTACTACTATTCACAATAAGAAAGGTTTACCCCTCCCCATCCCTGCACTCCCACATTCTCTACCCCCCCCCCCCCCATCACCATGGACTCTCAACACAAGTCATCACTCCAATCATTACAAAAAATCGACACCTATGCCTGTACCTTCGACTTCACTTCAATCGTATCAGTCGTGCAATTAAGACATGCGTAGGGTTATGTTGGAGGTTATGCCTGCAGTTTGACATTTGTCCAACTGTCTTACTTATTTAAATGACAACCATTTTTTCTATTAAAATAATAAATGTGGTGTTTACATTCTCGTGGTCGCGCCCCTCGCCTCAACGTTTCATCAAAGAGCGGGGAGCAGCAATGTGTAGGCCTAGTGCTCTCTAAGATATAAAAACCACTTCTTTTTAAAGGACCCACCCAAAACCTACTCGCAATCTGGCAAATACAAATGCAGCTTTTCAAATTCAGTCGCCAGTTCTATTATTTGGAGGGAAATTCTTGTACAGAATTTGTACGTGATTTTTACATCATTTTTTTTTGACGTAGGCCTACAATAGGGCTACACTGATTTTCAGCTGGATTAATTGTACTCCAAAGAGGTGCGGCTTTCTTGTACTGGTACGTAGATATGATAGCCAGTATGAACAATATTTCCTGATTAAATTCGTGTCCCGTCATATTTCCGTTAAATCTCCTTGCCGACCTCGAACACGTGGCTGTATCTGCAGTGATCTAAAGTAGCACATTTTTGTCTCTGCCTTCGCATTTATAATATTCCATTGGTTAAATCCAGGAAAGCACTGACATACCTGTAGTTTTCTCGGTCAATTTTTGAAAGTTTGTAACTAAAATAGCCTACATTATATGAGATTGAACTTTTACAATGTGTGGTCAATGCTAAGCCTTAGCTCTTTCATGTTTCCCTCCATTCAATTCATCAAAATATTACTTGTATTGTTGCTTTTTACTAAATGTAGCATGAATGTTAACATTTGTTATTCAATCTTATCGCGGCATGATAACTGGGGTCGCTCTAGTTATTTTGCTAAAAGCGCTGTCACACCTTGGCGTTTTAGACAGCGTTGTAGGCAAGTTACGCGATCGTTGATACACGTTGACACACTTGTCTCAGAAGTTACTCATATGTCGATGTACGTCGAGATAATGTCCAGCGTACCGTAAAACTTACTTCTAATCTATGAATAACGTGCTTTGAACGTATGTGTCACTTAACTCCAACGTATATTGACGTATGAAAACGTGTGAAGACGTGCTTCGGACGACCACAAATCTTACTGAACGTGTTTATAACTTACAGCTACCGTATAATGGCGTATTAGTTTTCTTCGGCATCGCGGTGGTGTTGATACGGTGATGTATCGTGCGGTTAGTCGAGCGGCAGCCTTTTTATAGGCTACGACACGTGTTCGTCAGCGATACGCTGCCGCGCGCTATGCGTAAGTTAGGCTATCGTAGGGCATAAGTTGTGTACGCCAGCAATACGATAAGCATTCGTTGTAATACGTTACTTATAAGTTGATTTGATTTTTGATTTGATTTGATTTATTGGTTCCTGCATTATATCATTGCTCATGCAGATACATGCACATATATATCATATACATTTAAAGTACCATACATATGAATGGATATATATAAACATTAGTTGCTAACAAAGTAGGTTTCTTCATTACCTATACAGCAATACAGTTTCTTCATTGCTTTTACAATGTACAAAAGAACATATCAGCGATGCAATGAATAACGCAGAAGGGCTACAGCTTAAGCAATGCTTGATTTGCATACAGCCCTCGTACATAATACATAATATATAGGAAAATAGGGGAGGGATGACTTGCACATAGATAGGGTAGGAGAAAGGAGAGGGGAGAGGTCTGTCTGCTTTCGCAAATACACAAAATTAGATCACCTGGATTACTGAATAGTAAAGTATTTTCTTACCGAGGTACAGGTGAACAGTTACAGGTCATGGTCGGTTACATAACATTACGCAAGAAATCTAGAATTTCATATACAATACAATTGCAATGACATTATAAGATCACTGATATCCAGAAAGCAGCATTGTCTTTACAGCTTTCTTTAAAGAATACATAGACTTTAAAGTTCGAATTTCTGAAGAAAGAGAGTTCCAAATATCAGGTCCAGTGTGTCTGATAGATTTCAGAGCCATAACCGTTTTTGGATTTTGTAGATGAAATTTATCAGATTGCCTTGTGGGATAAGAATGTATATCCTTGTTTAAATGAAATAATGAGAAAGAAAAAGATGGCAACTGACCGTTATACAAACGAAACATAAAAAGTTAATTTTGCAAAAAGTTAATATCATTTACCTTTAGTGTTTTTAATTCTACAAACAAAGGATCTGAATGGTCCCGATGACCTGAATTGGTACATATACGTATAGCTTTCTTTTGTAGAAGCAATATACTGTCAGTGTGACTTTTTGTAGTTGCCCAAACAATGGTACAATATGAGATGTTCGATAATGTCAATGAATTATAAAGCATAAATAAAATATTCTTTGGGACATAATACTTAAGCTTACAGAGTATACCAACGTTACGAGATACTTTATCTGAGATGTATTGCACATGAGCATTCCATTTCATATTTTCACTGATATATATTCCAAGGAATTTGACACTTTCTTTTTGTTCCAATAATATACCATCTACCATGATATTCAAATGGTGCATTTCATTGTTATGCTTCATATTATGAAAATAAATAAAATTTGTCTTTTTTCAAGTTGAATGACAATTTATTGCTCTTAAACCATGTAGATAATTTTGGCAATTCAGTATTAAGAGTTCTCAAAAGCGACTGAAAATCAGTATTGGAACAAAATACATTGGTGTCATCGGCGAACAGAATATATTGCAGTAACTTAGTAGAATTTGTAATATCATTTATATACACTAGAAATAGTAGTGGTCCCAATATCGATCCTTGTGGGACGCCACAATGTATGGGTAAAACTTCAGAGTTTACCGATTCATAGTATACGTATTGCTGTCTATTTGATAAATAATTTTCAAACCATTCCAGTGGAATGCCACGAACTCCATAACGATGCAATTTGCGTAAAAGGATAGTGTGATCAAGAGTGTCGAATGCCTTGCTTAAGTCCATGAACACACCAATGACATGTTTTTGTTCAGCTAAGGCAGTCGACACTCTGTCATACAACTGGGCTAGTGCCATATCAGTAGAATGAAATTTCCATTATTCGTAATTTGAGATGTTGAAACCTTCTTTTTCTTACCAATGACGTCATTAATAATCTTCCAAGTGGCTGACATATTTCCAATAGCATTTTCAAAAGCTTCTGCATAATACATTCTGCGGGAAAGCCTGATAATCTGTGTGAGTTTATTTCTATACGATTTATATCGATTAACATTGTCATTATCAGGATACCGTAAACTATTTTTATATAAAATATTTCTTTTCTTAATGGAACGGAAAATTCCCTTTGTTATCCACGGATTTTTGATTTTTTTTTTGTTTTTCTTTTCAATTGTGGGGATATGTTTGTCAAAATAAGAAAGGAATGTATTCCAGAAGGTGTCATAAGCAATGTTTGGGTCTGCAGAAAGTAATACATCATCCCATGTTTCCGTGATTAAATCATCATTGAGTAATGATTTATTTTCTAGTGTGAATTTCCGTTTCTTCTTACGTTCTTTTTGCTTAACATAAGAATTCTGTGTGTCGCCACAAATGAAAAATATAGTTAAATGGTCAGAAATATCACTATACAAAAGACCAGAATTCGAATAATCCGTGTCAATATTCGTGAAAATATTATCGATCAACGTTGATGAGTCGACCGTAATTCTCGAGGGCTTATCGATTGTAATATTACAAAAATTTGCTCGCAAAATATTGCAAAATTTATTTCTAAGAATGTGCTCTTCTCTCAAGAGATCAATGTTAAAATCACCCATAATATATACATCTTTGTTTTCTTGATTAATCCGCTCTAATAAAACATCAAAATTATCCAAAAATGAGTTACTATCTGTATGAGGGGGCCTGTATATTACACAAAGTGTAATCTTTGTTTTCTTGATTAATCCGCTCTAATCTTTGTTTTCTTGATTAATCCGCTCTAATAAAACATCAAAATTATCCAAAAATGAGTTACTATCTGTATGAGGGGGCCTGTATATTACACTAAGTATCATATTTTTTCTATTATACATATTAATTTCAACACATGTGCAATAAATTTCATTTTCATTGAATATCAAATCAGGCCTTTCTTTATACGATAACGTGTCTGATAGGAACAGGGCGACTCCGCCTCCTCGTCCGCATTTCCTATCAGAACGGACAACAGAATACCCATCAATGTTATATAAGGGGGGAGATTTGTCGTTAAGCCATGTTTCTGTGATACCAATAGCGGAGGATTTCATATTTATCATGGACAATAATAATTGCATGTTTTCATAATTTCTTAACAGACTGCGGGCATTGACATGTAATAAACTAAAAAAAATGCTCATTATCAATAAATTCTGAATTGAACTCGTCAGGTAAATAATACCGACATTGGACATTTTTATGTAAACATAAATCAATTTCATCCATATTTAAAACAAGAACAACACATGGACCATGTCATGGTCGTGAACATTTGCTTAAGAATTGATGAAAGCAGACAAGAAGAGAAGGAAAGAATAGAGCAAGTCATACAGAGAAGAGATTGTTTACAAATTACTCTCGTGAGTAGTGGCCGCATCGGACAATTGGGATCTCACAACAGAGATCGTTGCTATATCAACTCTCCCTGTAGACAATATACATCAGAAGTCAAATGGTATCTTTGGAAATATTCTATATACACAATATACATCATACACAATGAACTATAAACTCATAATATTTACACATTCGGGGTATAGACTAAGAGATTGACAGAGAAAGAAAGGCAGAGAGGTGGATGATCGGGGAAAGATAGAAGTAGACATAAAGAACATGATTATGACTTAATGAATGAGTAGTAATACCGTATTCATACCGAAGTGATCTAACTGGAGGAAAGGAAGTTGTGCGGGACTCCTGTCCGGTTCCTCCATTTCCAAGCAAAGAAGCGAAGCTTCACGCCGTTCTTGTAGAGCTCCTGAACGGCCGCGGACCACTTCCTCTTCTCAGTCAGATCGTCAGCAGTGAGGTCATCTGTCATGAAGTACGCTTCCTTCGCGAGCTTCAGGCGCTGGTTCTTCATGATGTCGACTTTCTCGCGGTACGACAAGGTTTTGAAGAGGATGTGCCTGGGCTGATCCTTGGTTGCTTTTCCATCACGGTGTGCTCGTTCTACTTTGATGTCAAGCCCAAACTTCTCCTTCGCGATTTTCTCGACTAGAGCTGGGCAATCCTCGTCGCCGGTGGTGGACTCAGGTATGCCCACGATGCGGATGTTGTTGCGCCGTGAAAACCTTTCGCTCTTGTTGATTGCCGAGCTATGCTTCTCCAGTTCCGATCGCAGGGCACCAACCTCCTTTTACATCTCGCCCATTCTTTTCTCTAGCTGTTGATTCCTGGCCTCTACCTCCGTCACTCTCCTGCTCTCAAACTCGATCGCCTGTCCCAGATGTATCTCCACCTGTTTGATGTTCTCTATCAAGGATTCCACAGCTTTCTTTATCATCCGCTCGAAGTTCTTTGTTGCTTCGTGGAAGTAGCGGGCAATTCCTTCTGGTGAAGTTACGTCCATTGTCATGCAAATCTCTTGATATGTCGGGCACGTCAATGGTATCGGATGCCAAGGGTGCTGCCGCTGCTGCTGAAGTGGTCTCGGGATGGTTGTTTACCCGGGGTGGGCTGGCGGGCTGAGCTGTGGAGGCTCGTCTTCTTGATAGCGGCATAGAGTTCTTCGGAGAAGGAAGAGTGGCGCCGCGGTTTTCCACTCCAAAATCACTCTTCCTGTCTTGCTTTGCCTTCCTTGGCAGCACCTTCCTTGTCTGGGTACTCATTCTAATAAGTTGGTATAGCAGGAGTTGTCAATATCAGTATCCAAAGATAGATATCCAAATAAGATTCGGGAGAGGTGATAAGGTGACGTGTTACTCGCTGGCGGCCATCAATCCGAAACGAAGCGTTTGATATAAGTTACTAATACGTTATGTATACGTCAAACTCGTTATGAATACGCTAAGTATACGCCCAGAGTTGAAAAAAAAATCAAAGTTCAGCGTATGCCGACGTTTTAGAGTAATTTTGATACGTCGGGTATACGCTGTCTAAAACGCCAAGGTGTGACAGCGCCTTTAGGGAGTAAACCCCCCTCGTTATATTTGTTTTTCTCCCTACCTCCCCCCTTCCTTTGAATATGGGTAAATAACGGACGTTCCTATAGTTCGTGTTCAGTTTTTAAGCGATTGGTACAAACAATTTGTACATTTTGTTGACAACTAAGACATTATGAGGTAGAAGAGAAAGAAGAAACAGGGATAGAAGCTGCAATGAGGGAAGTAAAATAATATGTTTACAATTGCACATGTCTGTTTTATATAGTTTGTTGTGGATGTAAGTAGAAGAATCACAGCGAGATGTGCGTTCTAAGAAAAATGGACGCATGCACCTCACATACACATAAATACACACACACACACACACACACACACACACGCATACACACACACACTCACACAGACACACGTTAGTAAACAAAGGATCACACAACTATTTATATATATACAGTGTACTTTTCAATACATATACACATATCATGTGAGTGGTTTTGTTTCATGATCTATCTTTTAAAGGATCCTTTATTATCTTAGCAGGCCTTCTTTATTTTTTCATAAATGTTTTGTAAAGAGATAGGTGTAAAGAGAATAGGTTTTCCCGCTCAATGTTGACGTTTTCTGTTTCAAATTTTAAAGCGGATACAACGCGGCAACCGAATTGTGATTCTATTTTTAACTCTTCCGATCCACTTTCCCTCCAAGAAAAGCAGGTGCTCAGGCTTTGTTATTCAAATCCAGGCATGTCTATGATGATATGGAAATGAACTAATCGTACGATTAAAATTCAGCGCCGTTTCTCTTATCGGCATTTCTTGTGTTTCATATTTACCATTCTCATGAACATAACTTTTTTGGGGCGTACGAAAACTAACGATTTAAAAAATATGAGTGTTGGGCTAGTATTTCCATGGTCCTCTTTTGTACACATTATCAACGTGTTTCTGTTTCTTTAACAATTCTATGTTTTGAAAAAGTAATCGAATCTTGTATCTGACTTGTCTAAATTTTTACTTTACACACTATAATTTCTGTTTGAAATTAACATTTTTTTGTTGGTTCCAACACACGTAAGCCGTGCAAACTGATGATTTTATTCAACTTGAACATGACATCCTACGAAAAATCAAGCAAGTATTTTTATAGTGAGATACAGTACATCGAATCATTATATTGTTTATGAGCATTACTATTCAAGAAATATTTAGATAACGAGTGTTTCATGATGATACATATTGCATTGCGTTTAATTTCCGGTGTGATAACGATTGGCAGAAAGTCTAATTGAAAGCACATTGATATAGCAAAACATTGATGTTGATTGTAGGTATTACGTGCCTGAAGAATTTAATCCTGTTAGTGCACAAGGTTCTCATCAAACACAATGCTTAAGCTTTTTGCATTGTAATGCTAGGAGTCTCTCCAAAAACGCTGTTGCAAAAGAAAGCTGTTCGCATATGTGCTGGAGCTGGGTTTCGTGACCATACTAATTCATCATTCATCAAACTAAAGACCTTGAAGGTCGATGACATGAATTTCCATCAAACCTCTATCTTCATGTATCGTCATAAATCAAACCTCTTGCCCGTTTAATTTTCTACCATGTTTCAGCCTAACAGCGCTGTACATTCCTATCCAACAAGACAAGCGACTAAGTTGCATGTATCCAATCCCCACACCATAACAGCTCATAAATCAATTAGGCATAGGGGTCCACATGTATGGAATTCTTTACCAAATAAACTTTGCAATATGTTGACGGAACATTCGTTTAAACGTACTGTCAAGTACATGCTCATCTCTAAGATGTAAACAATTATTCACAACCTTGTTTTGATGATAAACAAACACTTTGTTTTGTTAACTTGATGTGAGATCATCTTGCATTATGTGGATCGTAGTTTCTATAACTAGATAATGTTCTTTTTCTTTTTTCTTTTTTTGGTTTATTAGTCGACACCGACCTGACATGTTTGTTTTGTTTTGTATCTGTTTCTTGTATTATTTATATCATTGGCGTGTTTATTCTGATATGAATATGACAACTCTATATTAATGTGGTTAATTGGGGCAACCTCTCCTCCTTTCTCTCTCCCCTCCCCCCATCATGCCCATCTCTTCCAATTTTCGCTTGTACTTTCTTTATAACATTTTTGTATAAAATGTACGTAAGGATTAAATACAAAAACAAGCAAATATTGCTTTGAGCGCTTGTTATATTGAGTGTTATCTTATCTGCATTTCAATATCTGCATTTTAATAAGAAAGGTGTGGCAACCCTTCAAGCTGTAAGCTTATATTGTCAGACCTCTGTATGTTCCACTGTGTACAAGTATATGTCTGTCTTAGTACTTTGTATTTATCATTAATCAGTTGTTATTTGTCACATGTATACTTTATATATTATTGTTTGTAACACATTGTTATTGGTGAAATATGCAGGAATAAATAAATAAATAAATAGATAGATAAATAAATAAATAAATACATACATAAATTCAAACAACTCACGAAAACTAAAGGGCAGCACAAATCCGCAGGATGAGATTTCAGAATGGTACACATTGTTACACAAATATAAAAGATAGTTATGCTAATGAACTTGAAAAAAATTGTTCATATGGTATCAGAATCTTGATATTGATTATAATAGTGGACTTACATTTTGTGCCTTTGATGTAATAACCACGATGTCCCCGCCCTGACCTTTGCAGTACGTCCTGACCTGTTTAAACGTCTTGTAAACGCCATCATTTCCATGATGGAACTCGTATGTTGACTCTTGGAAGTCATTGTCGCTTGTAATGGAACAGATCTGGCAGTCCACTACAGGAAGCAGACAATAGTCAAGATGAAGCCACCATTTAAACTTGTAAATGTCCTATTATATGCAAACATTTCTCATGACTAATCCATAAAAAGCATGTACACTAGGATTATTCTGAAATTCCTACACGTACATACTCAAATGTTACGTGACTGGTTATTTTAGTGTGAACGAGGACTAATGATAACTTTGCCATAGGCGAAGCTGCCATTATCACGATTAAGGGCGTTGAATGATTCCTGCCTGGTATTTATTTATCGCTTTTACACATGTAGCGTAAGGGGGATGGGCAAACACCTAGTCTAAGGGAGGGGATGGGGTACTCGCTAGGCAGCGCTCAAACCCTGCACCTTTAAGTGGACCCAAAAACTGATCCATTACATTTTGACAATCCAGTGGGAATTAACAGGGATGCCCTTAATTGGCAAATATTTCCTGCCAATGTTTTCCCCATCGAATCCGGATAGGATGAGGGTGAACTACTTCCTTCCCTTAGCCCCCCCCCCCCCCCTCTCTCTCTCTTTCACACACACACACACACATACACACACATACACACAACACACTTCCTTCTTCGGTTGTAATAATAATAAAACGGTGAGTGATTTTGATATAGTGTAAGGGAATTACCGGTTCCTCTGGCTATGCTAAGAATGGATTATTAAATGCAAAAGCACACCAAACGAACATTATCGAGACAAAATTATAGAAAAGTCTGAATAAAGTTATAAAAGTGAGTGTCAACAGTCTTTGTCCGTGGTTTCCTGTCAAAAAACGGTTTGCTTTCTTTTTATATAAATATTCTGTTTTCTGTTTGGGAATAAGCAACATGCTATTTGTGGCATATCTAGTATTATAGTTACAAATAAAAGGTCGTATTATTGATTTTAAGTAGGATGGTACAAGCTTCATGATATGTTAAAGACAACAATACAATACTGGTTTTGTAGACTCTGCAGCTTGAACAAGTGTGTTTTTGAACAAGTTCCCCATGCGGTACAACGGTAATGTATGGTAGCAATAATGCGAAATACAAATTAACTAATACATTTGTCAGTACTAAAGATTGTATGCACCGAATAAATCCTATAGAATGAAAGAGTATGAATTTATGAACATATTATTATTTCCCATCCATGTTACAATCAAATCAAAGTCCTCTCGAAGGTTATACTGAACTAAAAAAATGTCCACTGTATTATTAAAGATAACTGTATCATCTGCATATGTTTGTGAACGAAAACGAAAACTACACATATCTTTTATGAATCAGCAAAACATGAGGGGGCCCAATAATGAACCTTGGGGAACCCCAATTTAAAATGTTACAAAATCACTCGTTAATTGTTGCATTGAAACACATTGTTTTCTTCCAATTAAATTATTAACAAACCATTTACATCCGTTACCGTTTATTCCATAGTAAATCATTTTTCAATATATGTGTATGTGGAATTACATCAAATGTTTCTTTTTAAGTTCTAACGATATTGCACCAGTAATTTGCTTGACATTCATGTTTCCAAATAAATACTCAACAATATCCATCATGTTGACGTGATAACAGGTTATTGTCTTTGAGGTACTAGTATAGTTGTGTGTGTACTGCTTTCTCTAATATTTTGATAGAATGGGTAGAACTGAAATTGGTCGGAAATTCTACATTTTATATGGGCCTCGTCTATGCATAGCTGTTCCTCTGTCCATTTTTAAGTACATCGGTATTGCAGCAGTTTTAAAGGATTTGTTAAAAATGAAGTGTAAGGGGTTAAGATATAAATTCTGCTGCTAAGAATAAGACTATGCAATCCAAAAACTGTTTTACAGTCAATGTCTAATTACATGTTTCATTTCCTATTCGTTCACTAACATTATTGAACGCTTCATTAAACTTGTTTACAATTACATTGCTGTCAGTTACAACCTTTCCATTTACAGTAGGATCAAAGTCTGTTTTGCCATTCTTTCTTGGTGGAAGGTCTTTTAAAATCTATATATTGTTTTTCAAATTCTTATCAATGTCATTTCCACATCTGATAAACTCATTCTTTAAACAACATTCTTTTCAATGTATATTCAAGGTGTTTTCTTGGTTGGTTTCGATAGTGTTTACATTTATCTCAATCTGATCCAAACTGGTTTTCTTAAACGTCTTTCTGTAAAAGCTCCTCTCTTGCTACCATGAGATACTCATCGGTTATCCATGGTACCCCTTTCTGTTTTCTGCTGACAGAGATTATTGTTGCATGTGTATCACTCAGCCGAGTAAACAACGATATAAAACGACCCCACATATTTTGAACCCTGTTCTCATTTGAATAAAATAAATCCCATTCTATTTACCTTAATTCTCTACGAAATTTGTTTTCATCAAAATAACGGAACGACCGAAACTTACTAATCTTTTTTTAAATGAGAACGACATTTGAATAACCCTTTAATCACCAAGTAAATCAATGAATGGTCGCTAAAATCAATACATTGGACAGAAGACTCTACAATCGACATACAGTGTGTCCCAGAAAAAAAGGAAACCGAGATTCAGTGTTTTTTCGCTAGTTGACTGAAAAAAAATAATGGAATATTATACACACCATTAGAAAGAACAATGTTTCTTCTTTCATTTGACACCTAACATGATAGAAAAGAGTCATGCGTTTAGGAGCAACAGGTGTTTAAAAAATAATTGTCAAAGTCAAGTTGCGCAGGACAAATCGTCAAGATTTGTAAGGAAGCATCAACGTAGTGCAAACAACATTAATTATTCTGCGCAAAACGTTTCTGACATCGAGCACTTGTAATTGCTTGAAATCAGTCATGCGTGGACAATTCATCGTGAATTTGGTACCAAATGAAATACTTTACTCTCAATATTGCTGTCATTTTTGTAATAATATGATATTTTATGATTACGTTATCGACCTCCAAAACGGGTTTCCTGTTCTTTCCGGGACACACTGTAAAGTGCGTGACAAAACTAAGTCAATCAGTGTCGTACTCTGGGGTATCATTTTTGTTGCTTCTTTTATAATATGTGTTAGCTGCGTTGCAGTACACAGTTAGATAACTTTCTTTGACAAATTATTTTCGTTCATCATATTACAATTTAAATCGCCAAGTATCATTATATTTGTGGAGATAGATAAAAAATTATCTATGGATTCTTAAAAAAAATGGAAAGTTCGAATCGGGCTTTTCATAGTAATACCAAAAAATATGGTAGTGATATTTGTACGTTTCATTTCAAG
Organism: Arbacia lixula; assembly: GCA_963669155.1. NCBI lineage: Eukaryota > Metazoa > Echinodermata > Echinoidea > Arbacioida > Arbaciidae > Arbacia > Arbacia lixula. The sequence goes on along the minus strand of OZ022586.1, from coordinate 14,988,484 downwards.
CCACACCACCTCTAGATCACTAATTTCGAGGTCTGTCCTCCTCATGTATATTTATTTTGCATGAAACAACCAAAGCCCCCTCTGACATGTCCGACATTTGTCCGAGACTGTTTCTGTCCTTCCTTTCAAAAGTAAAAACATCTATTGATATCGTTTAAGTTGAAATATCTTCATTCATTCAATTTTCAGATACTCCTTATAAATCATAAAATTTTTAATCTCTTAAGCCTATAATTGTAATTCATCAACTCCTTACATTTAAGTGAGCTTATTCAAAGCCCATTTCTTTAGAAGAAGAGGATACATTTTCTATATTTAGTGTTTGTTTCAATAATACAATCTTCAATTATCAAATCGTCACCCGAAAATAGCAAAATACGTAAAGTACATTTGGGGCATTTCTAGTTTTCAAACGATTCATTAATATAGTCATACTTTTTTCTTGTAACGTTTCCGCATATGATATGCGTCCATAGAGAACAATCTGGGCATAACAATGGTCTCTGCTTGTTTGCTATTAAAGGTCCCCTGACATTAAAATATATGTTGACTTCTGCTGGTGTATAATGGTATGCATATTACAAAATCACTTCTTGAGCTGAAGAAAATTTTTGGAGGCGGGGCTTAGCAGTACTGAGGAAAAATGTAGAAAAATTATTAAAAAATATATGAAACATATTTTCATTCTACACTAAGTGATTTTGTCACTGGACCTTTAACATGAGCATGGGTGATCATTTAGTTTATAAAGGGAATTTGCAGTGCCTAAGTTACTTTTTATAGACGGCCCAAATCATTGATTTTTCTGGTGTTCACTACCTAGTTTTCTTTAGTCACACACACACACACATACCCCCCCCCCCACACACACACATACATACATACATTGACACATACACACTGGCAAACAAAGGCAAGTACAAACACAGACACACATTTACAGGACCATGCTTACACACCGTATCATAATTCTTGTAAAAAAGCGAAATTATTGGTGGAGTTAGCAAGCAAGATGGCTATTAACGGCTCATCTCCCAGCGCCATTTGCCATCCCCCTAATGACACCAGACTCACATGCTCAATGCCTGACTCAATCCAATTCACTACAAGTTAATACTGGCTTACTAAAAAGTCATGTCATACGAAATAAATAGTTGCCAATGCGTACATAAATGATAATGTCAAACACATTACGTCAAGTGATGCATGTAAAAGAATCAAGTTGACACAATAATTATTGATTGATAACAAATACTGTTTTTGACCTCTGACCGAAAATATGACACTACCACCACCCACAACCCAAACACTCATACCCCCTTCTCGGAGGAGGGTTCAATTTGGAATTGAAACTCATACATACCTCCGGTGGCTGCAAGCACAATAATGAAAGCTAGTAATGCGCCCATCTTTAGACGATTGCAATTATTGTCACAATCAGCGTCCCGCACACATAGTTTCCAAAATGCGTCTTCCTTATTGGGAATATTGGGAGTAATATCTCCTTCGTAAATGTGTGTCCTCCCAGATGCAAACACGGTACGTTCCGTTATATTCAACACTCTGAGTCGAGTTATTGCCAATTGGACTGTTTACTTTGAATCAATCAAATGTTTTTCTTTTTGTGCGCGGTTCTCCATTATTTTGCGCTACTTCCTCCTAAAAAATCAGTCTGTTTCAAAGTCAGCGGATAGTAAGGGCCTATCTCACTGACGGAGATGACGCATCAACTAACGAGACCGGAAACGGCGTGCGCTCTCACTGTCAAAGGCGACATCACTGCGACTTTGTTCTGTCTATATTAACCTACACCTAGAAATGTATATACAATACGACTTTCTCCTCAGTATCCTTGGTTTCGGAGACTTGTCCTCAGTCACGGGCATTGTTAGTCTCAGCAACGTCTTGAGGACGTCCCCAAGACCTGCTGAAGACTGGGAAAAGTCTCCCAAAACCGAGCGTGTCTTAAAGGGATGATTCACCCTTAAAACTTGTTTGGTTTCAATGAAAGGAGACACATGAAAAACAAACATATTAGTGAAGGTTTGACAAAAATCGGTCAGAGGAAAAGAAAGTTATTTGATTTTATTTTTTTAATTTTGTGACGTCACGTGTGAGGTGCTCTCCCATATGTTGTACAAAATAATTCCATGAATTGCTATTTTCCCTAACCTCACTTTACAACCCTCTTCTTTGGTATTTCTCTCTAATATTTTGCCACTCTCTCTCTCTCTCTCTCTTTCTCTCTCTCTCATGTTGATATATTAATAACCATATTTCTGTACTTCATCCCTCCAATGTCTACCCTCTAACCTCACTTTTCTTTGGTATCTCTCTAACATTTTGCCGCTCTCTCTCTCTCATGTTGATATATTAATAACCATATTTCTGTACTTCATCCCTCCAATGTCTACCCTCTAACCTCACTTTTCTTTGGTATCTCTCTAACATTTTGCCGCTCTCTCCCTCTCTCTCTCTCTCTCTCTCTCTCTTTCCCTCTCTCTCTGTCTTTCTCCTATCCGCTTCTCTCTCACATGACATATCTCTCTGTCCCTCTCATTCTCGTTTAATACGTTTGCCTGTACAAATAACCCCATTGTATTTTCATTTGTGTTCCTTTCCTGCTCTCTTTCTCTCGCTTTCTCTCTCTCTCTCTCTCTCTCTCTCTCTCTCTCTATCTATCCTCTCATGTTAATATATTAATAAACATGTTTCTTTACTTCGTCCCTCCACTATCTACCCCCTGACCTCACTTTATAGCCACATTCTCCATTCCTCTCCGTATATATTCATTAACCCTTTCTTTGCCAGACAAATTGTTGCTCTGTAGGATTTGTGTGTCCTACCTGTGATATAAGTCATGTGGTTCAATACCTGGCGGAGACAGTTTTTAACTTTAGTCTTTTATTTCAGTTCATTTCAGTATGAGGAGCTAACACTTTTTTCCTATCTTTCTCAATATTTCTTACAGGCAGCCTGACAGTGTTGTTATTGGTAATATCCGTTCAGAATGTTTATTTTCTGTACTAACAGTGACTAATGTGACTAATACGTTGGGAACTAGATACCTGTACCGAAATTACAATTACATCCTTATTTTACATTGTCATGCAACGCAGATGTCTTTATTGTATATGAAACATGGTCTATATCTCATGCAATGAAAATATCTAAATATGGGCAGAAATCGTGCTCCACTCATCCTGAACATCATGAAGTGTTAGCTTGTATCCTGGTTACCGTCGTTAAGATGGCGGCGTTCCAACCTCTGCCAGAAAGGGAGTTATCTGTCGTACGTTCAATGAAAACTACGAGAGAAATCTCATTACAGGTGGGAACAGAAAAGTATGTACAGCACAAATACATTAAGTGTAATACTACCCTACACTGACAAAAGGAAGCAAGTGACAAATCACTGAAATCTGGGTTATTGGTATTCTTATATTGCACCCAGCATTCCCTACATACGGCCAAAATCTGGACCAGAAATATTCAGCTTGCTGTGAGATATTCAATCTAAAATGATGTGGTTTTGCACTGATGCCAATGCAATTGAAAGACACATTTTGCTCATTTACAATAAAAATCTCTTTTGTTAGTTGCTTCCTTTTGTCAGAATAGGGCAGAATAGATCTTGTAGGTCGATATAACTCACACAGCTCTTTCTACCACTCTCTCACTCATGTTGCCATTAACTCTCTCTCTCTCTCTCTCCCTCCTTCTCTCTCTCTCTCTCTCTATTTCTCTCTCTCTTTCTTTCTCTCTCTCCCTCTCTCTCTCTCTCTCATTCCCTCTTTCATCCCCCATATCTTACATCACCCCCTTCTTCTCCTTCTGTCTTTATCCCTTCTCTCACTTGATTCAACACTTTCGATTGTTCTTCCTCTTCCTCCTTATTACATAGCACACCTAGTTATATTTTCATTGCTTATCATATTGTAACCTACTCGTGTGAATTTGTGAGTTATTTAGTATGTGTCGTTTGTATATGCATACATGTGTGTGTGTATGTGTGTGTGTGTGTGTGTGTGTGTGTGTGTGTGTGTGTGTGTGTGTGTGTATGTGTAGGTATGTGCGTAATGGAGAAAGAGTTAAGTATAGGTCTAGATAGGTTTTGGGTATGCTTGTTTAAGTGTTGCGTGTATGCAAGTACGCGTCTCTCTCCCTCACTTTCACACGTACATGGAATGGAATAGAATGTCAGCAAAATGTACATGTATGTTTTATTCATATGGCGATAAATCTACTAGAATCACGTGAAAATGTATTACAGGTAAAAATATATATATATGTATATAATCTTTCGTGTAATCCTGCATTCTCTCTCTCTCTCTCTCTCTCTGATATAATTATGATAAATGTTATATCGTACTATTTGTCGTTTTTCTGTCTTTATTCAGTGAAATAAACTTCAGTGAAATGTCTTGTGAGCCTATGGATCCATTATCATACCTCCCACCCTCTCGCTCACAACACTATATTTGCTCCTAGGTAATCCCAAAGAACATTTTGGAGACGTGTCTTCTACCTGTTTGATATTTTGATATCACATACCGTGATTCACAGAGCACTCGTCCCTCACCGCAGTCGGCCTAAGAAAACTCTAGCCAAAAGTAATTACATAACACATGACATTGCTACTGGATGAAAGCAGGCCTATAACCTATCTCCCTGTAGTCTGCCTTCCTCACCACTTCTGGCGAACGAGTTAAACACCCTGTCTTGAGATTTAACATGCCTTGGGGTGTTTCACCCAAGCTGGTCGTAAGCTACGCTCGACTAGCAACGACAATCCTAATTTACAAAGATCAGATTTCAATTTTAGCTGAAAGGCTGATCAAAACCATTGTGAATTTGATTTAGCACAAGAACTGAGAGGTGTGTTTATTTGTTTTTAAATCAAACAATTTGAATGCCCTGCCTTTTTACATTCTTTGCCATTATCCATTAATTTGTCTTACATTGTCTGCTACTCAATTTCAAGAAAATGCGATACATTTTGATGGGCCCTTTAACATGCAAGTGTTGTTATTTCTGAACGCTCGTCGTATGAACGATGACACATTGGTAGGACCGAAGCGATATTGAGGAACTGAAAAGTAAAGTATGCTTTCCGTTCTAGGTCATTATAAAAGGAAGTGTCCACTCCATTTTCTGCTCTTCACTTGGAGACACATCACTTAAATATATCCCTCTTCGCATATGTAAACATTAGCGTACGTGGTATTCTATTTCTAAGTGTGTCAGAAGAGCAAAACTCATTACCTAGGTCATAGTTGATTTGCTCAGGGATTTAAGGAAAAAACCCACGAATACAAACATGTTGTCAGGAAAAATAATCATGACAAATGAGAATGTCACTTTGAAAGATTCTTTCTTTCTCTAATCAGAAAGAAAAATATGTCATCCGACCTCCCAATAACACAATACATTTTCTGGGACACCAATATATACATTATCATTACCTATACAGTGTGTCCCAGAAAAACGGAAACCCGTTTTTGGAGGTCGATAACGTAATCATAAAATATCATATTATTATAAAGATGACATCAATATTGAGAGTTAAGTATCTTCTTTGAGTTGGTACCAAATTCACGACGAATTATTCACGCACGACTGATTTCAAGAAACTATAAGTGCTCGATGTCAGAAACATTTTGCGCAGAATAATGAATGTTGTTTGCACTACTTTGATGCTTCCTTACAAATCTTGACCACGTGTCCTGCGCAACTTGATTTTGACAATTATTTTTTAAACACCTGATGCTCCTCAACGCATGACTCTTATCTGCCATGTTAGGTGTCAAATGAAGAAGGAACACCATGCTTTCTAATGATGTGTATAATATTCCATGATTTTTTTTCAGTCAACTAGAGAAATAACAAAGAATCTCGGTTTCCTTTTTTTCTGGGACACACGGTATAATCATTACAATTACAATTACATTGAATACAATCTAATCTGCGGGATTTTTAATGATATACTGGATGATATCAAAATAATTTGGGAGAATTGTCACAAATCTGAGACTAGGCTACTGACGCGGCGAATAGCTATCAGACGCCTGAGTGAGCTCAGCTGGTGTCTCACGCGGTGATTTGTACGGAAAAAGATGGCGCGCGACCTGATGGACTCCGCACGACAATCTGGGTAGTGCACCTTCTAGTGTCTATAGCTCTATGGTCCATTGTTATGCTGCCCTCACTTGGCATGTACTTGTCACGTCTGAAGACCAAGGTAGACACGTACCTACGCCAAGCTCTATATTATTATCGTTACTGTCGTTTCGCCTCATAACAGCAAAATGCTATTTCATGGATCACCAATTACAAAAAGGAATAGGGCCTAGGGATTATTTAAAAATGGACCACAATTTTAGTGGTACATTAGAACTTTCTAGAAAGGAGACCCATTATCACTTATCACGAGAGAGGCACTATATCATCACAAGTAGGTTTTCCTATTGCATGTGGCATTTTGTTATTACAGCAATTGAAAGAGTGGCACTCGTGATCTTAATGTTCTGTGAAAGAGCAGAATACGACATTTTCACGCGGGGAAATACTAGTAAACACACATGTCTGTTACCCATATTATTTGATACAAAAAAAAAGGCTTCGCGAATAAAACGTAATTGACCCTATCTTGCCCACACAGCTCAATTATTTATGGAAAAAATACTTTAAGTGTCGTATTTATATTGTTTTAGCATAGTTCAACTCATGTTTTAATGTGAGCAAAACAGCATTCCCTGATTTTTTTTTACCTTTTCTCTTGTAAGAGATTTTTAACTCATAGCTAACTAGTTAATGAACACATTTCCACCTGCCAAGTATCAGAACATTCCTCGTTTATAAAGTAGTAACGTTCCAAGGACCAAAATATTGGAATTCCTTACACCGAACTGTAAGACAAACTGCTACACTATACACATTAAAAAGAAAGCTGAAAACACACAATTCCACAATTCCACATCATATAGCTGGCATTGATACCCTATGATATTATGAGTTATATAACTCAATTAATCTACCTGCATCCGCGCAGTGTGCTCCTACACAAACAAACATTAAAACACAATGTCAATCATTTACCGAGTGCATTGTCTCACATCGCCACCCCCCCCCCCCCTACGAGCCTTAAATGATCCACATTTGGAGAAATCAGTTATTAAATAAACAAATCTTAAAAATGTTCGGCCCGAACAGTTTGAGGATTGTCATTTAATCACTAATTACTCAATGTATGTTCATTTGAAGTCAAATAACTTTCAGCAAGTTTCTAAAATGGACAATACTTGAATTTAAGACCAATGGCAAGAACATTGGTCACGATCACATTTCTGAAGGCTTTTTGTCTTCCCAGTACAGTATATTCCCCTTAACCTTTCCTCTTTTATACCTTCTCTGATTCCTGCCCAATCCATATCACGGGCCGAGAAAGATCAATGATGTCTCCAAATAAGGAAACCCCGATCACTCAGAGACTGAAAAAAATATTCATGCTATATTTTCAAGACGCAGAAAATGTACTCTAAGCAGTAGGCTTAGAGAGTTAAATTTGAAATGCTTTATGAACAAATTTACACAAAGAAATACTTACATTTATTCAAAATTTCCTCAGACAGTGAATGTTCATTTTGTGGGAATACCGAAGAAACCTACGAGCATCTGTTTTTTACATGTGAAAAGACGAGAGACGTATGGATAGATTGTGGTAACCTATTCAATACGAATAAAAAAAAAGATGCCGGTTGGATGGATATACACATTGGTGTAAAGCATTCTAATATAGGGAAGGAACGGGTAATCAAATTATTATTTTGATAAAATATTTGATCTTTGCTTACAGCAGAACTAAAAATAGACCATCAAGTCCCAGTGAAATTAGAAAGAAGATGTTAGAAAATTAACGTCAAGAGAAAATTTTAGCAGTAACGCGAGGTTCATTTTCAACCCTTTTAAGGAAATGGGACCATTTCCTTACACGTGTGTAGAGGCGACAGAGCTCACGGGATTATATTCGTTAATTTGTGGTGGTTTGCTTGTTTCAAACGGAACGCGAGCACCGTATGCAGGGTATGAAAGGCGTATGAAGTGTGTGAATGTTTGAGTGTGTGAAGTGTGGGTGCTAGCGTGTGCATCGAAGGGGAAGAGGCAGGGAAGGGGGAGGGTGGGTAAGGAGGGGGCAGGTAGAACCGCGCCTGTACTTTCATATTTTTTTTCTCAGATATTTGTGAGTCATTATATTGTGATACTTCATCTGGTACGATAGCGTGTCTTTGAATAATATTACATGATGTATGTAACGTATAAGAGTTTAAGTAATTTGTTCATTTTTACAATTCTTACTTTGTGAACTGTATTGTTTGAATTTAATTTGAGAGAAAAACAATAAACATCTTTAAAATAAATTAATTAACGTACGCGTATTGAACTAGCGAATTTGCAAACAAATTTGCGCGCGTATTGAGATATTTTGTATATTTTGTTTAACTTTTAGTATGCCATATCAATCAGATACTAATATGGTATTATTGTGCAACATTATCATGTACACTACCACTTTACATTTTGAACTACCTCAGAAGGTGATTGTTTGGATGCGAATCATCAAAATGATCACGTAAGGCTCTAAAGAAATGTGATTTATTAAGAAAAAATGATTAAAGGTAGACATAACAATTGTATTGGACAACCCGTACTAATGATGGCAAAGCCATTGTGAGGACATTGCATCTGGTTAGCATTGTACAGTGTTAACGGGTAAGCGTATGGGGATTGTCCTAGCTTTCAGTAATACGTCGTTATTTCGTAGTCTTGTATATCAGACGTTAACGATCCTTCTTGCTCCATTCGCGGCAAAATTAAACTTCTGAAGGAAGAGCTTGCATATTCGACGTAATTATTATTATAATTCGATCAGCATGCTTAATTTGTAGTATTTATTGCGGGTTTGCGTTTCACTTACGCTTCAAGTCTTCACTCTCTCTCTCTCTCTCTCTCTCTCTCTCTCTCTCTCTCCTTGTATACATTAACATGCTCAAATACTTGTGTAAGTTCACTCTCTCCTTTACTTTACCCCCGCCCCTATACACCTCCTCCTCTCTCTTTCTCTCTCTCCTTCTCTACCTCTCTTTATTACTTACGTGCATAAATGTTCAATCTCCCTTTTATACCCCTGCCCTAAATCCTTCTCTCTACGTTTCTTCCTCTCTTTCCACCTCTCTCTCACTCCTGCTCTCTCTCTTCAATTAACTTGATTACTTAAATGTCTTATTCGTTTGCTTTTCCTTTTCCAATTCTCTATTTCACCCCAATTCTGTTGCCCACTTTGCTGTCCCCTGTTTAAATGGTAAATGTTTAAGTAATACATATATTTAACCTTACACAAACCGTTGATAAATATAAATATGGAACACAATGAATGAGATAAAATTTGTTATTTAATATATTGCATACTTACATACTCTTTACAAGAGGTAGCATATAGTAATTTTAAATATTTACACAGATATACTCAATGCATTGCCAACAAATATAAAAACAAAAAAAGTTAATCCAGAAAGACGTGATAAAATAATTTATTTACAAACCTTTTGCTTTCGAAATGATCATGTAGGATTTTGTTATAGTTTTGTAACACAAGTTTTGATATATTTTATGGAACATTTTGATAAAGAAGGCAACATCTTTTCAGTGAGCTATCATGCAGGTAATAGAAAAACACAACAAATACAAACAACATTCCAAAGGCATGAAAGGACTTTGAATAATATTAACATGTAATGCACTTAAGGATTATTAAATGAATACATATGAGCATTATATAAGAAATATATCAGAATATTGCATTTCTTGCTATCCAATCAGAAGGCAAGGTTCAGGAGTTTATGTTACTCCTTATTCTAGAAGCACTTCCTGTGGACGATGCCCGGGCCAGACTCATCGTACTCCTGCTTGCTGATCCACATCTGCTGGAAGGAAGAGAGGGAGGCCAAGATGGAGGCTCCGATCCAGACGGAGTACTTCCTCTCTGGAGGAGCGATGAGCTTAATCTTCATGGAGGGTGGAGCCAAAGACGACAGCTCCTTCTGCATCCTGTCGGCGATCCCTGGGAACATGGTGGAGCCGCCGGAGAGGACGGTGTTGGCGTACAGGTCCTTGCGGATATCCATGTCACATTTCATGACGCTGTTGAAGGTGGTCTCGTGGATTCCTGCCAGTTCTTCACCCAAGAATGAAGGCTGGAAGAGGCACTCGGGGGCGCGGAATCGCTCGTTGCCGATGGTGATGACCTGGCCGTCCGGAAGCTCATAGCTCTTCTCGATGGATGATGACGACGCCGCTGACTGCATTTCCTCGTCGAAGTCGAGAGCGGTGTAGCAAAGTTTTTCTTTGATGTCACGAACGATTTCTCGTTCAGCTGAAGTAGAACACGAATATTAACACGATATTAGATAACAATGAAGGGACTGATATCACAGAAGCAAAATAAAACTTGATCGGAATACGGACGAATAATGCCATGACCATAATGCAAATGACAAAAATTATATTACCTGACCTAAATAATCTTTACGACTATGACAGCCTTGTTATAAAAGACACCCCGGCGTATTGTCATGAAGATTGATATTAACAAAATGAAGAAGGTAAAGGAGCATGGACGAATAAAGAGAAAGAGCATACCAACGGGGGGAAGGGGATACATGAAAAGAGATGATCGAGGGAGAATTTGAGAAGAAGAATCAAAGAAAAATGATTAGGATGAAGAGAAGCAGAAGGAAGGAGACAAGAAAAAGTACAGAGACATGACAAACTCACCAGATGACCTGAAGGAGTATCCCCTCTCACCCAGAATTCCCATTAGGTAGTGTGTGATGTCACGGCCAGCGAGGTCCATGCGGAGAATAGCATGAGGGAGGGCGTACCCTTCATAGATCGGCACGGTATGGGAGACGCCATCACCTGCATCGAAGACGATTCCCGTTGTTCGTCCAGAGGCGTAGAGGGACATGACCGCCTGGATAGCCACGTAGAAGGCCGGCGAGTTGAACGTCTCGAACATGATCTGCAGAAAATGGATTTAAAATAGTGAAAATGCCATTCTACACGTCCACATAACATTCAACGAATCAACAAATTCAACAAATCTGAAGGTGTTTGTACTATTGCGTTTTTTTTTTTTTTTTTTTTTTTTTTATAGATAATTGACATAATTTGATTATTCCTCAAATTGTGATCTCCTTTCATGGTCTGTATTGGTTGACTTTTGCTTTCCTGCCTAATAAATGCAATTCTTGTAAACATTTTCAAAAGGTTTGAATGATCAGTTTGTGATATCATTTACGAGTGAAGATATCTTATCAGCCTCAAGAAAGATTTTTCACCTGCGTCATCTTTTCCCTGTTGGCCTTGGGGTTCATCGGGGCCTCGGTGAGAAGGACCGGGTGTTCCTCGGGGGCGACACGGAGCTCGTTGTAGAAGGTGTGATGCCAGATCTTCTCCATGTCGTCCCAGTTGGTGACGATGCCGTGTTCGATGGGGTATTTGAGGCAGAGGATTCCTCTCTTGCTCTGAGCCTCATCGCCGACGTAGCTGTCTTTCGACCCCATGCCCGCCATTATAATCTGAAGAAAACAAACAAACAACCGGCACCGATTAACAGTGTACTCCATATAACATGCTTTTATTTTGCATATATAGGTATGTACACACACATTCTACAAAAGCCGATTTATTCCCAGTGGTATGACTTCTTTGTATGAAAGACATGATCAACTGTTTGTGTGTCAGGTGGGACTTATGCACAGGTAATACACACAATCTCAATAGAACATGAATTTATCAGGCACACAAAGGGTTAAGATTATTACATAAAGCACTGATCGTACCTGATGTTTAGGCCTGCCGACAACGGAAGGGAAGACGGCTCGTGGGGCGTCGTCACCGGCGAATCCGGCCTTGCACATCCCGGACCCGTTGTCGATGACCCGGGGAGTGATATCATCGTCGACATAAGCCATGTTGAGTTTAGTGATGTTGGTCACGGGTGTTGAAAGATGATGTTCGCCTGAACATGGACGAGGAAAAGGTTTTCATTTTTAGAAAATACGAAGCACTCATCGCGAGTACACAAAATGTGATTAGATATGTTATTGGGCGTATGATTTTTTTTTGCCAATCTATATAATCATCTACATGTACACATTACTTAACTTTCTACCTATATGTCTGACAAGCTTTATTTATTTCGGTCTTCCAGAGATCTGTGTATGATAAATGTTTCTTTGTATCTTTGTTCATTTGTGTCTCTAATACCACAATCCCTTGATTCTATAACGGGTGTCAACCTATGATGTGACAAATTCCGATAAAACAAAATAAAACATAGAAATGTGAGAAAGACAGAGCAACGACATCGTATGTAGCAATTGGTTCTATCTAATATTTAGAGCAAATATTTACTGCAATTTAGTACATGAACAGATTCATTGAATACTAAAGAAGAGACAGAACGATGCTGAATTCTTACCTAATACAGATGTTTGGTTGCTATAATGTTGTATAGGCAGAAGATGATGGCTGTTTTTAATGCTTCGGGTAGTCACTTCTTTCTAAATGACAGTCAGGTTTACGAGCTCTTTTCTCAACTTGTCTTCAGGATGAGGCGAGTAGAACAAATCTGAAACTCTCAGCTAAACCCTTCTTCTTTTATATCTTCTCTGCCTCCAGGCCAATCCGTACCACCGGCCGAGAATGGTCGAATAAGGAATCCCCGATTACTCAGAGCCTGAAAAGAGGTCAAAGTTCAACCCCGCGTATTGGTTGAAGGCAGCGAGGCAAGTGTGCCATACACAGCCTGTTTGTTGTTGAATGACAAATATCATTGAGCGATTTCGTAACGAGCAGACCTATTCATGAATGCTCTCTCAGTGTATTTGTTTTGTCCAGTGGCAGCAGTGCAGCGAACGAACCACGATTATGGCATTGCCATATTTGGAATGACGAATTCAATGTTACGGTATATAAGCGTACCGTATGGTAGAAAACAAAGGGGTATTACACATGCATTATTCATTTGATGATTCGGTTACTAATCAGTACATGTTCATTTACATTAATGGGAACCGCGCCTCTGATTTGATGTGCGACTTTGAATTGTGGGTGAGGGTTCATTCGATATCGTATATGAAGAGCTTCATTCCACAAGGAATTGAATTTGTAGTTAATCAAAATGCCTGTAGAACAATCTCTGCCTATACATGATAATAAAAGGCATTATTTCACATTTTCAAATTCTAGATGTAAATATCAGCATTTTAAGGTACGAAATCAAAAAAATACAAATCAGTTTAATTCCGAAGGAGATCCAAATAAAGAATGAGAATTATATTCAAATTGTATTTTAGATCTAAGATCATAAATGTATCATGTATATGAAACTTGAAATATAAGACTGAGTGAAAGTAGTAAGATTTAAAAAAAAATGATTGACTAGGAAATACATGACTTGGATTTAATCCTTTTTGGAATAAAGCCCGTCTTAATTATGTCAACTCTGATCGTAACAGAGCTAAAAACCGTATAAAGGGACTGGGGTCATGTGCTGGTTACGAAAACAAAAATCCTCAGCCATTTTTTAAAAATTCCATAGCAATATTATGGATATTATGCTGACGAGCTTAACACTAAAAGATTGACATGACGACATACATGTAATAGACATCTCATTGAAGTAGAGGTTTAGCATATCGTATCATACCTCTCAAGAAGATATAACCTGCCAACAAAATTGAAAATCAATAAATTGATCACCGGAAGAAAAAGGTGATCGAAGGAGAGTCGAGGTATTCCCCTTTTTGATGACTACTAATTTGTCATGTAATAAACAAAGGTGCGTCCAAGTCTTGATTCTATTAGTCACCATCGAACGACCCGGGTGACCCTGAGGGGGGGGGGGGGGGGGTAAGAGTGCACGGTGTGCACCCCATTACGATGCCTAACTGGTCGGAAGATGCTTGAGAACTATTTTGTCTACCAAATCGCGAAAACGCGATATTATTTACACATCAGTAGCACGTACCGCCCCCTTTTTACGAAGACAAAATAAACATCAGCAGACCGGTCAGCGCTATTCAAGCATGACTTGACCGTCTCTGACCAGGGTATTCCCCGTCGCTATATGTAATGACTAACCAGTATTGGCTGACTCATCAACATATACAATACAACTTATATCAATTATCTATCAACTAAATCTGAAAATTTTGTGTTGGTCCAGAGTGACTCGAATAATTTTACCAGCGTCTAGATGTTGTTAACTGTACAGATTGCGTTAACCAACTCTTTTCTAGCCTATAACACACATAATCAACGTTTTCAAAGATGATTAGAAATGTTGATTCGAACTATAGAAGGTGTATAGAAACACCCTCTATTTGGGGTTTGTTTATCAATTTTAAAAACGCGAAGAAATGATTGGCGCACCCTGTGAATGGAGATCAAACGAAGTTACATGTCCAAAACCCTGCGCCATGACTGTGGCATTTACATTGCTCGTGTCTACCCATGTAACGATGAAAAAAAAAATCGATTCTGGGTCATTCCATGGGGTTGGGGCAAAGTTTTCATGCAATGTCTTTATAACGGAGGTATCAACCTTTGCAGTTTCACCATGAAGCTCATTTCAGATGTGGTTACGTTTTGAGCTGTCATTGAAAAATTGCTTTCTTTTCTCAGTAATAGACGTTAAAAGTGGAAATCTTTTATGGATTTGAAGCAACAGGCATATACATATTGTTTTTAACACGGACAAGAAATTTTCATAAATCAAATCGCAATATGCCATGGTCTTTGAGAAATAATACTGGATGGGACCATATTTTTTTTTTTTTTGCTCATGCCATTATTGGACTATATTTGGTTGGTTTGAAAAAGATATGGATTTGGCGTTGTGGTATGTCATGAAAATTGCCCCAACCCCGTTTGCACGAGCAAACCTGATGCTGCTCGGAGCTAACCGATGATCACACCGCAGATATAGTTAACAGACAACCCTCAATGGATGGGAGATGGTGCATAGTTTATGTGTATGATACCTTCCTTTACCATGCCTTGATTGTACAATTTCCCTTAATTCGGTCTATGGACTGCGATGGAACAGACCTCACTTGACATACTACTCAGAAGTAAAACTATCATGATTTATTTCAAAGTAACGGACCGACAAGAATTGAGGAGAATAAGCAAATAAAGAACGATTCAACATACAAATATGATTAAATGTTTTTCTGTAGAGTAGGTTGAAACATGTAGACCTCATCTTTGTTTGGTGGTATGAAAATTTTCTTTAAAATCGCTCTGTCATGATCTACTTTCGCTTTAGTTTAAAAGCAGTTCTTCATTCAATCAATCACAAAGAACATAACACCATACTTTCCTCAATTTGATTTATTTTTTGATGATCTTCCTCAGATGTATCCTTCTTATAACTTGCACCTACATTTCGAAAAATGTAATTACTATCGGAATACAGATGTGTGGTGAGCCAAGGTGCTTATCGGAGCCTGGTAATGTAAGAGTTAAACAAGTTATAAAAGTAACTTTCTTTTTCCGTTGACGCCTGTTTGTTTTCTTTGCAATGATCCCAGGGCACAATTGTTACGTAACCCAAACCTACAGTGACGTCGGCTTACGGTGGTGATGAATCACGAACATGGGGGATTCCCCCATCTGCGCTGAATAGTGACGTCACAATGTCGATCGCCAACTCGATCTTGTCTCGGTTCCATCGCGCGAGCACTCAAATCGTTGCGCTGAATTCCGTCGCGCACTGTGTACACGAATTCGGGCTGATAGAATACGCCTAGAACCTAAATTAACTCGGTTTATGCTGTGAGACGATATTAAACGGCGTTTGAATTTAAAACAAGTGCCCTGTCTTATAGAGGTTTGTGATTGATCGCAAATTGACTTAAGATTAATGTCAATCTTAACTCTGTACATAGAGATATCGGATTGGACTTGCGATCGATTCATATCAAACGCAACTCTTTAAAAAACTGGTCCTTGTTGACAGGCTTTTATCGCATGTCGTTACACACGAGTGTAAGGATATTTATTGTATAATATAATTACGAAAGTAAACATTACTCTTGTAAACACAAGGAAAATATGAGGCCCAAAAAGGGTAATTAAATAGTATACAGCAGGCTCCATCAATGCTCGAAATTCACGTCCATTCAGACAAAATGACGACATATAACTTCAATTGAGTAGAATCGTTTAAGTCGCGACAAAAGACAACCTGACACAAAAGGTGAACGTTGTGCATCATCATGCCATGTTCAGGAATGTATTTGAACAGGCTCTTGTTTTGTTTTAAGGTTTATCAACACACCAACTGTTTTATCCGAATGCAACGAGTGTATACGTAGAACAGTGTGATTATTAAAGTAAAAGTATATCATGAAGATGGTTTTCAATTAATGAAAGCAGAAGCATGAACGAAACAAATTGGTGAAGGATTGACGAAAATCCGTCAAAGGATAAAAAAGTTATGATTCCTTTTAAGTGTAATTGTGTGACATCACATGCGACTCAGAGTCTCTCACTGTCCGCCTGTCACTTTTGTGTTATCTCTCTCTACCTTTTACTCTATAACAATCTATAAAAATCTTTCTGTCTCTGTCTCACACACACACACACACATTCTCTCTCTCTCTCTCTCTCTCTTTCTCTCTCTCTCTCTATCTCTCATTCGTTATCCCTCATCCTCTCTCTTTCCATCACTTTCCCTCTCCACTACTCTCTCTCTCTCCCTGTTTTACTCTCTTTCCCTATTTCTCTCTGTCTCTCTTTCCATATTTCTCTCTCTCTCTCTCTTTCCCTTTTTTTTTTCTCTCTCCTCTCTTTCCATATCACTCTCTCCCCCTATCTCTCTCTCTCTCTCTCTCTCTCTCTCTCTCCTTCTCTCTCCCCTTATCACCCTCTCTCTCTTTCTCGCTCCCTCTATGTCTGTCTCTATCGATCTTTCTTTTAAACTGCATCTCCGCCTCTATCCATCACCTCATCTCTGTCCACGCTTTGCTAGACATAGTATTCATTACACAGTGCCTACAGAATAGAATATTAGTTCGATGTGTATATTTACATCTATATACAAAAAATGTTTACACTACATTTCAAAAAAAAAAAAATGAAAATGCTTCTTCTCCAAATAGCTTACATAGTTTTAAAATACATATACATGTTACATAAGCGAGACATATCTATATATAAAGTGTAATATTATGTAAAGTAATTGGAATAAAACTGAATGTATTATGACTTGCTGTTCTCTGCGATATCCAAAATGGCATGGAATATTATTCGTACAAATCCTATATCTAACTTTGTGGTCCAGACATTTTATTCTGTTATCATAGCAACAGCGTGCAAAGTGTTTTAATTTTTGTTGACAGACCACGTGAAGCAAGTGTAAAAGGAGATAATACAAAAAAAAAAAAATCTTGAAAAAAATTGCTGTATTTCAGCAATTTTTTTATTTTCTCTGATTGATTGGTTCTTGTATATCATGTATATAGTGGACCTATTTCAATCACGACAAATTAAAGACTAATGTTTATATGTGAAATACCTTACAAAGATATCATTGTCAATATTATAAAAATATGTACATATTCATGCATGGGAATGAATTATACTTTGAGTTACATAACATGACACACAGGAATGCAAGAGCGTATGCATAAGCTGGAAGCGCATGTAGCTCTTCCGTAAAAATGTAAAGTTACATCAGCAAAAAATGGAGTGTTTATCCGGTGTTAAAACGAAAATATTTGTGAACGTAAAAAGAAAATATATCACACGATCAGACTTGCATTCAGTTGTTAAATTACACGCCATACATTGCCATATTTCAGATTTAGAAGCACTTCCTGTGGACGATGCCCGGGCCAGACTCGTCGTACTCCTGCTTGCTGATCCACATCTGCTGGAAAGTAGAGAGGGAGGCCAAGATGGAGCCTCCGATCCAGACGGAGTACTTTCTCTCAGGAGGAGCGATGATCTTGATCTTCATGGAGGGTGGAGCCAAAGACGTCAGCTCCTTCTGCATCCTGTCGGCAATCCCTGGGAACATGGTGGAGCCGCCGGAGAGGACGGTGTTGGCGTACAGGTCCTTGCGGATGTCCATGTCACATTTCATGACGCTGTTGAAGGTGGTCTCGTGGATTCCTGGCAGTTCTTCACCCAAGAAGGAAGGCTGGAAGAGGCACTCAGGGGCGCGGAATCGCTCGTTGCCAATGGTGACGATCTGGCCGTCCGGAAGCTCGTAACTCTTCTCGATGGATGATGACGAAGCGGCTGTCTGCATTTCCTGGTCGAAGTCGAGAGCGGTGTAGCAAAGTTTTTCTTTGATGTCTCGGACGATTTCTCGTTCAGCTGAAGTAGAGAAAAATACCAAAATGATCGCAAATTACGACGAGGGGAATGAAATTATACAAGCAAAAGAAATCACATCGGATTGCGGGCTAACAATGCCATTAACGCACTAAAATAACACAGTGACATTATATCATCTCAATAATTATTACGTAAATGATATAATCAGCGAAATAAAAGACAGCCTAACATTTTGTTAGTAAAATTGAAGTTATAAAATGAACAACAGAACAAACAGTGAATAAACAGGAGGAGCACAACACAGGGAGATGACATGGAAATAGAAACATAAGGAGAGATAAGATAAGGTAGACAAGAAAGAACAATAGGAGAAAATAGTTAGGATGAGTAAAAGCAGAAAATGCAGGAGAAATGAGAAAAGGTGCCGGGAAAATAACAAATCCAAGACATGATGAGCTCACCAGATGAAGTAAAGGAATATCCCCTCTCAGCAAGAATTCTCATCAGGTAGTTTGTGATGTCACGGCCAGCGAGGTCCATGCGGAGAATAGCATGAGGGAGGGCGTACCCTTCATAGATCGGCACGGTATGGGAGACGCCATCACCCGCATCGAAGACGATTCCCGTTGTTCGTCCAGAAGCGTAGAGGGACATGACCGCCTGGATCGCCACGTAGAAGGCCGGCGAGTTGAACGTCTCGAACATGATCTGCAGGGAAAAAAAACATGGGTTTGAAATAGTGTAAATACTATTTTGTGTTATTTTATGCACGTCAACATTGTATTTCTAAGAATTGTCTGTTTTTCGATGTTGCCTTTTCCTTCTCTGTTTTCGCGATGACGTGGTTCTGATCTGTATGTACTTTTGTGCTCCATTTTGATTATTGCGATAATTGACACAATCACATATTCTTGCACGGTTTAAATTTTTCCCTGTCCTGCCTGATAAACCCTATTAAAAACATACATTTTCAAATCATTTCAATTTTACTTTGAATGATTTGAAAGGTGAAATCATATCTTAGCAGTCTCAAGAAAGATTTCTCACCTGCGTCATCTTTTCCCTGTTGGCCTTGGGGTTCATCGGGGCCTCGGTGAGAAGGACCGGGTGTTCCTCGGGTGCGACACGGAGCTCGTTGTAGAAGGTGTGGTGCCAGATCTTCTCCATGTCGTCCCAGTTGGTGACGATGCCGTGTTCGATCGGGTATTTGAGGCAGAGGATTCCTCTCTTGCTCTGAGCCTCGTCGCCGACATAGCTGTCTTTCGACCCCATGCCCGCCATTACGATCTGAAGAGAAAGCAAACTAAGTGTCACAATTACAGCAATTTATCTCTTACGACGTTCAACTGGTTTTGCCGAAAATATCATTCACATGATTCATACGTCGCCTCAGCACTACCCTACGTGTATTATATAAAAAAAAAACGATAAACATCCTTGGAATTGATTTGTAAATTACAGCTTGATTTTGCTTGATTCTGGTCTAAATAAGTGTCAATTGTTTTCGACACATGGCGTGCCTATTATTTGTACAATGCAATGCTCTACCGCAATGTACAAGGGGAGGGGGGGGGGGGGACTTCACTGAGCCACTGAGCTTCAATCTAACTCAATCAACATGTTCAAGTTGAACACGGACATGTTAACTCGAGCATGGTCAAATGAAACGGTGATCGTACCTGATGTCGAGGTCTGCCGACGACGGATGGAAAGACGGCTCGGGGTGCGTCGTCCCCGGCAAACCCAGCCTTGACCATCCCCGACCCGTTGTCGACCACCAGTGCAGCCACGTCGTCGTCCGTGGAAGCCATTTTTGATTTATGTCCAATTCAGTCTGCCACTCGTCTCAACCTGTCATTAAAAATTCCAAATAATAAACTTGTCTCTGAATTCATCATTTTTTTTCAAACGGAAAATGTCAGGGGAGAAGGAAAAACTCATTTGAAATCTTCCCCTCGATTCCTCATATTCTCTTATCATAAAAGGAATTTGCAAAAACAAGACCACGAAACAGATAACACTTTGATAATCATTATTCTAACGATCAACCATAGAGAACTTCAAAGAAATATCGCTAAACATTGTGTTGAGCAAATTTACCACATACCTGTAATGAGATGATCACGCGGCTATGGCAATAGATCGTCGACTGCTTTAGTTTGATGATCAAAATCTTTTTTTCAGTTCAGACGAGATGCTACAATTGTTCTTGAGCTCGGGCTTGAAGATTCACGGTTGTGACCGGGGAGCTGATGGAGGTTGGTTGGCCTTCCATGGTCATCGCTGGTCCTTTTATACTCTCAATTCAACCTGTTCATTCTTCAAAAACAGCAACGGATTGTCCATATAAGGATTTGTGAATATTTAAAGTAACATCCATACGCATAATAGGCTGTGCAGGGTAAGAACTGGGACCTAATGAATAAACATGAACAAGCTGCACGCGCAAGGAGTTCTTGCACAATCACTCGAGCACCGCTGGTAGCCGGGAGTGTGTATTAATTCGCTCACCAGTCTTGTATAGCCTGATGAATTATTCATCAATAAAAAGAAACTCCATATACGGCATCAATTGCTGCTCCCAAAGGGTTTTTTTTTTATACACAGGATCAAAAGTATTTAAACAATCGTCATTGATATTTGTTCAAGATTATAATCATAATACACCGTATGATATTTGTAAGGATCGATGCAGTCAAATATCTTGGTAAATGTGTGTATGTTTATTATACCGTTGTACTGTCATACCTTTGAATTAGCTCCACACACATGCCATTGAATATAATTTTGTTTTGTCGTGCATAGAATATTACTACATTGTAACACCATATTTGGCACTTTGGAGGCACGGGTGGGGGTGTTATCAAGTGTATTGTATATATCATGTATGTTTACATTTCCAACATATTTGTGGCTAAGTAGCAGTTTTCCATCATACTCCATTTCCACCTGATCTACAAGACAAGGAAGAAAATGGAGTACAGAAACTAAAATCAGGCAGAGGAAAGACGAAAGAATAGACAATTTAATTAATATGTCAGCAAATAAAGATTGGGCCATGAATAGGACTCATTATTAATACAAAAATAGGAAGATTGACGCAAGTCTAGTGACGAATTATGAGTCACATCGTAATCAATCTGAGATAGGCGTGGTGCAAATGGTAGCATTCGTTAGCATGTGTAGTTTGTATTTCTTATGATATGCTATCATTGCATAATATTACGTGAACAGTACGACTGGCACTGTGTTGGACTTTGAATGTTGAGCTCTCTCAACGAGTGATTTTCTTTGCGGGTGTGGATCATCAACGTAGAAACCATGGGCTCTCAGAAATAAAAATAATCAGGAAAATCGATTAAAAGTAGACGTAGCTACAGATTGGGATAAACATCATGATATTGACAATCCCACTGGTGAGACTGCACATGATGAACATTGTACAGGGTTTACGGTAAAACGTAATGGGGAATCCCCTAACTTGCGGTGTTACGTCATTGATTCGTAGTCTCGCTTTTCAAACGTCATTAATTCTTTGTCGCCCCATTCGGGAGAAAATTTGATAGATTGATATCAAATTATGTAAGCTCTCCGTGGAGAAGATTATCATTACATGTAAAATTTGATCAGCACAGTTCATTTTTAATAATCATTTCATTTCGTATTTTACAGTGTGATACTGCTGATATAACTATCACCACGTACCTCCGCTACCACTACTACTACTACCACTACTTTTACTACTACTACTACTACTACTATTACTACTACTACTACTACTACTACTACTACTACTACTACTACCACTACTTTTACTACTACTACTACTACTACTACTACTACTACTACTACTACCACTACTTTTACTACTACTACTACTACTACTACTACTACTACTACTACTACCACTACTTTTACTACTACTACTACTACTACTACTACTACTACTACTACTACTACTACTACCACTACTTTTACTACTACTACTACTACTACTACTACTACTACTACTACTATTACTACTACCACCACTACTACTATTCCTACTACTACTACTACTACTACTGCTACTAATGGTAATAATGATGATGAAAACCGCAACATCAATACCACGACTCTCGTGTGAGCTACTCTAGAAGTTATTCCATATTAAAAGACATGTTCGTTGGGATGTTAAAGGGAAAGTCCATACTGAAGTTAACTTGATTTTAATGAAATCAAAATCATGGAAAAAGGATATGAGTTATTTTTTTCACACGCAAACCTCTATGAAAAAAAGGATAATTCATAAAAAAAACCCAGAATTTAATGGGAAATTAGCATACTGGAAGAGCATGTCGCATGTGACGTCAAAATTATGACTTTGTTATCATTGATTTTGACAAATTTTTCGTCACACCTTCACTAATATGTTTCTTTCATTTGTTTGCTTTTATCAAAACTAACTTGACTTCAGGGTCGACTTTCCCTTTAACGCTGCTATCCCTATTATCCCTTGATTTCTTCTTCTTCTTCTTCTTCTTCTTCTTCTTTCTTCTTCTTCTTCTTCTTCTTTCTTCTTCTTCTTCTTCTTCTTCTTCTTCTTCTTCTTCTTCTTCTTCTTCTTCTTCTTCTTCTTCTTCTTCTTCTTCTTCTTCTTCTTCTTCTTCTTCTTCTTCTTCTTCTTCTTCTTCTTCTTCTTCTTCTTGATTGTTATACTGTCTTCTGCATCCATTTATTATCCATCATCTTTTCGTTATTTTCTTCAATTTAGTAATTGGGTCTTTGAACACGAGACTAGTCATGAACGCACCCGAGAACGCACGACCCATAATGTACGTCATAGAGCTATAATACACCCGATGAACGTAGCGTGCGTTCGCGCGTGTCGCCCTATTATCTACGTACAGAGCAATCGATCAATACCATATTGGGATTGCGCCACTGCGCGGCTGATGTATGAAAATAATGATTCAGCATTTGTTCACCTAGCCTCGATTCAAGGCTGCGGGTTGCTTATTCATTCTGCATGACAATCTCAGCTAAGGCTAGACAACACATACTAAGCATCTTTAACTCCCTGTAAGATAAAATGGAAAAAAAGAGAGTGCAAAAAGACTATGTATCCAGATTTACATGTGATGGCACCAGTGTATGCGAAAGATCATAATCCACATTCCATCCTAGTCTTTAGCTTAGGCTATCGTTAAATGCGCGTTCTCGTTGTGCATGCCAACCTGTTGTGAATATCGTATGCAAAACAGGGCTCCTAGTTTGGCGAAGCTACTGCCTTGGTGGCATACCCTTACCAAATTTGGGCATGATCAATGCAACGAGATCGGGGTGCAAATATCGTCTCGCTCGAAATCCTATTCCATCTCGCGCTTTATTCATAATAATACGTATTAATGCATGCATTTGTGTTACAACATATCACCAAGATTTATTACAGTGGTATAACAGCTGCTCTATGTAGGATGTGCTTTATAATAAGAATTGCTTGTTTTTGTTATTACGTATTAGCATTGGCAATATAAATTGCTATTACTATTACCATGACAATAATAATTATTATTATGCTTATTATCATTAATATTATTACCCTGATCAATTGTAACGTAATTTCCAACTCATCATAAGAGCTGTCAATTACTCATTGTAGTTAATGTCATATAATATTTGAGTCAGTTTGCAAGCGTATCGAGAATTCAGAAAAGGAAGGGGTTAGTGAAGGTGAAAATATATCGACGTAGTACGTGCTGGATCTATAATAACTTGACCGTACATTGAAATGTATCTATCACGTCTTGTCTCGGAGCTGGTGAAAACAAACAAAAATGGACAAGGGGGGGGGGGGGGGGGGAGGGGTATAGCAGGCCATATCTGATATCGTTTTTTGTCACCAGTACCATGGCTGAGCATTGCGCGCCCAGGCATCCATATATGGTATATCGATGCAATCTAATTTGAATATTTCGCAAGTGTTTAGTGTGTCTGAGTAAGCCTTACTCGCCCCCCCCCTCTCTCTCTCTCTCTCTCTCTCTCTTTCTCAATTGTATCTCGTTTCATCTCGTACACACAAACAATTCCATATATGGTAAATGAACACCAAAACATGTGGGATGTTTTGGCGTTAGGAAGTGTTAAATAAGTAGATCCTTACCATTTCATGATAAATGAAACCATGCATGGCTCTTTTCTTGTTCTGTGCATGTATTTTGTTTTGGAATTGCAGATTATTATCACGTGCCTGCTCAGACAAGTAAGGCAAATCTAGGGATCGGGAGGAATTCAGAAGTCTTCCAAGAAACATGGATTCATGCTTCCGCTACTCCCCAACCCGCATCCACCTATTCCCAACGCCCCCCCCCCCCCCCCCCTCCGCACGTACACACACACAAAAAAAAAACACACACACACACACACACACACACTCACACTCACGCACACACGCACACACACACGCTCACACACAGTGCGCGCATTTTTTTTTACTGCAGGAAGCAACATGAACGCACCATGTCTAACTTTGCCTTTTATAATTTCCTTTCTGGTACTCAACTCTTACATTGTGTTCTTTTTTTAATGCGATGAATGAAATTAAGCAAACTAGAAATGAGAGAGGAAGATAATAATCAAGGCTCTCGGCACATGGAATATTAATGTATAATACACATAATAATTATGTGAATCTTCTTCACTCGATTGGGGTGCCTGCGATTTTTATCGGCGCTGGCATATAATATTTCATTGACATCATTGTACATGTTTTAGAATCCCTGAGTTCGCACGTATCCTCTAATCGCAACTTGACTTCCAATTTATATCAGTAACGTGTACATTAGAGAAAGAGAATTGGACTTGCGATCGGTTCAGATCAATCGCAACTCTTTATAAGACGGGCCTTGACCCTGTCCCTGGGCCCCGTATAACAAATATTGGGAATTGCACATTCGATTGCAAAGGTGGTACCTATTGCAACCCATCGTATCGGAAACCATCACAATGGTCACTGCTTTATCACTGCTATATTACTGCTCTCTATTGCAAGTCAAAGCATATGCATAATTTTGCAATAAGTCGTATAGTTACGATAGATTCACATGAGCGAAGATATACCCCCCTCTCTCTCCCCCTCTCTCTCTCTCTCTCTCACACACACACACACATACACACACACACACACACTCACTCTCTATCTATCGCTCTCCTTCTCCCTCCCCTCTCCCCCCTCTCTATCTCTCTCTCTCCCTCTCTCTCTCATTCACGCACTCTCTCTCTATCGCTCCTTTTCTCCCTCCTCTCTTTCGCCCCCCCCCTCTCTCGCTCTCTCTCTCTCTCTCTCTCTCTCTCTCTCTCTCTCTCTCTCACTCACTCACTCTCACTCTTTCGCTCTCTTCCCCCCCCCCTCTCTCTCTCTCTCCCTCTTTCTCTTTCTATCGCTCTCTTGCACCCTCTCTCTCACTCACTCTCTCTCTCATACGCAGACTTGCTTCTCAGGGGACCATACCGTTATTAATTTTATGTATGTATAAATGTACATTTGTACTTGCTTCTTGTTATAATGGTCAAAATAAAGTAAATGAAAAAAAATGAGTTGTATTAAATATATTTTGGTGAGTCAGCCCATGCTGGTTGGTCATCACACACAGGGACGGGGAATACCCTGGTCAGTGACGGTCAAGTCATGCTTGCTTTGCGCTGACAGGCTCCCCGTTGGTTATTTGCACCTAACTGTATACCTTCGTAAAAGGGGGAGGTGTTACTGTTGTGTACATAATATCGCGTATTTGAGGAGTTGGTTGACAAAAGGTTTCATGGCATCTCCCGACCAGTTAGCCATTATGATGGGGTGCACTCTTACCCCCCTCAGGGTCACACCGGTCGTTCGATGGTGACTAATAGAATCAAGAGTTGGACGCACCTTTGTTTATTGCATGACAAATTAGAAGTCATCAAAAAGGGGAATACCCCGACTCTCATTCGGTTACCCTTTCTTCCGGTGATCAATTTATTCATTTTCAATGTTGTTGGCAGGTTATATCTTCTTGAGAGGTATGCTTCGACTAGGCTAAACCTCTACTTGAATGAGATGTCTTTTATGTTGTAATGCCAATCTTTATTGTTTAGCTCGTCAGCATATTATCCCAAATATTGCTTTAGAATTTTACAAATTTTGAAAATGACTGAAGATTTTTTGTTTTCGTTGCCAGCCCATGATCCAAGCCTCTTTACACTGTTCTTAGCTCTGTTAGGATCAGAGTTGACATGAATATGACGGGCTTCATTCCAAAAAGGATTAAATCCACGTCATGTGAGTCCTAGTCAATCAATCTCTTTCACTCAATCTTATATTTCAAGTTTGATATACATGATAAACATAATAAAATGTGAAGTATTTCTCATTCTTTATGAATACTCGATTAAAAAACAATCCAATATCCTTTGGAATTAGACTAATTTGGATTTTTCTGATTTTATACTTTAAAATGCTCATACTTACATCTAGAATTTGAAAATGTAAAATACTGCCTTTTATTTCCAAGCGGGCAGGCAGTATTTTACCAGCATTTTGATTCACTTCGAATTAAATTTCTTTTGTAATGAGGCGCTTCATGTACGATATCGTATGAACCCTCACCCACAATTCAAAGTCGCACATGCAGTATTCAAATCAGAGGCGCGGTTCCCAATAATGTAAAAGAACATGTTAGTGATTTAAAGTAACCGAATCATCAAATGAATAATGAATGTGTAATAGCCCTCCGTTCTCTACCATACAGTGCGCTTACACCGTAAACATTGAATTCGTCATGCCAAATATGGCAATGCCATAATCGTGGTTCATTCGCTGCACTGCCGCCACAGGACAAAACAAACACACTGTCCATATTAAGAGACTTCATGAATAGGTCTGCTCGCTCAATGATATTTGTCATTCAACAACAAACAAGCTGTGTATCGCACACTTGCCTCGCTGCTTTTGTGTTTGTTTATCAGGCATGGACTTCAACCAATACGCGGGGGTGAGCTTTGACCTCTTATTAGGCTCTGAGTAATCGGGGATTCCTTATTTGGAGACATCATCGACCATTCTCGGCCGGTGATACGGATTGGGCTGGAGGCAGAGAAGATATAAAAGAGGAAGGGTTTAGCTGAGAGTTTCAGATTGCTACTCCTAGCCTCATCCTGAAGACAAGCTTAGAAAAGAGCTCGTGAACCTGACTGTCATTTAGAGAAAAAGTGACTACCCGAAGCATCAAAAACAGCCACCATCATCTGCTTATAAATTATTACAGTATAGCAACGAAACATCTGTACCAGGTAAGAATTCAGCATCGTTCTGTCTCTTCTTTAGTACTCAATGGATCTGTTCATGTACTAAATTGCAGTAAATATTTGCCCTTAATATTAGATAGAACCAACTGCTACATACGGTGTCGTTGCTCTGTCGTTGCTCTCACATTTCTATGTTTTATTTTGTTTTATCGAAATTTGTCACATCATAGGTTGACACCCGTTATAGAATCAAATGATTGTGGTATTAGAGACACAAATGAACAAAGATACAAAGAAAGACTTATGAGATCTCTGGAAGACCGAAATAAATGAAGATTTCCAGACGTATAGGTAGAAGGCTAAGTAATGTACACATGTAAGATGATTTTATAGATGGGTAAAAACAAATCATACGCCCAATATCATATATAATCACATTTTGTGTACGCGCGGTGGGTGCTTCGTATTTTCTAAAAAATGTCAATAATTTCCTCGTCCATATTCAGCCGAACATCATCTTTCAACACCTGTGACTAACATCACTAAACTCAACATGGCTTACGTCGACGATGATATCACTCCCCTGGTCATCGACAACGGGTCCGGAATGTGCAAGGCCGGGTTCGCCGGAGACGACGCCCCACGAGCCGTCTTCCCTTCCGTTGTCGGCAGGCCTAAACATCAGGTACGATCAGTGCTTTATGTTATAATCTTAACCCTTTGTGTGCCTGATAAATTCCTGTTCTATTGAGATTGTGTTTATTACCTGTGAATAATTCCCACCTGACACACAAACAGTGGATTATGTCTTTTATACAAAGAAGTCATACCACTGGGAATAAATCGGCTGTTGTAGCATGTGTGTGTGTATATTCAAAATAAAAACATGTTATTTAGAGTGTACTGTTAATCGGTGACTCTTGTTTGTTTGTTTGTTTGCCTCAGATTATGATGGCGGGCATGGGATCGAAAGACAGCTACGTCGGCGACGAGGCTCAGAGCAAAAGAGGAATTCTCAGCCTCAAGTACCCGATCGAACACGGCATCGTCACCAACTGGGACGACATGGAGAAGATCTGGCACCACACCTTCTACAACGAGCTTCGTGTCGCCCCCGAAGAACACCCGGTCCTTCTCACCGAGGCCCCGATGAATCCCAAGGCCAACAGGGAAAAGATGACGCAGGTGAGAAATCTTTCTTGAGGCTGTTAAGACATCTTCACTCGGGAATTATTTCACCAACTTATCATTCATATCTTTTAAAAATGTTGACAAGAATTGCATTTAATAGGCAGGACAGCAAAAGTAAGTCAATACAGACCATGAAAGGAGAATACAATTTGAGGAAAACATAAATTTATGTCAATTATCAAAACAAAAAAATAGAATACAATAGTATCTTCAGAACCACGAAAATAACTATAAATCATTGTAAAGAAAAGGAAAAGGCGTCAGCAGAAAAGGTAAATAACTATTATCAGTTGATTTGTTGAATGTTATGTGGACGTGTAGAATGTTTTTTTCACTTCTTCAAATCCATTTTCTGCAGATCATGTTCGAGACGTTCAACTCGCCGGC
Organism: Arbacia lixula; assembly: GCA_963669155.1. Lineage (NCBI taxonomy): Eukaryota > Metazoa > Echinodermata > Echinoidea > Arbacioida > Arbaciidae > Arbacia > Arbacia lixula. Next base: position 14,959,234 of record OZ022586.1, on the reverse strand, counting down.
CTTCTACGTGGCAATCCAGGCGGTCATGTCCCTCTACGCCTCAGGACGAACAACGGGAATCGTCTTCGATGCAGGTGATGGCGTCTCCCATACCGTGCCGATCTATGAAGGGTACGCCCTCCCTCATGCTATTCTCCGCATGGACCTCGCTGGCCGTGACATCACAGACTACCTGATGAGAATTCTCGCTGAGAGGGGATACTCCTTCACGTCATCTGGTGAGTTTGTCATGTCTCTGTTTAGATTTTTGTTCGTTTTCTTGTCTCCTCCCTTCTGCTTCTCTTCATCCTAATCATTTTCTTTTGATTCTTCTTTCTTGTCTACCCTTTTGATGTATCCCTTTTCATGTACCCCCCCCCCCCTTTGTTATGCTCCTCCTCTATATTCTTCCATGTTCTTCCTGATGTTGACCTTCTTCATCTTGTTAACATCAATCTTCATGACAATACGCCGAGGTGTCTTTTATAACAAGGATGTCATACTATACGTAAAGATGATTTAGGTCATTTAATATAATTTTGTCATGTCCATATTTTCATGGCATTGCTCGTCCTTATTTCGATCAAGATTTATTTGGCTTCTGTGATTTAAGTCCATTCATTGTAATCTAATATCGTGTGGTATTTGTGTTCTACTTCAGCTGAACGAGAAATCGTCCGTGACATCAAGGAAAAACTTTGCTACAACGCTCTCGACTTCGACCAAGAAATGCAGGCAGCGGCGTCGTCATCATCCATCGAGAAGAGCTACGAGCTTCCGGACGGCCATGTAATCACCATCGGCAACGAGCGATTTCGCGCCCCCGAGTGCCTCTTCCAGCCTTCCTTCTTGGGTGAAGAACTGGCAGGAATCCACGAGACCACCTTCAACAGCGTCATGAAATGTGACATGGATATCCGCAAGGACCTGTACGCCAACACCGTCCTCTCCGGCGGCTCCACCATGTTCCCAGGGATTGCCGACAGGATGCAGAAGGAGCTGACGTCTCTGGCTCCACCCTCCATGAAGATCAAGCTCATTGCTCCTCCAGAGAGGAAGTACTCCGTCTGGATCGGAGCCTCCATCTTGGCCTCCCTCTCTTCCTTCCAGCAGATGTGGATCAGTAAGCAGGAGTACGATGAGTCTGGCCCGGGCATCGTCCACAGGAAGTGCTTCTAGAATAAAGACTAACGTAAACTCCTGATCTTGCCTTCTGATTTGATAGCAAGAAATGAAATATTCTGATACATTTCTTATAAAATGTTCATATATATTTATTTTATAATCCTTAAGTGCATTACATGTTAATCTTATTTAAAGTCCTTTGAAATGTTGTTCATATTTGGGTTTTTTTTCACTACTACCTGCATGATACTTACAAGTTGAATAGTTCGCTAAAAAAAGATGTTGCCTTCTTCTTAAAAATGTTCTGCAAAATAGATTAAAATTTGTGTAACGAAATTTAATAAAAATCCTGCATAATCTATTCGAAAAAAATGTAGATTATATTTATGACGTCTTTCTGGATTAACGTTACTTTTTGTTCAAATATCTGTTGGGAATGCGTTGAGTATATCTGTGTAAATATTTAAAATGTCTATAATTATGCTACCTCCTGTAAAGAGTATGTAAGTATGCAATGCATTAAATAACAAATTTTATCTGATCCATTGTGTTCCACATCTATGTTTATCCACTGTTCGGGTCAGGTTAAATGTATAAATTACTTAAACATATATTATGTAAGCAGGGGACAGCAAAATGAGCGAACGGGTTTGGGGTTTGAATAGAGAATTGAGAAAGGAAAAGGAAACGAATGAGACATTTCAGTAAGCGAGTAAAGTAAAGAGGGAGAGTTAGGAGAGAGATTTCTCTACCTCTCTCAATTACTTATATGCATGAATGTTCCATCTCCCTTTTATACCCCTGCCCTACATCCTCCTCTTGATGGTTCTCCCTCTCGTTTCCCCTTTCTCTCTTTCTCTCTTTCTCTCCCATACTCTCCTTTTTTGAGAGAGGCAGGGAAGGAGAGAGAGAGAGAGAAAGAGAGAGAGAGGAAGAAAGAAAGAGAAAGAGAGAGAGAGAAAGAGAAAGAGAGAGAAAGAGAAGAGAGAGAGAGAGAGAGAGAGAGAGAGGGGGGGGGTAGGGGCGGTAGGTAGGTAAAGGAGAGAGAGAGAGGGAGATAGAGGGGAGACTTGTAGAGTAAGTGAAACGCAAACTGCACTAAATACTGCAAAGGAAGCATGCTGATCGAATTATAATAATAATTACGTCGAATAAGCAAGCTCTTCCTTCAGAAGTTTAAGTTTATCCCGAATCGAGCGAGAAGGATCGCTAACGTGTGATATACAAGACTACGAAATAATGACGTATTACCAAAAGCTAAGACAATCCCCATTACGCTTCCCCGTTAACACTGTTCAATGCTAACCAGGTGCATTTCCCTCACATTAGTAGGGGTCATCGAAAACAATTGTTTTGTCTACTTTTAATCACACGAATCACATTTATTTAGAGTCTTACGTTATTATCTTAGTGATTCAGATCCAAATAATTACCGTCTGATGTAGTTCAATATCTAAAGTGGCAGTGTATCATATGAATGTTGTGCAATAATACCATATTAGTTATTATCTGACTGATATGGCATTCTATACATGTGGTTGCTATCTTGCAATTGTTGCATTGATACTGAGTCCTATTCATGGCTCAGTGTTCACTTGATAAGATGACCAAGTGAACACTGAGCCATGAATAGGACTCAAAACCCACCTGCACCCAACAAAGGAAATTGTAATTGGTAAAGTGTCGAGAATTTGTCAATCTGACGGTCAGTCGGATCGGGGTCGCTTGGTCACCTTTTATATATATATATATATATATATATATATATATATATTGTTCAACCAGAACAATTGGTTAAGTGTCTGAATAGGTGTTAGTGCATAGAGAGATGAATGATAAACATTGAATGTACATAAATTATGCACCAGAAATGGAAATCATCAAAAATTAATATGACATAATCTCAAAATTACCCTTGTGACTTTTGAAAAGTGACATTTTGCTTTTAATGTAAGCTCACTCATGCATGACTAAGTGGATTAATTAGATTTTCACACATAAGTTAGTCAATAATTTAGGAAACAATCCTGCCAAATTATTTTGCCCAAAAACTCTTCAATAAAAAGTTATGTTATTTTGCTTAGGGGAGGGGGGGGGGGGGGACTTACTTTTTTTTTGGTTGTGTTTATATAAACACTACAAGGTGCACGGCCCAGATTGTTGTGCGGAGTTGATCAGGTCGTGCGCCATCTTGCTACGTGAAAACCATTGCTTGAGACGTGAGCTGAGCTCACTCATGCGTGTGATAGCTAATCGCCGCGTCAGTAGTAAGTCTCAGATTTGTGACAATTTTGCCAAACCTAATTAATATCCAGTATTTCATTCAAAATCCCGTAAACTACATTGTATCGATCAATATGATTTCAATTGAAATAAATGTGCTGGTAATAACAATGTATATATTGGTGTTCCAGAAGATGTATTTTGTAATTGGGGTGTCGGTTGATACTTATTTTTTTTGTTTATAGCAATACAAAATAAAATCAATGTGGCATGTTCATTTATGATTATTCTTTTGCCATGACAAAATTTCAGCACTCGTTGGGCCTTTACCCTTAAAATACTTTCGATCAAATCAGCTATGACCGAGGTGGTGAGGTTCTTACCAGTTGTGCGTGAAGTCGTACGTAGCTAACGAACTGCTTGGTGAAACGCCCTCAGGCGGGCTAAATCGTAAGAGTTGGGTTTTGACCACAGTGGTTTTGACTCGTTCGCAGGAAGGGGTGAGGACGGCAGGGTACGGGGAAGAAGGGCATGTGCCATGCTATCGTCCAGTAGCAATCTTATTTGATATGAAATTACCTTAATATCTACACTGCTTTCCCGAGTTTTCTTAGGCCGACTGCGGTGAGGGACGGGTGCTGTGTGAATCACATTATGTGATATCGAAATATCCAAACGGTTATATGTGACTTCCTAGGAGCGAACATAGTGTTGTGAGAGAAAGGGTGGAAGGTATGATAATGGATCCATAGGCTGACAAGTCCTTTCTCTCAAGTTATTTTCACTGAATAAAGAAAAGAAAAAATGACAACGGTCACAACAGTTACATACACAAAACCTATTTAGACCGATATATCTGTATATACCTAATCCCCCCCCCTCATTCTCTGTCTCCATCAACACACATACATACACACACACACACACATACATACGCACGCACACATACGCATCCACACTAGAGGACACTAGTGTTCTAGTGGGGAGGAAGAACCCAATAGAAGAGGAAGAACAATCGAAAATATTGGATCGCGTGGGAAAAGTGATAAATGTGGGAGGAGAAGAAGGGGGTGATGTCCATAATGGGGGAAATGGAAAAGAGAGGGAGAGAGGGAAAGAAATACAATGGGGGAGAGAGAGAGAGTGGAGAGGGAGAGGGAGAGAGAGAGAAAGAGAGAGAGACAGAGACAGAGACAGAGACAGAGAGACAGAGACAGAGAGAGAGAGAGAAAAAAAAAGGGGGAGGGAGACAGAGAGAGAGGGAGGGAGAGCGAGAGAGTTAATTAAGACGTGAGTGAGGGAGATATGAAATATGAGACTGGTTTGAAGTGGACCTTTGCAATGGAAGAACATTGTTGATATTATATTTCCTGGTAGAATTGACAGTGATAACAGTGTTGAAATAACATATCCAAACTAACGGTGCGGTTGGAGCTGGCACAGCATATAGCGACGTGCTAATTCGTTAATATACCGTCATACACAGCATTAAGTCACTATATCGAATATATAGAGATGTGTGGTGAGCAGTTAAATTGGCAAGGATGAACGCAGCAAGTGTCCACCATCTACTGACAAGATATATTACACTTTTATGCATTTCAAAAGCGATATACATACCCACCTGAAATTGAACGTACGACAGATAGTTATCCCCTTTCAGGCAGAGGTTGGAACGCCGCCATCTTAAATACGATAACCAGGATACACGCTAACACTTCATGATGCTCAGGATGAGTGGAGCACGATTTTTGCCCATATTTGGATATTTTTATTGCATGAAATGCAAACCAAGTTTCAGTATACAGTAAAGACATCTATCTAAATGACACTATCAAGTAAGGATGTGATTGGAATTTTGTGACAAGCACCTACATTCCAACGTACTAGTCACGATAGTACAGAAACATTAATGCATTGTGAAAGGATGGTACCTGTAACAACAGTTTCAGGCTCCCTATGAGAAATAAAAAGGAGTGAAAGAACAAAAGGGAAAATGTTTAGCTCCTCCACAATGAAATGAGCTGAGATAAAAAAAAAAAAGATAAAAAATAACGTTAAAAACTGTCTCCGCCAGGAATCGAACCAGAGTCTCTTGTTGTTTAATACGCCATTGTCTTATCGTTTGGTGTGCCACATGACACATGTAGTACACACAAATCCTACAGAGCAATATTTCGTCTGGAATTGAAAGGGTTAAAAGATATATACAGAGAGGAATGGAGAATGGGTCTGTAAAGTGAGGGTAGGGGGTAGATAGTGGAGGGTCGAGGGTGGGAATGTAATGCTGTTTGTCATTGTTGTAAAGAGTCATGTATGACATGGTTATAAATAGATAATGTGAACATGTGAATACAAGAGGAAAATTTTCACACGCAGACATTTTAAAAGCCGAGAGAACGAGAGAGGTAGGTTGTGTGAGAGAGAAGCTGCTGGGGTAAGAGAGAGAGAGAGAGAGAGAGAGAGAGAGAGAAAGAGAGAGAGAGAGGGGGGGGGTGCAAACATAAGGGAGAAATGGAGAAGGGGGTTGTAAAGTGAGGTGAGGGGGTTAGAGCGTGGAAGGACAAAATAAACAAAGGAGATGATGCTCTTAAGAATACGTTGGGAACGAACAAGAATATATTACGGAACCATTAGCTAAATCGATTTACAATTAGATCCTCAATTCGTTTCGAAAAAAATAAAGAACAATACATTTTCCCAATCTCCAGCAGGTCTTAGAGGCGACCCCGAGACGTCACGTAGACTAACAATGGCCCTGACTGAGGAGACGTCTCCGAAACTAAGGAGACTGAGGAGAAAAGCTATAAGATAAGACGAATTTGAACGTCTAGGGTTGCGTTCATGCGACACTTTTTTGCCCTATATTCATGATTAGAATCATGATTCAAAACGCGTTTCTCCAGAATCACGATTGCGTTCAGACGAAATTGAATATAAACGTGATTCAAAACGCAAACATGAAACGCGGATAAAAGTTTCTGTAGAGTCTCGTTCGAAAAAGGTCGTTTGAAACTTGACGTCTCCGAAATTAAGGAGACTGAGAAGAAAAGTGTATGATAGACGAATTTGTAGGTCTAGGTTAATATAGACAGGAAAAGTCACGATGACGTCGCCTTAAATAGTGAGAACGCCCGCCGGTTCCGATTTCATGAGTTGCGGTGACATCTCCGTTAGTGAGATAGGCCCTTGATATAATGTCACACATTCCGCTGACTTCAGACACAGCTTCCATGAGGAAGTAGCGCAAAGTGATGGAGAACTGCGCAGAGAAAACATTCGATCAGTTTAAAGTAATCGGTCAACTCGGCAATAACTAGATTCATAGTTGAAGATAACGGAATGTACATTGCTTGATTCTGGTAGGACACACCTTTACAAGGAAGATAATACAGTGTACTCCTAATATTCCCAATAAGGGAGACGCATTTTGGAAACTATGTGTGTGCGACACCGATTGTGACAATAATTGAAATCGTTTGAAGATGGGAGTATTACTAGCTTTAATTGTTGTGCTTGCAGCCACCAGAGGTATGTATCAGACTCAATTCCAAATTGGACCCTCTGCCGTTCATTTCATCAATACAAGTTCACCTACACTCTCAGTTTTTCTTTATTCTATACGTGTATAAAATGTACACATAAATACATACACGTATATGTGTGCGTGAGTACACGCGTCGGTTAGACTATCAACAAATGTTGAGTAGAGAAATATGTTTGCGTCTGTTAAATTTGATATGACAGTGTTAACTGAATGCGAGAAGGAGGTATGAGTGTGGGGGTAGGGTGGTAGTACTTTTGACTTTTGCAGAGGGCTACACTTCTTTTAATGACGTGTCAATCCTCAATGTGATTCATCGGAAACATGTAATTTACAATTGGCTCATTTATTACTCCATGTTATCATTTCATGATTTATCTGCCTTAATTAAGGTCCCGTGAAATATCAACATACGTTGACTTCTGTTGATGCGTATCAGTTTGTTTATCACATAACCGAATACTATTCAATGACGGCTACATATTTCTAAAATATATTCAAAAATTTTTACTGCACCATGCTGAGGCCTGCCTCCAAATCTTAAATGAATTGAAAACATATATTTTCCTTTTTGACAATCGTTTGTTTACATGCCTGATCATGACTGAATCGTGTATTTGTAATATGCTTTTAACAATTTGGATTAAAATAGCAAAGCAATTTTCAAAATAAACATACGATTTCTTCATGTGTAAAGGAAGGCAAATATTTCTTTGCGGGGAGGGGGGGGGGGGGGGGGGAAATCCACAACTTACACGCAACTGTTGGACATCGTGACACGCCTTTTCATGACCTTTTGTTTTGAAATGTCTCGCAACTTTTGAGATCACGTTTGAAAAAAATCGGACGCTTCGTTCAGAGGTTGGTAATACGTAACTTTATGTAATCGTAAGTCAGGCAAATTGGACAAAATTTGTGTACTGCTTTTCCTCAATTGCTGAATAATTCTGTCAATTGTGCCTTTTAGGCCTTTTACGTCATGCTATCTTTCTTGAAACTTGAAGCCAATCATCGTGCAAAGAAAAAACAAAAATGACACATAAGAAATATAAATTAAAAATGAAACACAAAATTATTTATTTGAATTTTTTTCATGATATCGATGAATTTATTCTGGCATTAGTATTCATCAATAAAACATTGAGGCACCTATTTTCGTCACCATCGATACAGGCCTTAAGAACTATTTTTATAACATGTATGTTAAACATTAATGGACATTCTCTGTGCGGAATGTACACGTGTAGCATTTTTTTCAAGTAGGGATGGGAGCATCTGTTACATTTGCTCGTGTTACAATTGTCCCCGGTCTCCCTATCTGCTTATAGTAAGCCTTAAAGGTTTATCGGTTTGGATAATTTTAAGTTTGGGCCGTTTTTTCCAATGTTATGGTACTTTTCTTGTAAAATAGCAGGAAAAAAAATATTTTCGAGGAAGTTGGCTTGAATTGACAGTTACCAGCTTCGTTCACTTCCAATTAACATGTATCACGTATTTAAAGCAGGAGTTGCCGTCTATTTACGACTTGTTCCCATAGTTCTGTTTTCAGTGAAGAAAAATTTCCCATGCAAAAGACAACAAGTTCCTTCATTAAACGACATCAAACCAATATTATACGTTTCTTGTTTGTCAACGAGCTTTCTTGTTCATTAAGAGCAGTTCTTGTATAGTCATTACGAGAAGTTTTCTGTCAAAACATAAAACCTGTCTGAAAAACAAGTTTCTTGTATCCAGCAACGAGTAACTTGTTGATTTACAAAGTTTTCCTTTAGTTCCGCATTTATAAAAGGAAGTTTTCTATAAAAGAAAATCTCCACTAGCTTTAGTATCGGATCACGTAAAGACACATGCACGTGTTTATTTGCCCTTCGTTCGATTTCATGAAAAACAGGTCCCATTGAAAAATTGATTCTGTGTAGTGGACTTTTGTAAATGTCTCATACCTGATGCCATCTTGTTTTATCCAACCAGGGATGTGTTAGGAAGGAGAAGTAACTCGAGCATAATATATTCAAACATTTGTATGGATACTAAAGCGTGCTAATGAATGTCAAAAGCATTCCACAATCACTACAATGTTTTGATGTCCCATGCGCGGCACCGACATTTAGCTGCTGTCAACTTTTTTTGTCTCTGGAAGCTATGTTTCTTATCACATTTTTGTGCAATTTTCAAGAAAGTTACGGGCAACAGCACTAAAGATCCCGTACTCAGTTTTCTTCTAAATAATTGTTGAATGATGCATAAACGGAGATATCAGATAATATTCTTACTTACAAAATTGACAAATTTCTTCAATTTCCGCAGATTTCCGCAAATGTGGTATTCAATCATTACCAATATTATATCTTAAGCTGTTTATTTTCATTAAAAGGGTTTGCGTGTATTTGCGTGCTCCTGAGATATTTTAGTAGAAAAAAAACCTGTTTATTTTTGTTCCCTGATATCTCTTTTCCTCACAAAACTATTGATGCAATCGAACAGACCTGGACAAGCGAAATAAGACTCTACATTTCTTTTGTTCTATATGAGAAACCGTTGCTACGCAATCCTGTTTGTTATTATTAAAACACCTGAAAAGCACGTGCTGAGAAGACATTTTTTCCTCGGCGGTGCCACGCATGGGTTCAAAGAAAGGAAATTGTTTCATATCCTTCCATAACACATCCCTGGTGTCGCTATTCTACCAAGCATTTAAAGACCATAATTCATGATTGGTTTGTTCTCATTTTGGATTTCCTGCATGTTTCATTAAACCATTCATTGGTTTCCAACTCGTGTAAATTTTCCTTCAACAACCTTGATGAAAGTTCATACCTGTAATTGTTATTTGGAAAGAAATAATTCTTTTCGGATCATACATTGATGAGTTGCTGAATGTCATGATAAACGTCTCATTCTTTGGTGTAACAACATGAGGTAATAATGGACATCGTATATCTAATCAAGTTGCTATTTTTTATTTGTCTTTGTGTATACACGTGTATGCGTATGTACATGAGTGCATAAGGAAATGAGGGATATGGGAACAAGGTGTTTTTATTATTACGAGAACATGTCGCATGAAACAGGAATCACAGCCTGAATAATACAAGTGCATGGCTTAATACATTATATTCTTACAGAAAAGTCAATGTCAAAGAAGAGGAACTCCATTTAGGCTATTTACAGAATTTTATTCAGAGGTAAATGCAGATAAGGATTGCTAATTTACTGTGAGCCTAACGCAAATCGGCATTCAAATATGAAAATATCAAAACATCATTACGGCATCAGAATGACGTCCTCGGTCATTAGACAAAAAATACCCAGTAACGTGCCATTTGAGCATGTACGTATAGAAATGAACCAAATAATCCGGGTATACGTGCTTTTTTGTGATTTCGTTTAAGAAATGTTTGCATATAATAGGACGTTCACAAGTTTGAATGTTTACTTCATCTTGACGAACTCATTGATATATTTCCTTTCTACAGTGGACTGCCAGATCTGTTCCATTACAAGCGACAATGACTTCCAAGGGTCAACATACGAGTTCCATCATGGTGAAGATGTCGATTACATGTACAGGACGTTTGATGACGTCAGGACGTACTGCCAAGGTCAGGGCGGGGACATCGTAGTGATTACATCAACAAAACGTAAATGAAATATTTAATAATCAATGGACAGATTTTGATGCCATCTAGGCAATTTTTTCAGGTTCATTAGCATAACTTTCATACTTATTCAGCACTGTGGGCCATTCTGAACCCCCCCCCCCCCTCCAAAGCACAAAAATCAATATGCATGGTTTTTTGTTGAAGTTGAGTAAAATCAGCAGTAAATTAATAATAGTGCCGTTCTTGTATAGCGCATAATACACTTGACAGGGTTTCTATGCGCTTAGAAAATAGAAAAGTAAGAAGAGAGTCATGGAAGTACTAGCCTAAGAATGATTTTTGTTGAACTCATAAGTTTTCTTAAGCTAAAAATATTTATGTTGATAAGAATGGTAAATATGAAACACAAGACGTGCCGATAAGAGAACGGCGGTGAATGTTAATCGTATGGTTGGCACATTTCCATTTCAGTGGCCATGCCTCGATTTGAACAACAAAGCTTGAGGACGAAAAAGACACCACTCCCCACCCTCCCCCTTCCATAGCAAAATGCTCGATCCACCCCTAATATCCCGTGTTGATGGAGGGGCGGGGGGGGGGGGGGGCGGCAGGGAGTTGACCCCTCCCCCTTCCCTTAGGAAAAGGCTCGATCAACCCCTAATATCACGTGTTAATGGGGGGGGGGGGCAGGGGCAGGGAGTTGACTCCAACTCCCACCACTTAAGTTAGGATCTCAAAGAAGTGGTAATAATGGGGGTTAAGGGGGTAATGATAGCCTTATAGGCAAAAAAACAACAACAACAATGCTCCCCACCCTCTCGCTTCCCTTGGTAAAAGGCGTGATTCCCCCCCCCCCCCCTTTCACATGTTAATGCCGCGTTTGATTTGAATAACAAATGTTAACATTCACGTAACATTTCGTAAAGAGGTTGAAATCTAACAACTTTTTTGTATCCGTTGTCCTTCTTTGTTCGAAGTCAGCAAGGAGTGTTGACTAGACATGAACTCTATTAGGAAATATTTTCATACCGGTTATCTTTTCTACTTACCAGAACAAGGAAATCATACCTGAAGTACAACAATTTTTTTTTTAAGCAGGGTAGCCCATTTGTATGTCAAAAAAAAAAGAAATCTTTTAAAAACCACAAAAAATTTCACCTCTCTTTTTTTCACTTTTCACTTTCCATGCCTTTCTTCACCCCATAAGTGGGCCAATTATCCGAAAGAATACAACCACATGGTGTTACCGAAAGTTTTAATATTATCTAAATATTTTATTAGTACACTCTCACCATGGAAACATTCAAAGAACATTCACAAAAAAGTAGTTGTCAATTCTGAACAAGAATTTACCTCCCAATAAGTGGAGACTTAATTTGAACGGAAGTATTTTGATTGCTAGATTTTGATAGTAGGTTTTGGGCGGGTCGTTTAAAAGTAGTTGCTCCTGTATCCTTGAGACCGAATACCGTAACAGTGCACATTGCGGCTCTCCGCTCCCCCCCCCCCCCCCCCCCCCATCTCTCCCCTCGGTTCCACCGCCTCTGGTTATCATACCATATGCGTGTGTTTAGTCAGGTTGGAAGTTGCACAACAGCTCTTTCACAGTTTGGACAAATGTCAAACTGCAGGCAATAACCCCTAACACAAGCCCACGCATGTCCTAATTGCGCGACTGATACGATAAACTGAGGACGAGGACGGACTTGCACCCAAGCATTAGTCACTGAAAGGAATGTGATAAACGGAAGTTACATGCATTAGTGTCAGTTTATTGTAATGATTGAAGTGATGACTTGTGTTGAGAGACCACGACGAGGGAGCGGTGGGGGTACGGGGGAGGGGGGGGGTGGAGAGTGTTGGATTGCGGGGGTGGGGAGGTGATACACATTAACTATTGTCAATATCAGTAATGATGTCAACAATATTGTCAATAATGTGATTACATAATTGTTATAATAGATTCTTCTTTCATTCTTTGTATGTCTGTGTGCAATAACCAGGCATTTATAGCCGACAGGCTAGACAGGGAAGGCCTATACCATCGATACATTGACGGTAAATTGACGGGAAAACTAAAATGGAAATACTCTCTAGCTCGTTACTGGATTGGACTACACGACGCGGATGGCGATAGAATTTACACATGGACCGATGGACAGGCAATTCAGTGAGTTGATTGTGTTGTAAAGAAGCAATATAGGCAAGGGAAAGGGTTGTTTTTGAGGAGACAAATCACATTGGTCCTAACTTCTAGACACTATAGTGAGGGTACATACATTTTGACTTATCTCCCCAGTCACCATTACATACAAAATGTCGAAAAACAGTACCAGTTCAAAATACCATGAAAACAATGTTCATCATTATAAGCAACTGTGTTAACGGCATCTTTTTTAAAGTAATTCTTCACACACATTCTAAAAATGTCAATGGCACATGCCTAACATATCATTCTAGGTTTTCCACATCTCTTATAAAATGTGCCTTGAATTGGGTATCGCGTGTTTGTCTTTTTAATCGAATTCGAGCACTGGATTTCCTCTGGAATTACTCCATCACGGGATGGACATTATGTGTGATGACTGTGCGATGGTATGATGTATGTCTCTATTGATAAGCCCATGTCGTTTCAGATTCCCTAATTGGGTGAGTGGTTCAGATCCCATGCATGGTGGCAGATGTGTGGTCATCGTCGCTCATCCGCGGTTACCTAGTACTTACGATAGCGATGGTAAATGGGAAAGGCGGAATTGCAGTCTACGTCACCGTTACATTTGTCAAATAGGCCTACCGAATCTTCGTAAGTATATTCATCCTCTCAAAATACTGACAAAAAGGATGTTGTTCGACCATTATTAGACACGCTCTCCTATGATGAATATGATGCATCATTTTTAAAGTGTTCTGGAACTCAGTGTGATTTGATTCCCCCCCCCCCTCCCCCCCCCCCCCTCCTATGCGTACCTAACGCATCAACTCCGCTTTTAAACAACAAAGGCGGCAGAACGATGACTAAACTAATGGAAGAGGATGGTTTATTGGGGACAAAAGCACTCCCACAAACACACACCTACTCTCGTTCGTGCGCGCTTCCATATACATTCAGGCATAGATTTACATGTCATCAAATGCATTATAATGCAATGCAACATAGTATCCTCGGCGATCTGAATGTATACGCCATCTTTCCTCAGCTGCGCTTCGGAAAGATAGGTACATCCAGATCGCCTCGGAAGTGATTGTTCGTCCCATCACCTTCACCAACGTTGATTATTTGCTTAATACTCGGGATATTTCTTTTATGTGTGAAACATGTGGAGACCAGCTAACATCAAATGTAATATTACATTAAGGTAGTTAAACTATTTCAAGTTCATCACTTCTGTAATTTATTTTCAAATACAGGATATGTAATTGATGATTATAACCAAGCATTATCACTTTTTAATTTGCTAGATATTGATTAATTTTACCTAGCAGGTATTTCCACGATAACTATCCATTTCCTTCTAAATACGAGCTTTGAAAGCTACCGTGAGTTCAAATGACGAAAAAAAACTCAAAATTGCCTTGTGGTATTTGAATCAATATCTGATTTAATCTTAATCACAATAATGATAATGTCGGTAATTAGTATCATTTTGTTCACACTGATGGAACAGGCATTTTTTTCTGTAATAATATGAAAGCATTTTTTTAGCACAATATTTGTATTTCTCCCCGCTCAACTTCCCAGTATCTCAGTCACAGCCGCATTGTTCCTGGCAGTTGTTTGGTGACTCCTACTACCGATTCATAGGTGGAACGAACAGCAACTTCGACGACGCACAAGCCTACTGCAAGGCTAAAGGTGGAGACCTAGCGGTCATCAGATCGGCTGATCTCAATGTAAGTTGTTATTTCGTGACGATGACGCGCAGAATTCGTATAGCCTTATACGTTATGGAATATATTTAACATCGATCCATCCGAAACGGTTAATCCGCAAGATTTTAACAAATTCACATTCAAAGCAAAGGTTATATTGAACGTTGGCTTATTTCAGATGTGTTGTATGAAATGTTCATACAATATGTCTCGCGTAGACAATTAATAAAACCCAGTTATTTCAAAAACTTTTCAAATAATTGTCAGAGTGTCTGCAGAATACAAGCAGTCAGTTGTTTAGTACCCTATACAAATAATGTGTGCACTAAATGGTGAGATGACATGTGCGTCCGTGAATAATAATCTATAATAGTTGTTAAAAATGCAGGGTGTAGTTAACAACTGAGCAGAACGGTCTCATTGGATATTTGTTGTTATCAGATAAAATCTGTCTCCGATAAAAAAAAGTCATTACTTAATATGTCACTTTGTAAACTCTGTACTCGAGCACAATGCGCGTAAGAAAGTCCAAGCGGCTTGACACTATATGCAATCTACCCTCGTATACTTGCAGACACACCTTACATCTTTTATAACACCACCATTATCAAGGAGTCAATGCTACTGGATTGGATTGCGGAAGGAAGAACAAGATACTTTCTCAACTTGGATAGATGGAACCCCACTGAATGGCAGGTACACGTGTATATAACAAAATGTGGTTTAATCGGCTTTATACGTTGCCCTCGCAATGCTTTTAATAAAATGAATTAATTATTTACGGTCATTCATTTGCAAAGAAGATGCAAATACGCATATCACACTTTTAGAACACGGGTTTTACATTGATTACATTGTACATTCATATGTGGTCATGAAAGTGCTGAATACATGTGAAATCAAGCAAAATGAATAAATTACAGAATGTGATATAATTTTATTAACATAATACAACAGAACGACATAAATATCCCGAACCTCTGATTCTGTTCAGTTTCATCATGTATATCACAAGGAATTCATTATATATCAAATTATTGTCCTCTGTCATTGCCATTAGAATTGTCATATTTTGCGTCTTGCATTATTTTGTTTTTCCAAAATGTTATAATCACAGTCTGTGTATATAAGTTAATTGTACTCTGAAATTCGGATCGAAATACGGGCCAATTGGACATTCTGTGTCGTTCACATACGAAGGGCCTATGGCTTACTCATGACAGTGTAGGTGTTAACTGAGAAGATGTTGTTAAACTACTATTACTGCTGCTGCTGTTACTACTACTACTACTACTAGTACTACTACTACTACTACTACTACTACTACAACTACTGCTACTACTACTACTACAAATGCTACTTCTACTACTACAACTTCAACTATTGATGCTTCTCCTGATACTACTGTTACTACGACATACATTAGTACCATTGCTAACACAAATTTTCCTTATACCATATTATTAATCCGACTGCTTATGCTAATTCTTATTCATTATTACTACTTAATTTGCTACTAATTATAGTAATTACAACAACATGTATTATATATTGCTGTTAGTGGTATTTCCATCTTGAAACATTTTGATAAGCATGACTTAGGAAGACATCATTTTTTTCATAATAAATCACTAACTAATCATTTCATTTTAATAAAAGCCGCATGTTGATCAAAGCTCCGCAAGATAACTTTGACTTCATACCTTTTAACATATTTGATCTCATTAATCATTACAGTGATGCAATTTGGGCAACCAATGAGCCGAACAATAACGAACACGACTGTGCGTGTCTGTTGTCACACACAGACACAGACAATTACCAGGGCCATGGAAGATGGAACAATATACAATGCTCCACGAAGAACCCTTTCATCTGTCAACGAGATCGACGTGAGTGTATCAGTTCAACATTTCAACATTTTTTGTTCTCAATTGAATTTGAATCGTTTTTTGTTTGTTCTTTCCTTCATAATCGTATTCACCATACAGAAGAGGAGAGAGAGAGAGAGAGAGAGAGAGAGAGAGAGTGGAGTTAAGTCAACGGAGGTTTAGGGTTACCGGGTTGACTTATATAAGAATGAATACTTTCGTACAGGGATCGTTAATGTGAAGAAGGTTTGACCGATTGAAACAACAGACGGATAAAGTCGAACAACCTTTCCCATCGCCCGGTGTTCATGTCCTAATATCACTCGTATCTTATATGGAAATGTCAGCAGAGCTGGTAAATTCCCGTAATTATCTCCGAAGATTTTTTTTTACAAAAAAACGTTTGTCTAAGGTAATGACACACAGTGGGTAATTTCATGCTACAAAACCTAGTGTATGTATATAGACCAATTAAACCCGGGGGGGGGGGGGGGGGGGACTTATTACGAATGTCATGAACAGATTAATACGGCAACTGTACCTGGCGTCACTGTGATGACAAATCGGTGCGTCTTATTTTGTTAGTCGCTAGTGTAATTAAAAAGAGAACTAATGCATGTACATGGTTTAATAGGAGAAATTATGTAAGTAACGTGTGCTTGTGTTTCTACCTTGACGCACAGTCTTACTGGGAAGATGGACTTTGCTGGGAAACACCCAGTATATGGTGACATCGCACACATCGACGTACTCAGACGCACGGGAATACTGCCAGCAGTTAGGAGGAACTCTAGCGCAACCAAAAACACAACTGATCCAGGTACGGTTACTTTCTTGTTACGTCTATCAGCTCCTGCTCCTATGGATAGTGTTTTTCTTTGCGTACTTTACTCATTCTGTGACAAACCAAATGCTGCTCTATATGAGTTCTGTGTATGACTGGTGCCAGTTTCATCAATGGCACATAAAGATGTGAGTACCAGTCATCCGCATCCCTTCTAATGACCAATACAATATCTTTAATTTAGTCTTCCCTGAACTATGTTACTATGAACCACTTTTGATTCAGCCGCGGTGAAACACTGTCATTGTATGAAGTTCAGTAAAACGTCTTTTAGCATAACTTACACGTTGCAACGATAATTATGACAAGTACTGTGCTTTGTTCTGAGTTTGAGTTGAGTTTGAGTTTGAGATTATTTAACAATAGCAATAAAAAGAACATGGTTTTAACAACATTAACAATAACAACATAAAAAATCAGAGAATTAAGTAACAATTCTAGTACAAAACCTACACATTTAAATACTAACATTATTATATTATGTAATAAGAGAATACATATGATAAATATAAATACATAGAATGTGTTCTGCATGCATGTACCTAATATGCATGATTTAACCAAAGTTATGGATAAGTTACAGTATTTACAATAGTAAAAAGAATATAAGATATATTGTTGTGAAAAAGGAACCAGATGGTAGCACAAGTGCAAGTCGAGCCTGATTCATTCAGTCTTTCACAATTTATTGAATGAAATATACATGTAATGTTTCAAGAAAAAAAAAGGAAACAAAAAACATGTTAAAGGTACATGTAGAAAAAAGTCTGAAAATATGATACATGTACCCGGTAATATACATAAATAGTGGCGTTCCCATTGTAACGACTTATTAAAATAAGCATTCATTAAGTATTCGCTTGTATAACAAATGTAATTTTGGTTTTGTTTCAAATTCATCTGCCGAAGTCAAATACATGTATTCAGGCGCGTACGCAGGATTTTTGAAAGGGAGGGGGGTGGGGTGTTTTCGAGCTGTGAAAAATGATGAGCGAGGGGGGGGGGGGGTTAAAGTGAAATAAATCTGCCCTCTTTTTTTCCTTACAATTTCTTGCGTCATACATTATTAGGTAGGAGTATCGTCCGTCTACCAGACCGACCTCAGGGAAGACATGCCCAAAAAAGCGAAAGGAAAAGGGGGGGGGGGGGGGGTTGAACCCCCTGAAACCTCCCCCCCCCCCCCTTGCATACGCGCCTGCATGTATTAAGATTGGATGCATTTAAGTAGATAATTAATTCCTTTTTGAAAAGGTGTTTAGTTTTCCTTCCCCTTATATCAATCGGTATATAATTCTAAATTTTTGTTCCCATGAAGGAAATTGAAAATTGGCCCTGTGTCGGACTGCATAATTGTCCACAATCTTTACTACAGTGTGGCATACTCATGAGCTATCACCTGACAGTACTCTGTTTGAGTGTGTGGTAGTCTACCATGCAATAAATCATAAATGAAAGTAGAGAAGGAAAGAAAGTTAAGTTTGTATATATTCAAAAGATTTAATGCTTGGAACAGAGGATCAGAATGGGCACCTCTAGGGCTGACGGTTAAAGCTCTCATTGCCATTATCTGTGTCAGGAAAATACATTTTCAATTAGTCTTATATGTTATATGTTCTAGTTTGCTGAAGTTCATTCTCTTGCTGATTGTGACCCAAAATGTTAACAATGTTTCCTGTGACCTTTCATTAGGAGCTGCTGATAATTCTTAGGAGTACTGGGGGCGTCTGGATCGGACTTGATGATCTCGACACAGAAGGGGTTTTCAGATGGGCAGACGGGACGTTATTAAATATGACAGGGTAAGCGCACTAGTCATATGATTTATGATTCAGTTTAAAATAGACCTCTGATACAATCACATATGGGGAGAAGCAAAGCAGTATGCATGTATTGACATAGATGTGTTCGCTCGCGTGTGTGTGGTTACTTGTCTATTGAGAGAAGGAGAGTGATCGGGGCCTCATGAATGAAGGTTTTAATCATGATTCGGATAGAAAAGATTGTGGATGGAAATTTATGAATGGTATAGATACTCTATAGTCCAGTCAATGCAGCAATATTTTTTTCAGTACAAACATCACAGCAGGGTCTGATTAGAAGTACCTCTAAGCTTTTTTGTTTTCATCACAAATTGCCTCAAGAGCATGTGCATCTCTAAAACATTAAGATTGCTGTAATAACTGGAATGAGATATGGGGCCTGAAATGGTATCAGAATACTAAAGAAGTATTGCAACACGTTTACTAGAAACTGTACTGTGCTATCTTACATCTTACAGTGCACATAATATTTCAGACTAAAATCTTTCATATCAAAATCAATGTATATTCCTCTTCTATATGTTCTAACCTGCTATAGGTATAACGCGTGGGCACCTGACAATCCAAACAATTACGGTGGAAACGAGCACTGTGTGCGCATGGGCAGCTCTAATCTCTGGAATGATAGCATATGCACAAGCAAATTCAAAGTAGCATGTGAGAGATCACGAGGTATGTAGTGTAGCCTACATACAAACGAAGACATTTTCATGATTTAACATACAAAGAAATGTACACTTAACCATTGTTAACATTTCAATGATATGATGCTCAATGTAGACACTCTAAAAGGTAAGTCCCCTCATTATACAAATAACATAACATAACATAAAGTTTCAGCAACATAATTTGGCAGTGGTGTTCTTACGCTCATCGACTAATCTCTGCGTGAAAATGTGATTGATCCGTGAAGTCATGCATGAAGGAGCTTGCGTTAAAGGTTAAATTGCCACTTTTGTAAAAGTCATTAGAGTGATTTGTTATGCCTGAAAACAGTTATTAATAGTATTTTTTGCTTTGTTTGTGTGCGCACTCAACAATGGTGCGCACTCAACAATGTCATTGTTACAACTTGTTTTTAGAAAATATAACGATACATTTTAATAAATAAAAATCATTTTCATTTTAAATGAACTGCATGTATTTAAACATTTCAATATTTAGGAAGGCTGACAATTTTAAACTGAGCTCTTTGAACCGTATGATATTTGAAAGGTGTCAGGGAATGAGTAAAAGGGATCAAACGATCGATGATTAACATAAATAGCACTTTAATCATTCACCAAAAACAGAATTGGTCGAAATCCTGTATCACAAGTTCCCCCTAACGACCCTTGTGAATTTTTAAAAGTAACATTTATGCCATTAATGTGTGCTCACTCATGCATAACTGGACAGATCAATCACATTTTCACACCTAAGTTTATAGTCAATGAGTGTAGAAACACTCCAATCAAATCATTTTGCTCAAAACCGATTTTTTTTAAGTTATGCTATTTTAAAAAAGGGGGAACTTGCATTTGTGTGTGTTTATGTGTGATGAAAGAACAAGAGACAGGGACTAAAAGAGAAGCAACGCAGAAGATAACGTGTATCACTTAATATTAGTATTGAGTATTAAGGGCGCTATGTAGTTACGTGATCAGACCAATATACGTATGATCTATGTTCTTAATTAAGTATTTCATTATGCATGTTACACTTCTGAAGAAACATGTGCATAGTCCACATATCAAACAATTGAAACCGATTTCGGGCAAAAAAAGGGTAGGTCAAGTAAAAAGGAAAGTAAAACCATGTAGACGTTTGTCTGATTTTTTTTCTTATTTTAAGAGAGCAACAAATACATATGTGACCTTTTCGAAAAATATTGCGAATGAACTCAGTCTAAATGCATCAAATCAGAAAAATACTACAAATAACTTTGCAAACAAACATGATCTTTATAGGCGCAAGGAAATACAAGAAGAACTATTTCCTTAAAAGATTGCATAATAAACAAGTTTAAATGACGGAAAAGTATAAGTCAGAAAACAGATGATACTAATCTTTTTAGATATTAGATTATTTCAATCTTCACAATGCCTTTATTAAAAGCTGACGGCCAAGATAATACGTGATACTTTTAAACTCCGGCGCTTTGACTACTTCGTCTTTGTTTCCTTCTTTAGATAAAATATACCTATCTTTCTGCGTAATGTATCTCCTATTCCATATTGATATATTAATTTCTTTTGAAAGGACAACAAAGATAAAGATCCCTTCAAACATCTAGTTTATATAGTGTTTCTATGTTATTGTGCTTAGCATACAAAAAAAAAGGAAATTCTATGAAAAGTAATGTCCACCTGGTATACCAAAATTTAACCTTAAGGGTATATATTTAAAAATCATCTGATAATGGATGAGTTAAGGGACATTTCCAAAATAAGTGAGCAACAGTCTTGAAATATTATTTACTTTACACTAAGTATATTATGAATTATTTTGAATTAGAAATATCGTATCTTTGTCTGTAAACAACAGTTAAAAGGAATCATGCAAACTTTATTTCACATAACGATTGGATCTGAAATGATATCTTTCCACCGTTTTGGTGAAATTGGTACCTTAACAATTCGATCAACAAACAGTTTATGTATAAGTTTACACACTTTGTTACATTGTTGATGCTATAAGTGTTTTATTGGCAATCATCACTCTTTGAAAAATTGAATCCATTTGACCAGTATAGCAGATAAGCGAATTAAAATCTTGAAAATTCGAATGAATATTGAACTGTGTACAAACTCGTAATTTGTAAGAAAATGACCATCTCGCTACAGTAAAAAAGATTAGTAAATTTTATATAAAAAACACCTTTTTATGTTTCTTGAATAGTGTAGAACCATTTACCTTGATACATGAATTATTACAAATGATTTGATGATAAATAAACTCTTCAGGAAGACTTTCTGTCAAGATACTACAATTTTTTTTCCATAAAAATCAAGTTGGCCGAAAGGGAAAGGTCTCTTTGCGACCCTACTCATGAAGTTCTTTTAACTTATTCTGGGCCTCTCTTTTATTTCAAACCTGTAATATGTATATCGGGAGGTTGGGCTTTATGAGAGCCAAGTGCTACTCTTTCTACACGTATTCATTGGAGTTTGCCCAGCAGGCTGCGATGGCCACTGGACTAGAGAATGCTGCCCAAATTACATCTTTTCAGCACATTAAGGCCATAGGTCTTACTTCTCGACGAAAAAAGAAACACTTAATTCCAAGCATTTTAATTTTTATCTCTCTATATGGATGCACACAGAATAATGTCTCATCTGTTAAAAAAAAGTGTTAACAAATCAATGATTTTCTTATTTTTTCATCCTTTCTATCTCTCTCGCAATCTTATTCTCTTTCATAAACCCACCTCTTCTTGTCGCATGTTGGTAATTGTGCTTATTGTTTGTGATTGTGTTTGTAGTTGTGATTGATACTTGATATCAATGTATTTGATCACTTTTACTGTCTTCACGTTATCTTATGTTGCGATGTATATGGCCCCAATCATAAGCAGACTCGCTTCTTAGAGGTCACTGCCTTTAATGTAAGGTGATACAAAAAAGTATGTTTGTTTTATTTGTTCCAATTGTTATATATTCCTCACGATATCCACAGGTGTACATGAAAATAGGCATTGGATGATATTATGCATATTGTTATTCTGTCATTTTTTCTCTCCCTCTCCCTCTTCCTCTCCCTATCTTTTTTCCCCGGAGAGGTTTCGCATTTAATAAATCTCCATGCATTAATCTCTGGTACATTCAGGTCCTAATGATTGTCCTGCTGGGCGTTTTGGCCCTGAATGCACCGAGTACTGCAATTGTCCCGATGGTGAATCGTGTGACGAAGACTCTGGCTATTGCGCATCGTCTGATGGGAAGTGCCAAACCGGATTTATCCACAACTCCGCAGTGTATCCAGAAAGCTGTAGCGATTGTAAAAACCCCTATCACTATGCGAAAATGAATGTCTGAAATGTCGGTGTTAAAGTAGTGCATTATGGATTGCAAAATACATATCTCAGTAGAGGGAGCTTTTTTAACATGTTAAATGCTTTCATTACACCAATCATAACTATTGGAATAAATTAAAAGTAGGACCTACCTACAAAAATTGCTTTTGCTACATTTAGATTAAATATTAAAGACAGCTAAAGACATAGCAATTGTTAAAAAGCGCATTTCAAAAATTTGTTTTACCATATCTAATTCTTAGCTATATGCTTTCAACATTTATTTTCTATTTTCAATTTATTTCCCATTGTAACTTAAAGAGGAAATTGGCAAATGGAGGCAAATGTACGCGATTCACTTCACATGTTCTGGATGCGCGCCAGTAATAAAACTGGTATTGGCAACTAGGTAATGTCGCCGTTCTACTTTTGTATTAACTCTACATAACATGTATGACCCGACATTTTGCGATTATTTTATTTTGTTGAAGCAAACTTTGTTGACGGTGCTCTTCACTTCATCTTTCCTGATCGTTTCTATTCAGATACAGGATGCTTTGCTTCCTGTTCAGAAACTTGTCATTGCTTAGGAGGATTTGATGACTGTAACCTGATCAATGGAGTGTGCGTCTCCTCTAGATATGGAAGATGTCACCCACGATGGATGGGAGGGAACTGTCAGATAGGTAAATATGACGAATCTCAAAACCACTTCAAACAGGTACAATTTTGGATTTCAAAATAATAATTAACTATAGAAAATATACTGTAGTTTGTATTTACAAGTGTTAGCGTGTGTGTTTGTGTGTGTATGTGGAAGGGGTGGGGGGAGGGGGGGAGTTGCGTTGATTGCTTTTCATATTATGTAGTGTAATCCAAGTTTGACGTATCATAATTCAATGTGAACAATAGCATTTGTCGTAAGCTAAATATTTCTCTCATAACTATATCTTACATTCTCTTACTGCCGCTTTCTTTTCGCCGTCTCGAGTAACCTCTCTGCAATGAAAATTAATAATATCACATCGCATATCACATCTAATTCCCAATTCTCTTGACAGAATATTGATTACTTTTAACTGTTTTGCCGACGGGATTTACACATGTTTAACATTATTTTGGGGCATAACCGAGTTTAACAATCAATATATCTCAGAAATTATTAAAAGTGAATTTGATTGATATTAGCCGAACAAGCAACGGTAATTTAGAAATATATATTGATTTCTTTACAGAGTGGCATGTGTTAACCAGTCGCAACATTTTAGGATACACGAGCGCAACTTGTGCAATCTAACATGTAAAAAATCATAAACAGATGTAATTATGTTCATTTAGATAACATATTACTTGATGATTATTTGATGATCTGTATATCTGTTATAAAAAGATGTAGGTTTCATGCATTTCATTGATGCATATTATCCATCATTTTGCCTCAACCAAATAACTTTTTAATCTTACAGATCGCTTCCACTCCGTATCAGCAAAAGCTAACCCTGGGACGGCAGCCTTTTCATGTGCCGTGTCGAGTAGCGATGCCCTCTTATCTGCTGAGGACATCAAGGCTGTTGTTGGAGGTTTCTCAAGCAACATGACGGTCTCCCACATCAGTTCTCGGGCTCATGCTTTGACTCGCAACAACACATTTTTTATTGAAAATGTGGATGATGCAAACAATATATATTGCTTCATCGGAGATCCTTCAAATGCCACGGGATTTGCTTTCGCCAAGCTACCTAATCGACCGTTCTACGGTACGTGGTCAGTTTGTGAACACATGTGACAAGGAAATACCGTGGTATTGCGCATGTGTCATTAAGCCACGTACTTAAACAATATTAGTGCTCTCCATTTGGGATTGTAGGTAGTGTTGTTAACGATTTAAGAAATGATTTTGGCGCAGCGGCGGTAGTTGTTCAAAGGCGATAAAGATTAGCCAGATAATGCTGTTGTTGCACATATTGCATGCATGGTATGAGGAAGATGTCCCTGTGACTAGGACTATGATTGTAACATCCCTCTCAATCCAGTCCGCGGAGTGGCTTGGATGTGTCCTATAAGATTAAACATGTTATAGCCATTTATTCACTATTTACATGCTTGTTAAAGAATTGTCATGTGATTACATCATTATATTGTTCTTTATAGAGTTACCATCTCTGTCAGAAACACCTGCCGTGACTGAGTCGGGCCTCACCTATGCTGTCGTGCAATGGAGAGCATGGAACTCGACGGTTGACTCTGGTGAGGGGCCCATCGCTGGTTATAAGATCTACATCCGAAGTGACAACGGTGATCTAACGGAAATAACAGTATCTGTTCTGCCCTCTGGAGAGGTTCAGACCTCAGGAGGTTCCAGGAAGAAGAGGGCAGGCTCTGGCGAGACAAACTCCCCAGCCGATGGCACCGACTTACCTGCTATGCTGGAGTACAACATTACAGGCCTCAGCGAGGGTACGATTTATGTCCTCCAGATGGCTGTCATCAGGGAAGGACCTAGAGGGGAGGGGAGAAGGGGAAATAACATGACCTTCATGACGATAGCAAGAGGTAAGTCTGGATTAAATATTTAGAACCATGCACTTGATTGTAGGACTTACCTTGTTACCTCATTGCTGTAGTCTAGTCACTTTCTAGTAAAAAAAAACTTGACAATCAGTAATTCCAGAAGAAAAAGACCAATGGCTGAATTTCAATTAACGTTATAGAACTACTCACGTAGCATTAAACCTTTCAGTACCAATCCAGGTAAAACCCCATTGACTGATCATACGATTTGCGCACCTGTGGTACTGAACGTGGGAAATTAACGATGAACTGAACATTAATATTACTGTTCTGCCTTCTGCAGGTTTAACCATTCACAAATATAAAATAAATCTGTTTTAAAACTCCTCGAAAGCTTGGACGTAGTGTTATCCTAAACGTCAGTATCTTGCATGAGTTGACGGAAGAACATAATTGCATTTGCATAATGAACATTTTACTCATCTCTCACGGGAACACGCCTCCACACCCTACAACCTCTCCGTTAACAAAAACAACCACGTGCCACAGAGGGTGTCGCTTCTTCGCCTATTGTCCCGGCTGTAGGTGGCCTCTTTGCAGCTGTCGTTATCATCCTCGTCATAGTCGTATTCATAATTCTACTGAGACGGAAAAGGTATGTGAACTCTTTGACGAGTTGGTGAACAGATACATCACTATCCATATCACATAATTACATCGCCACCGTGACTACGAAATACAAGCAGGTGGAATCTGATCTGAAAACGAAGCATGAGTGGCATTTCTTTCACCCGAAACGTTCCCCTTCTGTGACAGACAAAATGCTGCTCATTGGTATGTGTGTACATTATTAATGAAAAATATGCGTACAACACACACCAAGAGTTACAGGTGATATTCATAGAAAATCCAAAAATATGAAGATATTCATCTACAGAAAGCTTATAAGCCATACAATGAGCTCGGATGACATTCAAACAATATATCACTTTCCAAAAAGCGAAATTAGGTTGAAAACAATCACCGTATTCTCCTGTCATCCGAAACGTAAGAAACGGGAGGCGTTATTGTGCATCAAACATGCCAATCCGCAGCTTCTTTTCCGCCAGAAGCATCATGCATTGTTAATGGAATTGTGATGGCAGTTGCTAGTGGATTAACAGGTGTGATACACAACGGTCATTGTGAAGCGTATCCCGGCTGTGACGTACACACAACGCCACTTTCCCTGAGGCGAGTTCGTAGGTCAGGAAGAGAGTCGATTTAGTAAAAATTTGATTTTCATTAAACACAAAACTGAACATTTTCATGGCATGTTAGCTGCATATATTGCTTTAATAACTCATGCAATTATAAAATAAACTTTATTTATTTGATTTTATTTCCTATGAATATCACCTTTAAACATGTAGGCCTATCAAAGTCTCCAGACTAAGGCTCGTTAAGCATCTTTAATGATCAGATAATGGATACCATAACAATTTTCCTGTGCATTGTATCCCCCATTGTGATGTTTCGTACATTAAGCACTGATGCTGTATGATATCTGCAACGTTAGACTACAAACACATTTGTTAGACTTGTCCTTTTCATGGTTTGAATGCTCCTGGGTTTGGTTGGATATCCGGATAAAATGCATGTCACCTTTGCAGGAAGTGATGTATCCCCATCTCGTCGTATTTTGAATCAAACATCGAATGTCACTATTTGTTTATACTAATTTCCAATTGAAAAGTATTGTTGTCTTGGTATGTGTACAGAGCTCAACAGGCCAGCGGTAAACCCACGCCTGCTTTACATTTCCAGGTGCTAAAAGGTCTCCATGATTCAGAAGGTACACATTATCGTTTTGTACAATCTAAGCATATGCGTATCGAGTGGAATCATGTATGATACAGAATTTAAATAAACATTATGAAATAATGAATAGGGAATCATTTTGCATCGAGTACTTAGTAGGGGATAACGTAATATTTCATCATCGTGTTTTTTTTTATCATAATATACTGTTCTGAAGGTAATACCGTAGTTAATTCGACTTCTGAAATATGTAAATTGCATCGGATTACCATCTTTGCCGAAATACTGAGTATGTTTCGGGACCTTGAGGTATTGATTGCTTTGTTCAGGTACTCTATAAGAATTTAGCAGTATCATGTACAATTCACCGTTATCAATCTAGTTAATTTGTATCGAAATTATAATCAGGATTGAAATGTTATCAGAGGAGAACAGTCATACAAACAGGCACACAGCCCCTCACCCCCTCCACACACAAACACACATACACACACACACACACACACACACACACACATACACACGGAAACACATCCGCATATCCATAAACAATAGAATGAGATGAATTGAAAGTAGTTTGACTTTTCTCCATGTTCACTTTTTTCTAAGACGGCTTAAGTCTCCTGTACACGCAATCAAAACCTAAATTCGCTCGTGGAATTTTGATTACATTCCTACAAAATAACAACAGGTCAGAGTGATGGCTGCGGTAAGAACAAAACACCTGTTCTGGTCAGAGCCTCCCCGGGTCCATTGATGGTACCCAAGCCATCCAAGCGAGGAACTATCCCTGTCGCCGCGTTCCAAGCTTTCGTACACAGCCACAGACACACGTCTTTCTTCTCAGAAGAATTTAAGGTACCTTACACCGTACGGAACTGCCGTACCTTCCTTTCTAGATGATTTCCAAAGTTTAAAGTCAGTTGGTCGTTTTATTCAACCTTATTGTGTTTCCCTTCTTCTTTCAATTGGTGTCTACAACGTTTCCACTCTTATTATTTGAGGGGGACGTCACACTCGATTATAGTCTCATAGAATTAGCTGTACAGCATTGCTTGCAGCTGCGTGTTTTCATATGCGTACGGGCAGTTCTTGTCAAACTTGCCATAACTCATGGGAACGAAATTTAATTCTGAACGCAAGCTACTTTATAGACAATGATTGTTAATTAGCTTCATGTCACTTTCGTCTTTCTCCTAATATCGACAGACTCTGAACAACATGTGCCCGGACCCCCCTGAATCTCTCGTCAAAGCAGGGAAATCGGTGGACAATCGTCACAAGAATCGCTATGTAAACAAAGTCCCTTGTAAGTGGATATACAAAAAAGCATATGATATGGGATACAGTATATATTTGTTGGTTTTGTTTTGAACGGAACGTAGCACATAGTAACAAGAATTGTATTTGTAATATGCATTCCACTCACGTTACAGAACAAGAAACGAAGATAGCATGTAATTTGGAGTGCTACTTCAGTTAATACACAATTATTGCTCCATTCGGAACAGTGCTCATTGGTAAATTACGTTATATCACACACATCTTAAACTATTACTGTCCTTTAAATTGAATATTCTACTGAGACGAAAACCAAGGGGGAAGGCGTTACATTAATGCTCCCCGTCCTTAATTTTGTCACGACTCTATACAAATCAAAAGGTTGAGCTAGGTTTTAGTTCTTTCCATCAAATGCACTGCCAAAGTATTGAATATATCCCCGAGATTTTGAAGCACCAAATTTATTTTTTTTTCTAGTGGACCGCAACCGTGTAATTCTGAAACAGCATGGAAAAGATTACATCAACGCAAGCTTCGTGAAGGTAACAATCATGATGGTTCCAATCTTGTTTAAAAAACTCAAATATATCCTTTATTTGTTTCATGTTATGAATGTTTTACTTATGTATAAGTAAATTAACATACCATCTCGCTCCTTTCGTGTCTGTCACTGAAAATATTGTCATATATAGATACAATCTAAATTAGGTCACTACATCATCAAATAGCAGACTGATTGAATTGACTGTTTAGATCTATCTTGCAAACATTACTTTTTTTTCAACCGCAGTCTATGATTGATATTGTGTTGAGTTGCATTGTCATCAATAAATTGATCCCAACGTCGTTTGCTTCTTGTGGTCATTCCTGGATGTCCATTTCTTGACACCGTCTGCCTTGTGAACAGCCGCTATTAGCTGTGATGACATGGTCACACCAGTCCAGTTTCCTATTTCTGATAACAGCTGTGTTGCGCTTGGATCCCGATAGAAGTGCGGATCTGCTCCTTTTTTATGCTTTTTCTTTTAGATATCAAAATTAAATATGTAGCATCTTATATTAGTGACTGAATTCTTGTCTGTAGTTCGACTGTCTTCTTTAACATTTGCATGAATTTAAATGCTAATAAGTGTAATATTGAAACCTGTAGTGACCGCCTGTATAGAACGACCATCTGTCTATACACACTATTTTGGGGTCTCCCCTGAAAAGTGATTCTCATTGAAATATATATTCAGGAAACCTGTACAATCGGACCACCTGTTTATAAAGACCCGACTTGCTTGTCTACCTTGAGTAGCTTATCTAGACTTGTCCAGCTATTCCCTACATTAACCCTCTGCGTGCCAAATTATTGCCCTGTGAGCAGTATTAATTATTTGTGAAAAAGTCACATTTTGCGTTCAAAGAGTTGAGAGTTTCAACTAATCGATGAATCTGTACCTTGCATAGGGCGCCCGCTATAGATTCCTGACTACACAGACGCCAATGCCTACCACAGTAACGGACTTCTGGACCATGATCCTTGACTACAAGCCGTTATGCATTGTCATGTTGAACGACAAGGAGTCGACGGACAAGGTAGAAGTACGTGCTGACCTAGAAGAGTGCTTATACTGTCACAAATTAGTCCAGTTAAGTGAAGCAAAGGCATTTCACTGATAACCACGAGAGAAAGAAGGAAAGAAGGAGACAGAGGAAAATAAGAGAGAGAAAGAGAGAGACACAGAGAGGCAGTGAGAGAGCGAGAGAAGCGGGAAAGGGAGAGAGAGAGAGAGAGAGAGAGAGAGAGAGAGAAGCGGGAGAGAGAGGGAGAGAGAGAGATGAGATGAACATATCTCTCCCTGATGTGTAGTTTGTGATCGACGCAGTATGAAGACCTTTTTGCGTGAAAAAAAAAACTTTTTTGTACAATGTTTTAAGTGTATATCAATAATTTTGTCAAGATTTATTTCATATGTACTTGATTTGCGACGAAATATAGGCATAATTATATGCTATCTACCAGAGTCCCAATAATGTA
This sequence comes from Arbacia lixula, assembly GCA_963669155.1. Classification (NCBI taxonomy): domain Eukaryota; kingdom Metazoa; phylum Echinodermata; class Echinoidea; order Arbacioida; family Arbaciidae; genus Arbacia; species Arbacia lixula. Next base: position 14,928,747 of record OZ022586.1, on the reverse strand, counting down.
CACCCTTTACTACAAAATATAGGTATTCAATGAATAAAACTATATGACTAGTTATATTTATATTGTGTATATTTGAACTCTTCGGGCGTATGTTACTGGCAATGGCATATCATTATGAAAATGACACAACCCATCAACATTTATTTTACAGAGCTATGCACAATACTGGTCTGATGAGGGTCTAGCAACGTTTGGTTCGTACAAGGTCTCGACGACTGTGGACACTCAACAAAGCGATGTGATCATCAGGACAATGGAAGTCACACGCAGTGGTTCCAAGGTAAATCTGTCTTTTCTAGAAACTTCAACGAATTCTACATTTGTCGAGCCTGTTTTCTCCGTTTGTCTGAAAATAAGTTACAAAACAATTCATGATGATTATTGAGCTCCTCCATGAGAGCACATCACATTGTATGATACGCTAAATGATCTCCTTCATTCAATGCATAACAAGTTCAACGTGTAAACATTTTATTGTGATAGTATCTTCTATGAATAATTGTTCCATACAAACCTTTATTTTTAGTTTTATGTGTGCATAAATTAGAAGATCATACACCACTTGGCACATTTTTCTTTCCTTAGTTGTTTCATACGTAAGTGTTACTGGTCTCTGGAGAAAGTTATGTTATTTTAAAGCTTCAGCAATCCCAAATGCGTTAGTGTTTCCCTCCGTCTGGTAATTTGCGTAACCACCGTCACTTATTCAGCTCGCTCTGTAACCAAAGTGTCCTCATCTTGATACCATTTACAGGCAGGACACAGGCTCACTCACTTTCAGTTGCTCAATTGGCCCAAGAAAGCAGGACATTCTCAGACGTGCGCAAAGGGTCTGTTGAGTGTCATGAAGTCAGTGACGTCATCCATAGACGTGGTCGATGATGTTGCCATACTCGTGCACTGCATGTGAGTGTACAATGTCTTATTTATACGATCTCTGCTCTATAACGCACTTTTCACCATACTATTCCGTAATATAGCACATGAATTAGGATTGTACAAACATGTTTGTAGTACAAAATCTCATGTACCGATATGAAAGTCATTAAGCGTTCATATCTTTACCAATCAGCCATTGTAATTCGTAATATCATACCACTAATATACCACCGCTATTCCATATAGACAAATTCAGGTAAGTTTTCTTTCCAATCAACAACCAATTTGACCTTTCTGATAACAATATCAACGTGAGTATTTGTACAAGCAATATGCATACTTAACTATATAAAAAAATAATGACCACATATATATATCTTATTATAGATGCCCTAATACAATCACGTATAGGGACCAAAAATGAGCGCCAAAAAATAGCACACAGGACTTTCACCATCCGATGGAACGGACTACTTGAGCAGTTAATGCGATTTTCTTCCCGCGACAGAAAACCGCTGGCACCCGAAGGCAAGCGGCGAGCGGTGCGCGGTAGTGACAAAGTGTGTCAGTGCGAACGCACCTTAACCCTATATAGCCCGTGCTATTTTGAAATTGCATAGCCCGGGAGGGGGGCAAAAACAGCCCCCCCCCCCCCTCCACCCCAAGATCTCGACCGTTGATTGCGCGTTCGCGACGAAAATTGGCACGTCCCATGACGTAATCTCCACAATTCAATTGTCAATTGCACCAAAATTATTCAAATTTATCTTTAACACTGTTTAATGAATGAATTATGCTCAATAGTGCATACATTCATAATTTGGCTGTAAATCTTTGAATATAGCCCCAAAACTGCTAAATTTCAACCAGGACACTCTTTTGAGAATTATTATCAAATTAGGATTTCATTGTTTTTTTTTAATTTCTTATGTATTTCTCTGTTTGCTCGACTTTATGTTTTCATTGGGGTTTTTTTTCGATGGAAATCCTTCTCAACACTATTTCAGTCATAAATAAAATGACATCTATTGTTTTTCATCAGTAAAAAAAAAAATGATACATTTATGGATTATGGCTAGATACAGAATTTGCATTAGATTTGAACATGTAATCACGTTTTTGAGCAATTTTTGGTCTGACATGCACGCACAAAATGTTACGTAACTTTGGAACCGCGGATCCCCACGTCGGAAAAAAAGTCATGAAACGTCGCGGCGCGATCTATTCGCGTTACAAATTTATCGCGAAAAATGGCGAGGGGTGGGTGGGGGGCTGTTTTTGCCACCCCCCCCCCCATCACCCCCCCCCCCCCCCCTCCTCCTCCCGGGCTAGATAGGGTTAAACATTCCCTCGTGTCTCTTGTTGGTTTTGCAGGAGTGGTGTTGGACGTACGGGTGTGTTCTGTAGCGCTATGGAGTGTATCGCACAGGTGGCTCAAGGCGAGTCCGTCGATGTGTTCCAGACCGTGAAGATGCTCCGGGCTGAACGGACAGGTCTAGTCCAAACGGAGGTGACTATGCCATTGCTTTATTATTTGCAGCACCACCATACTAATGCAACTGTGGAAACGAATCTAAGTCATGATTCGACTTTACGATCCATAACTGTAAACTTTGGATCAAATTTATTTTAGAATGCCACCCCTAACCCTGAATTAGATCAAAACTACTCGCCGTATCCTGCATGGCTATATGCAAATGTACAATACCATATTGTGGAAAGAACGCATGAAAAGCCATTAAAAAGAGATCTTGTGCAATCTTGTGTGAAATGCAGATTACTTGCAAACTAGATGATTTACCTTATGTTAATTGATTATACCTTATGCTTGTCTGTCCATACTATATATCCTAAATGGGCAAGGAATATCGCACGACTTTGAAAGATATTATTTAAATTCGGTTACTACAGGACGATTATTCCTTCCTGTATGACGTCTTGTCCGCATACTTGCAAACCAACGACTACGAACAGATCCCGTACGACCGAGAGAAGCACGTGTACACGGAGGCCGTGTCCACAGGCGTGGAGGATGGCGATACGAATCTCTATGAGATCATAGAACGTGATCAGCCGGGACCTGGTGAAGATGGATCGCACGGTCAAATGCCTTCCATGCAGCGAGCCTCGGCGGTACCTTGCGACATGGTGTACGAGAACTCCAGCGTCCAATCTAACAGCCACCGCAGACGACACGATATTGCCACGACTCTGCAGCCGTAAGGGCCTACGCCTAGAAAAGTGACGTCACTTTCTTGTAGAGATCCAATGACCGGGTCCTACGATTCACTCCGTCGCTGAGTCGCACGGTTGCTCAGATCGGATCGAGCTGTTCCCATATTTGGAATGACCGCTTTGAAATAAGTCGGCCAAGTCACATACAAAAGATACAGATTATAGCTCATTTAATGTTTAATAACAAGTGTCATGTATTTAGAGGAGACGACGGAGCTGGGAGTTCATGCAATAAAAGTTCACCTGCAACTTTAGACAGAACAAAAAGGGTTGTCTCCTGTACAATGGGATCATATACTGTGCCTTTGTTTATTTGCGATTTCTAATTTCAGCGATTAAAGTAAAAACTACATTACATTTAATGCGTAAGATGGTTATGTGTGATTGAGCTGTTGTTTCTAAAGTAGAGAGGAAGTCGAATTGAGAGAGAGAGAGAAATTCATTATATCGTCCATGTTGGCGAATCATCTTAAGGATGTCTTGCCCCACCATACCTTACGAAATCTCGTTAATTTGCTACTCGCATGAGCTAATAATAATGCACAAGCACACTACCTTTTGGGTTTGGACACAATACTTAACAAACTTATTGTATGTTCGCAAATAGGCCTACTCGTTTCAATTGATCACTTTCCGGCATTTCTGATTGATTTGTCATTATGTGATATGAAGCGCACGTCTTCTGACTATTAATGACGTTATCCACTCTTCCCAGTTATTTTCTTATCCCCTTATTTCCTCTTTCTAATATTTTTAATCAATATTTCATGTCTGATATCATACTTCGGTAATTTCGAAGATGATGTTTTCGATCTTTATTTGGCACGCTTATTTTTTGTATTTGGAAGTGATTTAATGAAAGGAAATGAAGTTTAGGGAATGTATAATGGAATATTGCATTTGTCCATTTTCTACGGTAAATTCAGGAATACCATACCAGATATGTACCAAATCACCTAACTACAAGTTTGTGTAATGCAACAGAAATTATCAAGAAAGCTTATCAGCTCTATGTATTTCTGTCTTCAAATCAAACAAATCTTTAGATATCTTTATTGTATACATGTACACAGAGCAAGACAATATTGTCTGCAATATGTGGTAAACATTCTTTGATAATCATATATACTCAGAGTTCTCAAGAATAGATTGTATTAGATATATTTTCAGATAATGCAAACTGCGAGTGATCCAGACGAGAAAGGGGTTGGTGTCACGTTACAAGGAAACTGATCTTTGTTTTTGTACAGATTGTACAAAACAAAAGCCTGTTTGACTCTTACATTACCAGACCTTGAAAAGCCCATTGGTTTACAACACATCGTTATCTCAAGTTAATGGGCGAGTTGATTACAGAAATGCCTTCAATTTTAAACTGCAGGTGAGAATTTAACACAATGATAAATGTGGAAAAGATTGTGAGATACGAAATCATGCGGCAAAAATGATTTGTAATATCTATGATATGATTAGTTTAAGCAAGAGCTTAAATCAAACAAGCTTTAATGCAAAAGAAACTAGAGTAGATCATCACAAAGAGGTTCCATAGAATATTACCATCCCGCTAAAATAGAGTTAGGCCCACATGGTTTTTAATCTGCGTGAATCGCTTCATCAATGGATTATTGCGTTGCAATCCTGTGTTAGCGATTGTAGGATTTTTTTTCCATTGGTCTTTTTTTCCCCATTGTTTTCCATGTTTTCCTTTTTTTTCCAATGGTCTGCGACTGTGTGCAAAAATATATTTGATTACAGTTATCATGCGTTTTGATCTACATGTATATTGTAATGTGGAGGACCCCGCTCATAAGCAGACTTCCTTCTCAGGGGTCCATACCATTATTTATGTACGTACAAATATTGTATTTCTGTACTTGTTTGTGTTTATCATAGTCGAAATAAAGTGAAAATATGAAGAAATGAATAAATGCGTAGTATTTTATATGTTTGTGAGTCAGCCCGTGATGGTTGGTCATCACACACACAGGGACGGGGAATACCCTGGTCAGTGACTGTCAAGTTATGCTTGAATAGCGATAGCGCTGACAGGCTGTCTGTATGCACCTATCTGTATACCTACAGTTGAGGCCAGAAGCTTACATACACCCACGAAATTCAAAGAAAAGTTGACACAGTGTAACGTAATTAACATATCAATATTTACCGAAATATTTAATGTGTATGTTTGACTACGGTATTTTTAATAACGATTGATCCTTACAAAATATCCTACGCTGTATCATGTTGATTATCTCAAACAATGTCAAATGATAGTTAACAGTTTAAACAAACCATAAGGTTGACAGCAATTTATGCAAAATATGGAGTTCTCTCATTGAGAATGATTCATAAGCCTGTAAACGACTGATAATATAACTCTTTGCGCAAGGTCAACTGGCTTTTTTTTACTTCCGTTGGGTTAATACTCTCGTTGTGCTATTTTTATGGCCGTTCATGAGTCATCACTTCCGAGGGTGCTGTACTGCCCTATTTTGACAAAATGAAGCAAGTGACAAACCACTGAAATTTGAGTTATTGATGTTGTTACATTGTTTCCCTACACACAGGTAAAGTCTAAAAAAAGAGTAATCATCTTGATGTGAGATAGTCAACTTAACATGATGTGGTAGCCTACTGCATTAAGGCTAATGCAAATGCCCAGCTCATTTTGCTCATTTTCAAGAAAATGCTTTTTGGTAACTTGCTTCCTTTTGTCAAAGTTCAAAGTACGGTACTATACGTACTGGGAAAACGCGTGTGTTTTTCTCCAGTTGACTACCTCTATACAAAGCTCTCTATATGCTCTAGTTTATTCATAGATCTGTGTCAGCCTTGGCTCTCACACTGCATACACTGTATGCGTATTGATATTACTCTATTCACAAATCCTTCTACTTAAAATCAGTTGGTGTTTTGAGCAACGAGCCTTGGCTCTCACACTGCATACACTGTATGCGTATTGATATTACTCTATTCACAAATCCTTCTACTTAAAATCAGTTGGTGTTTTGAGCAACGAACAGGTTTAAACAAGAGTATAACGGATCGGAAATAACCATGGAAGGCCAATCAACCTCCTTTAGCTCCCTCATCACACTCATGGGTCTTCAAACATAAGCTCAAGAAGAACTGTAGCATCTCGCCTGAACTGGAAAAGGATTTTGCTTTTATAATACCAAACTACGTCAGTCAACGAGCTATTGTCATAGCCGCTTGGACATCTCACTACAGGTACGTAATGCTTTCACAGAAGTCTTTAGTTACTGTAAGCACAATCTTTTGTAAGAACCGAATGACGTTGTATGGGTATGGGAATGAGAGGGTTAACAGCAACATTACCACTACTATTTGCCCACGGTCGAGCTTAAGAAATTATGATTATGAAAGTGCTCTGGGCTTACAATAGCCTTCCTTCTTTCACTCAGTCCGCCACTGTTCAGACTTGCAGTGCCTGATTTGAGAGAAGTACAAACACCGTAGCCCACTCCCCACCCCCACCCCCACCCCCCATCATTACGAACTTTGTTAAAACTAAGGGCCACCACAGATGACACGATCCGATCAGTCGTACGACTCTGCGACTGGCTGAATCACGAGACCCAGTAATGGGATTTGTGCAAGAGGGTGACGTCACATTTCCAGTCATAGGCCCCTACGACTGCAGAATCGTGGTAAGATCGTGTCGTTTGCGATGGGTTCAACACAGTCCGACCAATGCCTGGTATTTCCCTTAAGAAATTAATTCACAGATAATTGTATTTGTTCGGTTTATTTCATGACAGGTTGAAACGAGTGGTAGATTAAATCGGACATAAATCAGAAATGGCTTCCGTGGACGAAGGCGTGGCTGCACTTGTGGTCGACAACGGGTCTTGGATGGTCAAGGCTGGGTTTGCCGGGGACGATGCACCCCGAGCCGTCTTCCCAACCGTCATCGGCAGACCTCGACATCAGGTACGATCACCGTTTCATTTGATCATGATCGAGGTAGCATGCCCTTTTGAAACTTGAGCATGCTGAGTGATTTAGATTGAAGTTCAGAAAAGCCAGCCTGTGTATTGCGGTAGAGAACTGAATTGTTCTAGGTGATAAGGAAACTTTGGACACAAACTAATTTATGAATTGTTACACCTCGAATCAAGCAGACTTTAACAAAAGTATCCGCGTAATCATGTTTGTACAACTTGGTAATCACAATGATGATGCATAATTATTATCAAATAGAGACAAATTGAGAAGAGATTTGAAAAAAAAGCAGTTTTGATTCTTGTCCCAATTATTTTAAATGGATTTTCAATACACATTTGTTCTCGTTGCCGAGCCGGCCTAATGTCAGGATGAATCATTTATGATAGTGAGATACATAGATGGACTGTTTTCAAGATGGTGCAAGTTAAACATTTTTATTTGTGTAGAGTCATACTGTATATCTCTTAAGGGTATTCAGAGAGCGACAGGAATTCAATGAACGATATTTTATTGTCAAAGGAGTAGGATTTCGTTTGAGATAACTGGTTGAAATAGTGATACTCAATTTGTTTTCTCTTCAGGTGCCAATGGTGGGCTTGATACTTAAAGACAGCTACATCGGCGAAGAGGCTCAGAGAAGACGAGGAATTCTCTTACTCAAGTACCCGATCGAACACGGCATCGTCACCAACTGGGACCACATGGAGAAGATCTGGCATCACACCTTCCACAACGAGCTCCATGTCGCCCCCGAGGAACACCCGGTCCTTCTCACCGAGGCCCCGATGAGCCCCAAGGCCAACAGGGAAAAGATGACCGAGGTAATTAGTCAAATGATTTGAAAGTGTTTTTACACATTGCGTTTATTAGGCAGGAGAGCAACAAACAAAAAACAACGAAAACAATGCAGACTCAGAAAGAAGTTGAGAATAGATATGATCGATGTCACTTATCGCAATGATAAGAAAATCAAATAGTTCAAACATCATCAGAACCAAGTCATTACGACCATAATGATGAATCATTCGGAATAAAAAGAAAAGGCGCCAGGAGAAAAAGAAAATAAATTGAAAAGTATGATGACATTTACACTGCGCATAACGAACACAGATAATTGTTAACACACTATTTCAAACGCATTTTTTCTGCAGATTATGTTCGAGACGTTCAACTCGCCGGCCTTCTACGTAGCGATGCAGCCAGTCATGTCCCTTTACACCTCAGGACAAACAACGGGAATCGTCCTCGATACCGGCTATGACGTCTCACATACCGTACCGATCTGTGGAGGGTACGCCCTCCATCATGGTATTCTCCGCACGGACATCGCTGGACGTGACATCACAGACTACCTGGTGAAAATGCTCCTTGAGAGGGGATGCACCTTAACACATCGTGAGTTTGTCATGTCTGGCATTTTCCTGTCTCCTTCCTCGTGCTCGCTTTGCTTCTCTTCAATCTAATCATTTTTTTCCAGTTCTTCTTTCTTAACTCTCCTCATTATGTTTCCATTTTCATGTCCTTCCTCCATATTTTGTGACCCTCCCCTTTGTTTTTTTGGGTTTTTTTTTTTTAATTATATTTTTATTGAAGAATCATCGAGGACTACAATATATACAAACACTTTTTACATGATTAGAAAACAAAATCAATAAGGCAGAATAACAGCAAAATGGTGCATTGATCAAAAGCGAATTTCCGAGACAGAAAAGGATGGCCAGTGATACAGACCTTAGTTTACAAACCTCCAGAAAGTCACTATTTCACTGACATCGAAGACCTACAAAAAACAAGTAAACAAAGTCGAACGGCAGGGCGATTCATGTAAAAACACAACTTGCCTTCCACCGCCAACACCCAGGCACCCCCCCCCCCCCCCACTGTCTCTCTCTCTCTCTCTCTCTCTCTTTCTCTCTCTCTCTCGTATGACAGTCATACATACATACATGAGGGGTGACACGTGCTGCAGTGTGCTCTTGAAATTTTGTCCTGTTTAACAGTGTTATGATTGGTGTTGTGATTGCATAATTTGATGTTTGCTTTATAGCAACTTCAGGAACCTACTGGACCATCTTCATTTTGTTTGGATCTAAGAAACTTGTGTTTTTGTACATTTTCTTCCTGCATTTTAATTCATATTTGAGTATAACTTCACCGTCACTACACTGTCATGGGTCGTACAAGAAGTGGAAAAAACCCAGGCAAATTTTTATCACCGAAGCAAGGCCACATTCCATCGCCCAGCAAGCAACTGCTCACTGCCCAGGCCTTGGACAAGGAGGTAAAAAAAGTCAGTGGCATGGAGGAAAAGCCTCGCCCAGACAGTAACGGCATTGTTATTAACTTGGAGGAAATCGTGGACCAGCTAGACAGTGTCCAGATGGGAGCGAGGGGTAACCATAGCGACATGGCCAGTGTGATCACGGCTGCGGTGGAGGCAGCGGTTAAAGCTGCACTACCATCGATAGTGCAGGCTGTGCGGGATGCTTGCATGGCAAGCTTAAAGGACGTTGTGAACCCCTCCCTGCTGCGTACGCAGTTCAAACAGGACGAACTCATGCAAGAGATGAAACGAGACAATTTGAGATTGCTTGGCCTCCCAGAGAGTGAGCAGGAGACGAGTGATGGCCTGATGGAAAAGGTGTGTGGCATGGCTAAAGATGTTGGTGCTGAGTTGAAGCCAGATGACATATCCTCGTGCCATCGAATGGGACGGCAGCGTACAGACGGCAAACCAAGACAAGCCATCGTCAGGTTTGTGGCCAGACGGAAGAGGGATCAACTTTTTGATGCCCGCTTTAAACTCAAGGGCAACGACCGCTACAAAGGACTCTTTATTAACGAAGATCTGACCACCCTGCGCTATGCTGTTCTCATGACTGCAAAGAAGGCTCCCCGTGTTAAAGGTGCATCAACAAAGCATGGGACAATAATTTGTAAAATGGATGACGATAGCTACACAGTTCTTCGAACCCCGGATGACCTCTTTGACATTGGACTGGACAACATCAACTACAGAGATTTTAAGCTCCACCTTGTTGATTAAATATGGGATGTTGGTATCCATAGCACCACTCTCATAACACATAATGGATGACCTTGTTTCAGATTTTGAGGTTCTAAATTATAATTTAACTCCAGATTCATTTGATGAAACTTTACATCAACCGATATCAAATTCATTTTCTTTGACTCATGTTAACATTCGATCATTGGGGAAAAATTTTGATGAATTGTCTTTTTTATACGACCACACTTTGAAATCCAAATTTGACATTATCTGTTTATCAGAAGTATGGAATGTACGTAACACAGCGATGCTAGGTATGTCAGGATATACACTCGAGGTAAAATGTAGGAAAGATAACGCGAGAGGAGGTGGAGTGGGAGCTTACATTCGTTCATCTCTTAAGTATGATATTCTAGAATATGAATTATTACATGCAGAAAGCCTTTGACTTGAGATTAGCGTCAATAAAAAAAGAGTTGTTGTTGGTATAATATATCGGAAACCCAACACTGATGTTTCCGAATTTCAAGATAGCCTGTTAAATGTACTAGCAGATCTAAAACTAGATAAGTCAAATTGTTTTTTGTTGGGAGATTTTAATATTGATTTGCTGGATAAGGAGGACAAGGTTGAACAATTTGCAACAGCGTTGAATTGTACAGGTTTACAACAATTGATTGCATCACCGACAAGAGTAACAAATTCATCATCTTCTCTAATTGATCATGTTTACACCAATTTCAATGCTTCTACTATCCATGCGGGTGTTCTAGAAACTGATGTATCTGACCACTTTCCTATATTTGTGGTTTTTGAAAATTGTAAATCTGGAAACAAAGGTTATCAAAAGAAAGTAACAAGTCGTACCTTTAAGAATTACAAAATTGAAGAGTTTCATGAAGATCTGGCCAAAATCAGATGGGATCTTGTACTCAAGGAAAATGACATTCACAAGTGTTATGCCAACTTTTTTGATATGTTTAAGAATATTTGTGATAAACATGCCCCTGTGTTCACACAAAAGTCTATGAACAAGAAAAATGTAGCTAAAAAACCGTGGATAACGAAAGGGATCCTTAAATCCATAGGGAAAAAGCACAAATTGTACTCTAAATATAAATCATCAAATTTTGATGTGCAATATGAGGGAAGTTATAAAAGATATAGAAATACCCTGACCTTAGTTATTAAAAATGCTAAACGTAAATATTATAGTGATATTTTAGAACAAAACAAACACGATACCAGTAAAACGTGGAAGACTATCAATGAGTTACTAAATGGAGTAAATGCCTCAACAAAATCAACTGATGTTCAGAAGTTAAGAATTGTACGAAATGGAGTAAGTACAACTACATGTGATGATTGTGAAATTGCTTCTGAATTTAATCAATTCTTTGTAAGTGTAGGACCAAATCTAGCAGATGAAATACCAGTAATCGATACAGATTGTACATCGTATTTGGGGTCTAAGCAAAATAGGTCATTATTTTGGAAGCCAGTGACAGAAAATGAAATTTTAAATCACCTACATGCTACTGATATGAGGAAAGCATGTGGGTATGATATGCTGCCTGCACGACTCGTAAAAGATGCTGCAGTTTATATAACGACACCATTGACTCACATTATCAATTTATCATTACAAGAAGGCAAATTTCCTGATGCTTTAAAGATAGCTAAAGTAATACCTGTTTACAAAAAAGGGTCCAAAGAAGTTCCAGGAAATTATAGGCCAATCTCAATATTGCCAGTTTTAGGGAAAATTTTTGAAAAGATTGTTAATAATAGGTTAATGGATTTTTTAGAAGTTAACAATATTTTGCAGCAACATCAATATGGCTTTCGTAAAAAATATAGTACAAAGTTATCAATTATCAATTTAACAAATACCCTTTTGAAATCACTGGATGATGGGAAAATCACACTCGGGCTCTTTATTGATTTTCAGAAGGCATTCGATACCATAAACCACAACATTCTCCTAAGAAAGCTATCACACTATGGAATACGTGGTGTCGCTTTACAATGGTTTGCAGACTACCTTTGCAACAGACATCAGTTTGTGAAATACAAAGATACAATGTCATCTAATTTGAATATATCATGTGGAGTCCCGCAAGGATCAGTGCTGGGACCAACTCTCTTTTTGATTTATATTAATGACTTGCCTAATTCCACTCAGTACTTTAATTTCAGATTGTTTGCTGACGATTCAAATCTGTTCCACACTTTTGAGGCGGGCAAAACGGAGATTGATATGCACTTAGTTAATACGCATTTGGAAAAAGTCCAGACATGGTGTTATGCTAACAAGGTCACAATCAACCTAAAGAAAACTAGTTACATGTTGATAAGAAGTAGAAGACGATCTGTGAAGGTTAACGGTGCTCTTGAAATATCTGGCTCAGAAATATCTGAGGTAAATATGGCATCATTTGTAGGACTTCAAATTGATAATCACCTTACATGGGAAGAACATATCAAAATGGTTAATAAGAATGTTCGTAAAAAGGTTGGTATTTTATTCAGACTCAGGCATTTTGTCCCGCAGAATGTATTATTGATGTTGTATCAGGGGTTAATACAGCCACACCTTTCATATGGCATTGAAGTGTGGGGAAGTACCTACGAGACTAACTTAAAATGCATATTGTATGCCCAAAAGATGGCAATGAGAGCAATTACCTTTAGTTCATGGAGAACTCATTCAAGACCTTTGTTCCACAAGTTAAAGATACTGGATGTTTACAATCTACACTTCTTGTCGGTTTCAACTTTTGTATATGATTTAGTTAATAACAACCTTCCTCACACTCTAATAGAATATTGTCAAGTGATAGAACACAGGTTTGCCACTAGAGGAAAAGAACAGGGACAGCTATATATACCTAAGTGTAAAACAACACAAGGCCAATTTTCAATATCTTACATTGGAGTAAAATTATGGAATCGTATCCCAAAAGACATTAGAGAAATGAAAACTAGAGTTGCTTTCCGAAAGCTGCTAATGAAGTATGTAATGGAGCTTTCACTTTCAACAGGAAACTGTTAAATTGTCGCTTGTTGTGTTTCCCGTTTGTGTGGAAATCAAGATTGTATGAGATGTCTAGATTATTCTTCTTTTTCTTTTAATTTTTACAGCAGTATGACTTAAAGTAGTTGTCAAGTATAGTTGATAAGATATTACTCTTATATCTAAGAGATTTTTACAATAATTTACATGCATACTTCTTTATACATGTATTCATCATTATCATTACATGTACTAGTGCTTAAGCAATCAGTAGCCAAAGATAATTTTTGTTGTTACCGCCGTACTAATGAATTAAAGGAATCAGGCTCGACTAGCACTTGTGCTAACTTCTGATTCCCATTAACAACATTCACTTATGTATAAAATTGTGTACAATGCTGCATCATACATGTAAGTAATATGCTTTATTTCTACATCCATTGTTAGATTCATGCCAGTTTTGTTTGATAATTTCTTTCTTTCTTTCTTTGTTAATTCAGTCAAGTACATACAAGTTTTTTGTATTGCTATTGATGATGTTGAAGTTGTTAATAAATTCAATTCAATTCAATTCAATTCAATTCAATTCAATTCAATTCAACTTTCTCCTTTCAACCCCCCCCCCCCCCCCCTCCGAGGCATTTCATTTTTTTATCACTTCTAAGTACCAACCGCACCAACAACATACAGTAAACCAAAAAATCGCTCCAGCACTCGACCCCGTTCAGTCCAGCCCATTCAATATGCGAACTCTACAAATACATGTACATTCTCAAAATTGTTCACCGACCAAAAAAAACAATGGTGGGATTTGTAGGTCACGAGGTCACGCGCAAACGCTCGTTTACTTGAGGTAAACAAGAGTTGACAGACCCTCCCCTTTGTTTTCTATTTTTTTTTTTGTTGCTTGTCTTCTCTATTTTGTACCGTAAGTTTTAGTGGCAAATCGTAGGGGTGTCTGGTATCACAGTTTGTGATGTCATGATTAATTTATGTAAAAAAAATGAGATCATTTAATGTCATTGTGTTATTATTATCTGTTCATATTCCGGGTACTTTCAGCCTCCGTACTGTTACTAAAAATCTTGTTGATATTTTTTTTTCTCTTAGATCCACGTGATCGCGAAATCGTCCGCGAAATCAAAGAAAAAGTTTGCTACACTGCTCTCGACTATGACCAGGAAATGCAGACTGCAGCTTCGTCATCATCCATCGAGAAGAGTTATGAGCTTCCGGACGGCACTGTCATCACCATTGGCAACGAGCGATTCCGTGCCCCCGAGTGTCTCTTCCAGCCTGCGCTCGTAGATCACGATGCAGCGGGAATCCACGAGACCACCTTCAACAGCGTCATGAAATGCGACATGGATATCCGCAAGGACCTGTACGCCAACACCGTCCTCTCCGGCGGCTCCACCATGTTCCCAGGGATCGCCGACAGGATGCAGAAGGACCTGTCGTCTTTGGCTCCACCCTCCATGAAGATCAAGATCATCGCTCCTCCTGAGAGAAAGCACGCCGCCTGGATTGGGGGCTCCATCTTGGCCTCCCTCTCTTCCTTCCAGCAGATGTGGATCAGTAAGCACAAGTACGATGAGTCTGGCCCGGGCATCGTCCACAGGAAGTGCTTCTAGAATAAGGACTAACGTAAACTCCTGAACCTTGCCTTCTGATTGGATAGCAAGAAATGCAATATTCTGATATCTATCTTATATAATGTTCATATGTATTCATTTAATAATCCTTAAGTGCATTACATGTTAATATTATTCAAAGTCCTGTCATGCCTTTGGAATGCTGTTTGTATTTGTTGTGTTTTTCTATTACCTGCATGATAGCTCACTAAAAAGATGTTGCCTTCTTTATCAAAATGTTTTATAAAATATATCAAAACTTGTGTTACAAAACTATAACAAAATCCTACATAATCATTTCGAGAGCAAAAGGTTTGTAAATAAATTATTTTATCACGTCTTTCTGGATTAACTTTTTTTTGTTTTGATATTTGTTGGCAATGCATTGAGTATATCTGTGTAAATATTTAAAATTACTATATGCTACCTCTTGTAAAGAGTATGTAAGTATGCAATGTATTAAATAGCAAATTTTATCTGATTCATTGTGTTCCATATTTACATTTATCAACTGTTTGTGTAAGGTTAAATGTATGTATTACTTAAACATTTACCATTTAAACAGGGGACAGCAAAGTGGACAAAAAGGATTGGGGTGAAATAGAGAATTGGAAAAGGAAAAGCAAACGAATAAGACATTTTAGTAATCAAGTTAATTGAAGAGAGAGAGAGAGCAGGAGTGAGAGAGAGAGGTGGAAAGAGAGGGAGAAACGGAGAGAGAAGGATGTAGGGCAGGGGTATAAAAGGGAGATTGAACATTTATGCACTTAAGTAATACAGAGAAGTAAAGAAGGAGAGAGAGAGAAAGAGAGAGGAGGGAGTGTATAGAGGCGGGGGTAAAGTAAAGGAGAGAGTGATTTACACAAGTATTTGAGCATGTTAATGTATACAAGGATAGAGAGAGAGAGAGAGAGAGAGAGAGAGAGAGAGATAGAGTGAAGACTTGAACCGTAAGTGAAACGCAAACTGCACTAAATACTGCAAATGAAGCATGCTAGTCGAATTATAATAATAATTACGTCGAATATGCAAGCTCTTCCTTCAGAAGTTTAAGTTTGCCCCGAATCGAGCAAGAAGGATCGTTAATGTCTGATATACAAGACTACGAAATAACGACGTACATGTATTACTGAAAGCTAGGACAATCCCTATTACGCTTCCCCGTTAACAATGTACAATATTAACCAGGTGCAATGTCCTCACAATGGCTTTGCCATCATTAGTACGGGTTGTCAAAAGCAATTGTTATGTCTACCTTTAATCATTTAATTCTTAATAAATCTTTAAAGCCTTACGTGATCATTTTGATGATTCGCATCCAAGTAATCACCTTCTGAGGTAGTTCAAAATGTAAAGTGGTAGTGTACATGATAATGTTGCACAATAATACCATATTAGTTAGTATCTGATTGATATGGCACGGCACACTAAAAGTTAAACAAAATGTACAAAATATCTCAATACGCGCGCAAATTTTTTTGCAAATCCGCTAGATCAATACGCGTACGTTAATTAATTTCTTTTAAAGATGTGTATTGTTTTTCTCTCATTTTAAATTCAAACAATACAGTTCACAAAGTAACAATTTGTAAAAATGAACAAATTACTTAAACTCTTATACATTATATTCATCATGTAATATTCGAAGACGCTGTATCGCACCAGATGAAGTATCACAATATAATGACTCACAAATATCTGAGAACAAAAAAATTATGAAAGTACAGGCGCGGTCCTACACACTAAAAAATCAGGGTACATTTGGGGTACAAAGTTACGTATTTTGAGGCATTATCTACCCCTAGGCAACTTTGTACCTTTGAAGGTACATTTTTGAGTCCTTCGAAATGATCACAAAGACAAGGGGTACAACTCTGAACCCCGGCGTAATACAACTAGTGCGGTTTCCAGACCCTATTGGATACTAATGATTGAAAAATGAAAGATTATTTTCATTTCTTACCCAACAACAGGTTAGTTACATGTTAAACAGATGTTATTACTAATTGACAGACTTGAACACTCTTTTTCTGTATAAGGATAAACGAAAAACAATATTATTCAATTCAGCCACAATTTTGGTTTATAAACTTGAGACTACGTAATTAACGCGTCTAAACCAATGGCTGTACAGTAAGCGGAGAGCGGCTGGCCAATCGGATGGCTTAATTTCGCGTCGAAAGCCACGGCCACGTCGCGCGGCCTTCGATCACATGCGAATTGCATGCATATCTAGCGTACGTACGTGCGTGACGCGTATAGTGCAGTGATGACGGGTACATGCTGGTGCAACTCTGATCTTCTCTCCGAAACAGCGTCTGTAGCTTGTGAAAAGTAAGCAATTGAACCTTTTCTGAATATATTTTTTCTTTAATATTGGAGCATAATGTTTTGTAAAAATTAATAGTTTTTTCTTACCTTTCGAAAGTAACGATTCTTTGCATGAAAAATACTTAATGAATTTGTTGCGTTTTGTAAAAGCAGTTGTGTGCAACGTGTACCATCTGCACGTGTGAGTGTAGCTAGTCCCATAGCTTTATTTTAATGTCAGTACTGTTGTGACAACGACAGTAAGCCACCATTTGTAATCAAAATATTGTAAGAAAAAATTGTTTTTCATTGTTCTAATCCATTAAAAATGTTTTACATGTACAAGTAATGTTATGTCAAAAACTAGTTAAAAAACAACAACAAAGCATTCTTTCATTAAACATATATATTTCACTCAGGTATCCCAAGCCATGGGAGTACAATGCAGTTTGCAGTGCTTTTGTGAACAAGTAGTACCCAATCTTCAAGGATCGCACTGTTAATGGATCAGGCTATATATACGTGAGTAATAACTTCAGTTTCAAATTTAGTGTATGTCTGTGTTTGTGCATGTGTGTGTGTGTGTCTGTGTGTGTTTATATATGTGTGTGTTGTGGGTGTGTGTGTTGTGTGTGTGTGTGGGTGGGTGTGTGTGCTCGAAATGAGCAGAGGTACAGGAACGGGTGTGTGCGGTATGTGTGTGATGGGGTGATCAGTGGGATGGGGGGGGGGAGTGGGTTTGACGTCAGTAGCATGTCTTTGTTTCCTTTTTATCTTTTTGTTAACCTCCATTATTTCATGGAATCAGGGCATTGAATATACAGTTTTTTTTATGCATCTTAGTCAATAATTTTTAATTTACCTAATTTCATTTAAAAATGTAATTGATATATTTTTTGTTTATAAATACTAAGTTAACATTTGAAATATTTTTGTGTCGTATATTCAACTGTAAATGTATTTTGCATATTTGGAGGAATAAAAAAAAAAAAAAAAAAAGTGTGTGTGTGTGTGTGTGTTGTGTGGGTGTGTGTGTGCATGTATACATGTATGCGTGCAGTTCAGATTATATCAGCACCAGATGCACAAAACAATCTTGATTTTTAAAACGTTCATTTCTCCCAATACATTTGTTCTGTAGGATACAATCAAAGAGTCGCTTAAAACAAAATTTAAGCATGAAAGGGGGACTCTCCCAGCTCTGGATGACGTAGCCAGAAATCGAACACTCTATGGCCATAGTGGTAAGCGGACTACAGAAGAGAGAGCACCATCCCCAGTAAAGAGGAAGAAGCGGAACAGTGTTGAGGTAAAAAAACAGTACAGTCAGTCACATACCTTTGGGATTGCTTTACAGTTTACAAACTCTGTTTTAATGATTTGGTTTGATTAATTTCAATTTGTGGTACATGTATCAAGAATTGATTCCAACCATAAAATTGTCACACTTCCAGAAAATTTCCTTGTCACAATATTTTTTGGCTTACTGTATTTGAATTTTAAACCTTTACTATAATAAAGAGTTGTATTGAGTTGGACTTCTATTTTTACTTAAAGGGAGAAGGCGCCGGCAACTAAGAGGCATAAGTTAAGAATAAAAATGACATTGTATTGTGAGAATTATGGTACATGGTGATAAAGACAGCCTAAATAAGGGGTACTTTGTAATACCTTCATCAAGGCCATATAAATTAGTTAATTTGTGTTTATTTTACGTCTTTGTAAGGTTTATCCTAAACAGCTATAGGGGAAGGAGCTCATCAATTCAAACAGTACATACATAAACAAGGTACGGCTAACACAAGTCGCGTGGTATGCATTGGTCACGCATGGTCAGCTCCAGTGCAGCGCACGTGCAATCTGACTGGTTGGCAAGAACTCAAATTTTATTTTCTTAATTTATGCCTGTTAGTTGCTGGTGCCTTCTCCCTTTAAAGTGATAGGCTAACATTGTGGAGCTTCAATTAAAAAAAAAATTTCAACTTTGATATCTCAGCTACATAGTAGCATTTGAATGGACAAATGAACATCCTAGAATACAAAAGTTTGGAAATTTATGCTGCCACTGGCAAGATATGAATGAATAAACAATTAATACTCGGGGCAAGTAGAAAATAGCAAAGATCTACACGAGTAAATCTATGGGAGGAATAGGGCAGGTGAAAACGGTCAACTTACTTTTCACTTTTTTAAAGCTCTAAATAATCATTTTGAAATACAATTTTTTCAGGGCTTCATTTTTAGACCTTATCAAAGACAGTGCGGGCATTGGGAATTTTGTAGCTCACATTGTTTTAACTATGGTAAATGTTAGCCTATCACTTTAAATATGAAGTGGCATCAGATGTTTGTTTGAAGCTTCCTGTTGATAATAGAATTCATCTTTTCTTTTCTGTGATTTCTTATTTTATTTTGCCGTGCAGGACTACCCAGCTGGAGAGGATGACGCCAGCATCAAGCGGCATGTCGCTACATTGAAGGACCAAGCAGCTAAGAGAAATCCTGAGAGTGGTATTGTTGCAGACAGGATGAAACGTACGCGAGGGTACATTATTTGTCAACACTGTTTTTATGGTGTGTACTGCAATTATGCAGTAATCCAGAATGTTCAAGTTAGTAACAAGTTCTTATGATCATTGGTCATTTTCAACTTATGATTCAGATGATTGTATGATTTGGGATCAATCTGATACAGTGCGCTCCTGTTATGACAAACACAGTTATATAGAAATTTCTGAGTGTGTATTTACTGGATGTATCGGTATGTTATTTCATAAAAAAGGACTCCAGAGTCCACACCAATTTATTTTACTTTCACTTTGAGCAATTAAAATCAACAATTAATGAAGTTTTTAGTCTTTTACTTGGTCAAGAAGGCAAATGCTACAGTTCTGTCCAGCACTGTATATTATATATTTTTTTTTCTTTCCATGCATGCTTTTTGGCCACAATTATTACTTGTATTTTGGATGATAAGCAATCTTTAATTTATAATTACCGATTTGAACTGGCTGTTTTGCAATAAGTCAAGTAAAACAACATTGCCTCTTGAACATATGCAGCAACTCTCTGAAATATTTTCAAACAACTAATTTCATATAGTAATAGTGGTAGAAGGATAGCAACTCTGTGTTATATATTGAGCAACTCATTTGGTAAATGTGGTACATGTATAAAGTGAGTTATGTGTTTTATTTGTATTTTGTATTTTTTTTGTTTCATTATGTAATTTCATAATGTATTTCATAATGTATAATGTTTCATAATACATATATAATGTAAATTCATAAACATTTCATAATGTATTCCCACAAGTCTTTGGAGAAACCTCAAAGCTGAATAATAGTTGTACAGATAGTTCATTTTCTATCTCCGTCCATTTGCCATTGTGTGCTTTGAAAAAAACAGGACTTGTTACTTAGCAATATTGTATTTTAAAAGAAATGGTGCTTTTGTTATTGAGGCTATATCAAGAACTACCAAACTGTTATTATTTTTTTGTATATTAAAGTACATGTACATGTTCAAGTATACTGTTCTCCGGTGATTACCAGTTTACCCTGCTTCTTGTAGTGTACATGTATGTGTGTGTATGTTGTGTGTGCTTGGATGCTTTTGTACATGATTGTGTAGGTGTTTGTGTGTGTATGTTTGTATGCATGGATTCATGTTTGTATAAAGGGGATGTGTGTGCATGTGTGTTTGTACGTGTGTTTGTACGTGTGTGTGTGTGTGTGTGTGTGTATGCATGAACCAAAAGGGTATAAATGTGAACCCATATGGGTGTAAAATATGCACCTTTGGGGTGCAATTGTGGACCCATTAGGTTCTAATATTGGACCCCAAGGGGTCCAGTTTTAGACCCTTAGGTTCCATAATTGTACCCGTAGGGTCCAAATTTCAACCTATAGGGTTCAGTTTTAGACCCCAAGGTTCCATTTTTGTACCCCAAGGTTCCATTTTTCTACCCCAAGTTTCCATTTTTGTGCCCCAAAGTTCCATTTCTGTACCCCATGGTTCCATTTCTGTACCCCATGGTTCCATATCTGTACCCCAAGGTTCCATTTTTGTACCCCTTGGGTCCAAATTTAGACCTTTAGGTGCCAGTTTTAGACCCTTGGATTCCTATTTTGGACCCTTGGGGTTCATTATCTTTTTTTCCCTCGTACCCCAAAGGGTACAGTATTGCACCCTTGGGGTAGAAACTTATACCAGGAGGGTGCAAAATTGCACCCCAGGTTTAGGGTACAAATTTTGCACCCCAAGAATAGGGTTCAAAGTTGTACCCCTTGGGGTTCACCCGGTGTTGCACAGGATTGTACCCCTAGGGGTTCAAAGTTGTACCCTAATTTCTTAGTGTGTACCTTCCCCCTCTTTCCCCACCCTCCCCCCTTCCCTGCCTCTTCCCCTCCGACGCACCCGCTAGCATCCACACTTCACACACTCAAACATTCACACACTTCATACGCCTTTCATACCCTGCACACGGTGCTCGCGTTCCGTTTGAAACAAGCAAACCACCACAAACTAACGAACATAATCCCGTGAGCTCTGTCACCTCTACACACTTGTAAGGAAATGGTCCCATTCCCTTAAAAGGCTTGAAAATGTACCTCACGTTACTGCTAAAATGTTCTCTTCACGTTCATTTTCTAACATCTTCTTTCTAATTTGACTGGGACTTGATGGTCTATTTTTAGTTCTGCTGTCAGCAAAGATCAAATATTTTATCAAAATAATAATTTGATTACCCGTTCCTTCCCTATATTACAATGCTTTACACCAATGTGTATATCCATCCAACCGGCATATTTGATTTGATTCGTATTGAATAGGTTACCACAATCTATCCATAAGTCTCTCGTCTTTTCACATGTAAAAAACAGATGCTCGTAGGTTTGTTCGGTATTCCCACAAAATGAACATTCACTGTCTGAGGAAATTTTGAATAAATGTAAGTATTTCTTTGTGTAAATTTGTTCATAAAGCATTTCAAATCTAACTCTCTAAGTCTACTGCTTAGAGTACATTTTCTGCGTCTTGAAAATATAGCATGAATATTTTTTTTTTCAGTCTCTGAGTGATCGGGTTTCCTTATTTGGACACATCATTGATCTTTCTCGGCCCGTGATATGGATTGGGCAGGAAGCAGAGAAGATATAAAAGAGGAAAGGATAAGGGGAATATACTGTACTGGGAAGACAAAAAGCCTTCAGAAATGTGATCGTGACCAATGTTCTTGCCATTGGTCTTAAATTCAAGTATTGTCCATTTTAGAAACTTGCTGAAAATTATTTGACTTCAAATGAACATACATTGAGTAATTAGTGATTAAATGACAATCCTCAAACTGTTCGGGCCGAACATTTTGAAGATTTATTTATTTAATCACTGATTTCTCCAAATATGGATCATTTAAGGCCAAATAACTTTCAGCAAGTTTCTAAAATGGACAATACATGAATTTAAGACCAATGGCAAGAACATTGGTCACGATCACAATTTTTGAAGGCTTTTTGTCTTCCCAGTACAGCATATTCCCTTTAAGCTTATAATTTCAGATTGGTTCTACCAACCTCATCCTCAAGACAAGCTGAGAAAAGAGCACTCGTGATCCCGACTGTCAGAAAGTAGTGACTACCTGAAGCATCAAACACATCCAACATCATGTGCCTATATCACCTTATAGCGACCAAACACCTGTATCAAGTGAGCACTTAGCGTGTTCTGTCTCTTCTTTTGTAATAATGCACGATTGCTAGTTAATGTAATTAAGCAGTTTTATAGTGAGAATCAAGTTGAGCGCATTCAGTCGTTTCTTTGTCATTTTTACATAATATTTTTTTAATTGATATCCTATTACGTTTTAATCATCTACATTTGTCATTTCAATTTCATATAGGCCTAATATTGAAAACGTTATCCCGCTTAAATACTGCCTGCACTGAGAAACACCACAACACCACGGAAATTACAACAGGAAGTATAATTGTTTCGGGTATGTCACGGACGGAGGAGCCAGTGCCAATGAAATTGCCGCTCTGATAAAGGTTAATTTGTTAATTTAGAGTGCATTGTTTCTACAGCTCACATAATTGTACATACACATCAATTAACATACATCAAATAAGTGTTGCCATAACGTGACAGCTTAATAAAGCAAGAAGCTGAGACTGTGTGTGTGTGTGTGTGTGTGTGTGTGACGGGGGGGGGGGGTAACCACAATTAATAACTAAAACATAAAAAGATAATACAATATATTCGTTAATGTATTGATGAATACAAAATAAATCATCGGAGATATGGGGAGGGAAGGGAACGGGAATGGAGGGGAAGTGTGTATGTGTGTGTGTGTGTGCGTGTGTGTGTGTGTGTGTGTGTGTGTGTGTGTGTGTGTGTGTGTGTGTGTGTGCGTGTAGAGGGGGTGGCGATGTGAGACACTGCATTCGGTAAATGATTGACATTGTGTTTTAATGTTTGTTTGTGTAGGAGAACACTGCGCGGATGCAGGTAGATTAATTGAGCTGTATAACTCATAATATTATAGGGTATCAATGCCAGCTATATGATGTTGAATTGTGGAATTGTGTGTTTTCAGCTTTCTTTTTAATGTGTATAGTGTGGCAGTTTGTCTCACGGTTCGGTGTAAGGAATTCCAATATTTTGGTCCTTGGAACGTTACTACTCTATAAACGAGGAATGTTCTGATACTTGGAATAGGGAAATGTGGTCATTAACTAGTTAGCTATGAGTTAAAAATCTCTTACAAGAGAACAAGTAAAAAAAATCAGGGAATGCTGTTTTGCTCACATTAAAGCATCAGTTTAACTATGCTAAAACAATATAAATCAGACACTTTAAGTAATTTGTTTTCAATAAATAATTGAGCTGTGTGGTTAAGATAGGGTCAATTACGTTTTATTCACAGAGCCTTTTTTGTATCGCATAATATGTGTAACAGAAATATGTATTTTGTTAGTATTTCCCCGCGTGAAAATACCGTATTCTGCTCCTTCACAGAACATTAAGATCACGAGTGCCACTCTTTCGATTTCTGTAATATCAAAATGCCACATGCAATAGGAAAACCTACTTGTGATGAAATAGTACCTCTCTCGTGATAAGTGATAATGGGCCTCGTTTCTAGAAAGTTTTAATGTAGAAAAAAAAATGTGGTCCATTTTTTAAATAATCCCTAGGCCCTATTCCTCTTTGTAATTGGTGATCCATGAAATAGCATTTTGCTGTTATGAGGCGATACGACAGTAACGATAATAATATAGAGCTTGGCGTGATGAGGCGTGAGAAACAACTCGAGCATAATATATTCAAACATCTGTATGGATACTAAAGCATGCTAATGAATGTCAAAAGCATTCCACAATCACTACAATGCTTTGATGTCCCATGCGCGGCACTGACATTTAGCTGCTGTCAACTTGGAAAGCAATATCTTTAATTCACTGTTTTGTCTCTGGAAGCTATGTTTCTTATCACATTTTTGTGCAATTTTCAAGAAAGTAACGGGCACCACCACTAAAGATCCTGTACTCAGTTTTCTTCTATATAACTGTTGAATGATGCACAAACGGATATATAAAATAATATTCTTACTTACACAATTAACCAATTTCTTCACTTTCCGCAGATTTCCGCAAATGTGGGATTCAATCATCATCAAAATTATATCTTAAGCTGTTTATTTTCATTAACAAAGTTTGCGTGCAATTGCGTGCAACTGAGATATTTTAGTACAAAAAACGTTTATTTTTGTTCGCTGATATCTCTTTTCCTCACAAAAGTATTGATGCAATCTAACAGAACTGGACAAGCGAAATAAGACTCTTCATTTCTTTTGTTCTATCTGAGAAACCGTTGGTACGCAATCCTGTTCGTTATTATCAAAACACCTGAAAAGCATATCCTTCCATAACACATCCCTGGCGAAGTGTACCGTGTCTATGGTACGTTTCTACCTTGGTCTTCAGACGTGTCAAGTACATGCCAAGTGAGGGCAGCATAACAATAGACCATAGAACTATAGACACTAGAAGGTGCACTGCCGAGATAGTCGTGTGGAGTCAATCAGGTCGAGCGCCATCTTTTTCGGGGCAAATCACCGCGTGAGACATGAGCTGAGCTCACTTAAAGGTCTGATAGCTATTCGCTGCGTCAGTAGCCTAGTCTCAGATTTGTGACAATTCTCCCAAACTTTTTTGATATCATCCATTATATCATTAAAAATCCCGTAGATTAGATTGTATAAATAATATAATTGTAATTATAACAATCATATTGGTAAGAATAATAATGTAAATATTTGTGTCCCAGAAAATGTATTGTGTTATTGGAAGGTCGGATTACACATTTTTTGTGCAAAAAATACAGGCTACTTGCTGATTAGAAAAAGAAAAAAAAATCTTTAAATGTGACATTCTTATCTATCATGATTATTTTATCCTGACAAAGTGTTTGTATTCGTTGGGGTTTTTCCTTAAAACTCCGAGCAAATCAACTATGACCTAGGTAATGTGTTTTGCTCTTCTGACACACTTAGAAATAGAATACCACGTACGCTAATGTTTACATATGCGAAGAGGGATATATTTAAGTGATGTGTCTCCAAGTGAAGAGCAGAAAATGGAGTGGACACTTCCTTTTATAATGACCTAGAACGGAAAGCATACTTTACTTTTCAGTTCCTCAATATCGCTTCGGCCCTGTCATTGTGTCATCGTTCATACGACGAGCGTTCAGAAATTACAAGAGTTGCGTGTTAAAGGGCCCATCAAAATGTATCGCATTTTCTTGAAATTGAGTAGCAGACAATGTAAGATAAATCACATGATAATGGTAAAGAATGTAAATAGGCAGGACATACAAATTGGGGATTGTTGATTAAAAAAAAAATATAAACACAGTTGTCATTTTGTACACCGTGCGACTGCTTTACATCCTTCTCTCGCCGCCATCTCTCAGTTCTTGTGCTAAATCAGTTCACAATGAGTTTGATCAGCCTATCAGCTGAAGTTGATCTCTGATTTTTGTAAATTAGGATTCTTGTTGCTAGTCTTGCGTAGCTTATGACCAGCTTGGTGAAACACCCCCCGGAGTGATAAATCTTAAGACAGGGTATTTAACTCGTTCGCAGGAAGCGGTGAGGAAGGTAGGCTATATATATATACGTATATATATATAAACTAGACCACATAGACGGGTAAGTGGCTAAGGCGACCCCGATCCGACTGACCGTCAGATTGACAAATATTCGACACTATACCAATTATAATTTCCTTTGTTGGGTGCAGGTGGGTTTTGAACAATGACAAGAAGTGTCGAGAATTTGTCAATATGACGGTCAGTCGAATCGGGGTCACCTGAGCCACTAACCCGTCTCTGTGGTCTAGTGGTTAAGGCACCGGCATTCAAAGCTGGGGGCCCGGGTTCGATTCCTGGCAGAGACATTTTTTCGACATCACCAATTGTTCCAAAGGGTAGATAGCTCTAGGGAACCCTGATTTAAGCTACGCCTACCATTGTTCTCTTCATCCATTTCTTTCACAAAATATTTAAATAAAAGGGTTGCCAAAGCTGTTGTATATGTATCATTTCTTACATTTATATACTTTCTCCCATACGTGTACTGCATCAAAGTGATAGCTTTGATCCAGCTGAGGCATGGCGGCTTGTCATTGTTCAAAACCCACCTGCACCCAACAAAGGAAATTATAATTGGTATAGTGTCGAGAATTTGTCAATCTGACGGTCAGTCGCATCGGGGTCGCCTTAGCCACCAACCCGTCTCTGTGGTCTAGTGGTTAAGGCACCGGCGTTCAAAGCTGGGGGCCCGGATTCGATTCCCGGCAGAAACATTTTTTTTCGACATCACCGATTGTTCCAAAGGGTAGATAGCTCTGGGGAACCTTGATTTAATCTACGCCTACCATTGTTCTCTTCACTCATTTCTTTCACAATATATATATTTATATTTATATTACGTATATTAGTCATGTGAATAAAACATACACTTTACTGACATGTTATTGTCCTGATGCTTTTGGAAACAGGGTGTCAGTCCAGGACGGTGGGGCTATGTTCAAACAGTTAGAATTGAATGACCCAAAAGAGGCACTTTGGTGATGAAAAGGGGAACCCAAGCCCCCCCCCCCCCCCCTCTTCAATAACATGTATGTATGGAAGTGAGGGAGAGAGACGCGTACTTGCACACACACAACTCTGAAACAAGCATACACAAAACCTATTTAGATCTATATATCTCCATATATGTATACCTAGTTCTTCCTCCATTACTCACATACCTACAAACACACACACACATTTATATACAAACGACACATACTAAATAACTCACAAATGCACACGTGTAGGTGACAATATGATAAGCAATGAAAATATAACTAGGTGTACTATGTAATGAGGAGGAAGAGGAAGAACAATCGAAAGTGTTGAATCAAGTGAGAGAAAGGATAAAGACAGAAGGAGAGGAAGGGGGTGATGTAAGATATAGGGGATGGAAGAGAGAATGAGAGAGAGAGAGAGAGAGAGAGAGAGAGAATGAGAGAGAGAGAGAAAGAGAGAGAGAGAGAGAGAGAGAGAGAGAGAGAGGGAGAGAGAGAAAGTTAATGGCAACATGAGTGAGGGAGTGGTAGAAAGAGCTATGAGTTATATCGGCCTACAAGATCTATTATGCCCTATTCTGACAAAAGGAAATAACTAACAAAAGATGTTTTTATTGTAAATGAGCAAAGTGTGTATTCTAATTGCATTGGCATCAGTGCAAAACCACATCATGTTAGATTGAATATCTCACAGCAAGATAAATATTTCTGGTCCAGATTTTGGCCGTATGTATGGAATGCTGGGTGCAATATAAGAATACCAATAACCCAGATTTCAGTGATTTGTCACTTGCTTCCTTTTGTCAGTGTAGGGTAGATTTACACTTAATGTATTTGTACTGTTCATACTTTTCTGTTCCCACCTGTAATGAGATTTCTCTCGTAGTGTTCATTGAACGTACGACAGATAACTCCCTTTCTGGCAGAGGTTGGAACGCCGCCATCTTAACGACGGTAACCAGGATACAAGCTAACACTTCATGATGTTCAGGATGAGTGGAGCACGATTTTTGCCCATATTTAGATATTTTCATTGCATGAGATATAGACCATGTTTCATATAGAATGAAGACATCTGCGTTGCATGACAATGTAAAATAAGGATGTAATTGTAATTTTGGAACAGGTATCTAGTTCCCAACGTATTAGTCACATTAGTACAGAAAATAAACATTCTGAAAGGATAGTATCAATAACAACATTGTCAGGCTGCATGTAAGAAATATTGAGAAAGATGGGGGGAAAGTGTTAGCTCCTCCATGCTGAAATAAACTGAAATAAAAGACTAGAGTTAAAAACTATCTCCGCCAGGTATCGAACCACATGACTTATATCACAGGTAGTAACCACAAATCCTATAGAGCAACAATTTGTCTGGCAAAGAAAGGGTTAATGAATATATACGGAGAGGAATGGAGAATGTGGGGATAGATCAATAATCAGGGGATAGATAGTGGAGGGACGAAGTAAAGAAATGTGATTATTAATATATTAACATGAATGAGAGAGAGATAATGAGGGGGAGAGAGGGAGAGAGAGAGAAAGAGAGAGAGAAGGAAGGGAACACAAATGAAAATACGAAGGGTTTATTTGTACAGGCAAACGTATTAAACGAGAATGGGAGGGACAGAGAGATATGTCGTGTGAGAGAGAAGCGGATAGGAGAAAGACAGAGAGAGAGGGAAAGAGAGAGGGAGAGAGAGAGAGAGAGAGAGAGAGAGGCAAAATGTTAGAGAGAAATACCAAAGAAAAGTGAGGTTAGGGGGTAACAGTGGAGGGATGATGTACAGAAATATGGTTATTAATATATTAACATGAGAGAGAAAGAGAGAGAGGGAAAGAAAGAGATAGAGAGAGCGAGAGAGAGAGAGAGAGAGAGAGGCAAAATGTTAGAGAGAAATACCAAAGAAAAGTGAGGTTAGTGGGTAACAGTGGAGGGATGAAGTACAGAAATATGGTTATTAATATATTAACATGAGAGAGAAAGAGAGAGAGGGAAAGAAAGAGATAGAGAGAGCGAGAGAGAGAGAGAGAGAGAGAGAGAGGCAAAATGTTAGAGAGAAATACCAAAGAAAAGTGAGGTTAGGGGGTAACAGTGGAGGGATGATGTACAGAAATATGGTTATTAATATATTAACATGAGAGAGAAAGAGAGAGAGGGAAAGAAAGAGATAGAGAGAGCGAGAGAGAGAGAGAGCGAGAGAGAGAGCGAGAGAGAGAGAGCGGCAAAGTATTAGAGAGAAATACCAAAGAAGTGGGTTGTAAAGTGAGGTTAGGGAAAATAGCAATTCATGGAATTATTTTGTACAACATATGGGAGAGCAACTCACACGTGACGTCACAAAAAAAATAAAACCAAATCACTTTCTTTTCCTCTGACCGATTTTGGTCAAACCTTCAATAATAGGTTTGTTTTCCATGTGTCTCCTTTTATTGAAACCAAACAAATTTTAAGGCTGAATCATGCCTTTAAGACATTCTCGGTTTGGGGAGACTTTTCCCAGTCTTTAGCAGGTCTTGGGGACGTCCTCAAGACGTCGCTGAGACTAACAATGCCCGTGACTGAGGACAAGTCTCCGAAACCAAGGATACTGAGGAGAAAGTCGCATTGTATATATGCATTTCTAGGTGTAGGTTAATATAGACAGAACAAAGTCGCAGCGATGTCGCCTTTGATAGTGAGAGCGCACGCCGTTTCCGGTCTCGTTAGTTGATGCGTCATCTCCGTCAGTGAGATAGGCCCTTACTATGATATTGCACATTCCGCTGACTTTGAAACAGACTGATTCTTTTAGGAGGAAGTAGCGCAAAATAGTGGAGAACCGCGCGCAAAAAGAAAAAAAAACATTTGATCGATTCAAAGTAAACAGTCCAATTGGCAGTAACTCGACTCAGAGTGTTGAATATAACGGAACGTACTTTGTTTGTATCTGGGAGGACACACATTTACGAAGGAGATATTACTCCCAATATTCCCGATAAGGAAGACGCATTTTGGAAACCATGTGTGCGGGACGCTGATTGCGACAATAATTGCAATCGTCTAAAGATGGGCGCATTACTAGCTTTCATTATTGTGCTTGCAGCCACCGGAGGTATGTATGAGTTTCAATTCCAAATTGAACCCTCCTCCCAGAAGGAGGTACAAGTGTGTGGGGTGTGGGTGGTGGTAGTGTCATATTTTCGGTCAGAGGTCAAAAACAGTATTTGATATCAATGAATAACTGTGTCAATTCTACTCTTTTACATGCATCATTTGACGTAATGTGTTTGACATTATCATTTATGTACACATTGGCAAGTATCTATTTCGTATGGCATTACTTTTTAGTAAGCCATTATTAAATTGTCCTGACTTGGATTGAGTCAGGCATAGAGCAGTTGAGTCTGATGTCTTGAGATGAGTGGCAAAAAACAGAGGGAGAATGAGAAGTTACATAGTAATCTTGCTTAACAAATTTACCAATAATATTACTTTTTAAAGGGGATATGATATCGCGTGTTTGTATGGTCCTGTACATGTGTGTCTGTGTTTGTGCCTGCCCATATTTGCCAGTGTGTGTGTATATGTGTGTGTGTGTACGCAAATGTTTTTGCATGTGCATCTGTGCGTAAAGTAACAATAGTTGTCAAAAAAGTCCGGAAAACCCAGAAGGTGAACGTGCTACTAATACGATGAAAAAATTAAAAAAGTGGAGAAATCTTCAGCCCTAGGTCAGCGGGCCAAACAAAAAAGTTTTTCTTTATTACTGTCTAGGGAGATAATAAGCTAGGGTATCGCCTGTTCTCTATTTTACCTGATCGATTACGTGTACATGTAAATGAAATCTCTTTACGGTATGGTGACCCTTCACTCTTAACTTGCCGGGGGTAAAACCCCTCTAGTTGCGACAGCGGCACGTTACCACTTAGTCGCAAAAATGTGACAGCAGCAGGTAAAGAGTTAAGAAGGTAAGAAAATATAATTGTGTAAATACCACCAAGAATGGAATAAAATAATATACACAGCTTCCCTCACAATACAAGAATTAAGAAATGGCATTTGCAGAATTATGATTGGTCGCTAGATTTCGAGTAAGTTTTGGACGGGGCCAAAATCTAGGAGCCTGGTGCCTAAGGCCACAATTGCACATATCGTGGCTATCGGTGGTTTGCGCAATGCCCCTCACACCGACGTTGGCCGGTGCAATTTTATTAATGCACGATATGGTCGCTACGAAACGGGGGCGTTTCAAACGTAAAGAAGGATAGTTGTTCACTTTTCAAAAAAAGGTTCATGAAGCTTTAACTGTAGAATTGTTATATTTAGGTTGAACTGCTGATTCGTGTCGAGTTTCATGCCTTTCGTAAAAGACAACACTTCCTTTAATGATGTGTTATCACTTTATTATGATCCATCGATAAAGTATAATTTCAATTGGGTACTTTGCTACTCCATGTTTTTTTTTTTCATTTAGCCCTCTATAGGCTATTATATTGAATTAAATAAATGTGAAATATATATTGAGTTAAATAAATATTTCACAACGTAGGAAAATATTTGTTTTTTTACACTCAAATGAAATACAATAAATCACATTCTCTCTTTAGGTTTTAAACAAAGATTTAAGTCACTGCCGTTTTAAAAGCAACAAATTTGCTATGTTTACTTGAAATAAAATCAATATATCTCTCATCTACACGATATTTAATAACTTTTTCCTTTATGGTACTAGAAATATGATTTTCTATCATTAAGCTTTTGTACGAGCAGTTGTTAATTGATCAATACCACTACCATGCAATCTAAGGCATCATTTCTCTTGTCTTCAAAGCCAAAAAATATATTTCGTAAATTAAACTGTATCTGTACTAAATAACCTTTATTTATCCATTTTGATGTTTCCTTCCAAATTGATTTACTGTTTTCACAGTCGTAAAAGAAATATACAATGTCTTTCACCTCATTTTTACAAAACGAACAGGTTTAATTATTATTTTCATCTTATACAGTTGCTTATTCAAGAACAAAATCTTGTTTATTATACTGAAAATATCTGGAATAAATCGAAATATCATAATATGACATTTATGCATAAATGAATCAGTGCTGTCATATAAATTTCTTTCCCATTTAAACATACTGAGGATACACATCTTATTTTTCCAATCAGAGATTTGTAGATGTATCGACATCCTTGTAGGTCATATACAAGTGGTTTTATATGTGACGGCATCAATGTACTTTCTATATTGTTTTCACATTTTCAATATGAATCTTATACTGACACTTTATCACTTGACTTATAGAATAGTAAGACAATGAATTCAGTTTCAAGCAAAATGTTTATTCACATTCTCTACGAGTTAACAAATTCCCCTTAATATCAATAAAGTCATTGATACATCTGATGACTTTTTCGTACCAAGATCTAAAAAATAAAGATTTTTTCACAATTTGGATAGAACTATTTATCCACAATGGATAGGTTAACCAATCATCTACCTCTGCTTGACACAGAAAAGACAAAACATAGAATACATCTTTCCAAAATAGATTGGCAACTTCATGGGGTAATGTTAAAAATATTCATCACCAAACCCTACTACAAATGGTTTTCTTAAAAACAACTGGATGGAATTATTAACATCATTACATGTACCTAACAGCAATCTTTGAATCAACGCAAGATTAAATGACATACTAAAAAACTCGAGATCTGGCATTTTAAGACCCCCTGTCATAATCCTGTCATAATTATAATCAGATATTTTATCAATATCAACATGAAAGTCAGTACCAAGGTAACAAAAATAATCATTATGGACAAAATTCACTTGCCTTCCTTTTAATCTTATATCTTCAATATTGCAATGCAATTTGGCACCAATCCAAATTACATTTGTTTTCTGCATAACAATCTTAAGCCTTCTACAATTTCCCAAAGAATTCAAAATGTGAAGTAAATTTCGGAAACTGGCAGCTAAAAACAATACTGTATCATCGGCATACTGAACGATCCTGAATTATTTTGGGG
Organism: Arbacia lixula; assembly: GCA_963669155.1. NCBI lineage: Eukaryota > Metazoa > Echinodermata > Echinoidea > Arbacioida > Arbaciidae > Arbacia > Arbacia lixula. The sequence goes on along the minus strand of OZ022586.1, from coordinate 14,895,538 downwards.
AGGGGGGAGACTTGCGTGGTGTAGATTATTTAGAGGTTTTCGGTCTTTTTAGATAGAGTGCTGTTCTTGTGGGGTACGTGTTAACTTCGTAGTAATGATTAAACAGATCGCACAAGTTGGATGCTAGTTGTGCGTCTTAAACACTTGCCCATGGCCGAGCATTGTTGAGTCATGGTAATGTATGTCACTTTGAACAATGCCAGATGACATGCAGCTCTATGGAATTGTAGTGCATCACTTGTGTACATTTGGGGGTACCATGCACAAATGACAAATGAAGTGATGTTACAGACAGAATAGGTGAGCAACAAACCATGTGCAGTACATGATAATCATGATAATATAATTGCAACATTTTTTTAAGATACTGAAACTTTGTTTATGGCTTCTTGGATACGGACATTCCAGGAAAATTAGCTGTCTTCGTGTACTCCCAAAAACCTAGTGTGTTCAAGCATTAATGATATGATTATGCACACTGATTTCCTAATCATTGACATGAAATCCTTTGTTTATAGTACGGATCCTTTCTGTGCATGTTTGAAAGGTGACCGATAATTTTTTGACAAGAAACCACTGGCAATTCTTCTTCTTCTTCTTCTTCTTTCAGTAATGTGCTGCTTCATTCCTGAAGATTACGCACTGTGATGGCTGTTGACGTTCACATTTACAACTGAATGAAAAAAAAATTCTCGATATAATTATGTCGTGGGGGATGTTTTTTTAATTTAGCACATGCATTCTTATCATAGCCAGGGAACCGGTGATTCTCTAAAATCACTCACCGTTTTATCGCAATCAAAGAAGGAAGTAATTCACCTTCATCTCATCCGGATTTGATGGGAAAAAAACATTGGGAGGACACATTTGACTATTGAGGCCAGCCTTGTTAATTTCCACTGGATAGTCGAAATGTAACGACATAATTTACGGGGTTCACTCACCGTGTCCCAATATTGGCTGGGCCCAAGAGGTGCGGGACTTGATCGCTGCTGGGGATTAAACTCCTCACCCGCTCCCTTGTACTAGTCTTTTGCCCACTCAACCCCCTCACGCAACATGTGTGAACACAATGAATAGCCTTAGTACCAGGCAGCAATCATTCAACACCCTTAATCGTGATTATGGTAGCTTGGCCGATGGCAAAGTAATCATTTGTCCTCGTTCACGCAAAAAAATACACAGTCATGTTCTACTTGGTCCATGATTTGGGTATGTACGTGTAGAAATTAACAAATAATCCTAGTAAGCCTATACATGTACTTTAATGTAATTCATAAGAAATGTCGGCATGTGATAGGACATTCACAAGTTTGAATGGATACTTCATCTTGACAAACTATTTCATAACAAAGTATTTCATATGTCTGCTTCCTACAGTGGACTGCCAGATCTGTTCCATTACTAGTGACAATGACTTCCAAGGGTCAACATACGAGTTCCATCATGGTGGAGATGGCTACAAGTCGTTTGATGACGTCAGGACGTACTGCCAAGGTCAGGGCGGGGACATCGTGGTTATTACATCAGAGGCACAACAGGTAAGCCCACTATAATATAACGAATGTAAAGACACTGTTACCAAATGAACAATTTTTACTTAATTAAGTTTGGTGTTTAAACAAATACGTTATATTCAATTACTTTCATTTTTTTCTGTGAGTCAATATCCCACTGGAAAGAAAAGGCCATTAGTAATATGCATTAATAGCAAGATGTATTAACATTTATCACTTGTTACCAAAATATTTCTTGAATAATGATGTTCAAAATCAGCAGTATGCACGGCTTACATGTATTTTGAACCAATGAAAAGATGTAAATTTCAAAGAAAAGTAATAATTTGCACAGTTAAAACTTAATATGTATATAACAAAAAAAAAATCTCAGTACTGATTATCCCCGCCTCCAGAATATCCTCCAACTCAGGATTCTTCTTGTGACATCATCAAAGGAAGAAATTAGCAGGATAATAGACAGAATTTATGGACAAACTGAACGTTGCAATGACTACCTGCAAGTGCTTATAATAGCATCACGTGTTTATACAATGCACTTCTTTCCTTGGCATAACTAGCACATTTCTGACATAACAAACGATTATTCCCACATGAAATGTTGTTAGATGGTATTGTGTGAAGACATGTGATGCTTTTGTGGGCAGGTGGAGGTAGTTATTGCAATGTTTAGTTTCTGCATAAATTCTGTCTATTATCGTGCTAATTTCTACATTTGATGATGTCACAAGAAGAATCTTGAGTTGAAGGATACTCTGGAGGCGGGGCTTATCAGTGCTGAGAAAAAAAAAAGAAAAATTAAATAAACTGAAAAACAAACACGTTGATAATGTGTACGGACGAGGGCCATATAAATACTAGCCCAACACTCATATTTTTTATTAGTTAGTTTTCGTATGCTAAAAATATAAATATGTTGATGAGGATGGTAAATATGAAACACAAGAAGTGCAAATAAAGGAAACGGTGAATGCTAATCGTATGATTAAACATTTCCATTTCAATTGACATGCCTGAATTTGAAAAATAAAGCCTGAGCACCTGCCTATCCCGGATGGAAAAGTGGATAGGAAGGATATTAAAGAACGAATTAATCACGTTTCGTCCGTCGTGTTGTATCCGCTTTGATATTTGAAAACGAATCAGATGATAAAAAAATATCAAAATTGAGTGGGAAAACCTATACCAATCTTAATTGTTTTTAAGTGTTTTAATAAAATGAAGTAGCCCTACTAGGATGATGAGGAATTATCTGTAAGATAGATTATGAAATAAAACCACTTGATATGTGGTTACACATGCACCCTCTTCAATTTTCAATTGCGATTTGTTTTAAAAAGAGGACATGAGGGGGTTAAGGGGTAACAATGGCCCTATAAGGCAAACACAACATCTCCCCCCACCCCCCCCCCCCCCCAACACACACATATATACCCCTTAGCCAACAAAAAATGAACACATGTTGATGCCGCATTAAAGTTGAATAACAGATGTCAGCATTCATGCTACATTTTGTAAAAAAAAAAAATGGAACAGGATTTTTTTTTGATAGATGAACGGAGAAAGATCTAAGAACCTGCATTGTCCCATGGACCTATCATGGATGGACTGCGCTCGGATAGACTTTCTTTGATCTATATTGGACGCCACCTCATAAAAATTCAAGACATTCAGGTGTTTCAAACAATACGCTGGTTTGAGAAATATATATGTCAACCGTTCAGCCTTCGCTGGGAGTTCATAGCTGATCTTGTTGCACACACTGGAAATTAGCGTGGGGGTGAGCGAAGAGAATTTTTGATAAAATTGGAGCAAGAATTTGTCCGTAACTTTTTCGGACATCTCCGCACATGAAATCCAGGCTGTTTCCATGGAAGGTGAAGCACTCAATAAACGATTTACAAGATATTTGTAAGGAAATACGATTGCCCAATGTGCGATATGGAGGCATTTCTGTGACATGTTCTCGACAGTATTCTCGATTTATCAAGAAAAAAAACCCCGAAGCAACAATATAATTTGAAATTCACAGAATCGTATCATTTATACGATGTTCTACTACTGCGCAGCACTTCAGTACATGAAGTGGTTCTGAAATATTCTGCGCATACAGAATATATATTCGCCTTAATGCAATGTGCTTTCACTCTTCGTGCTGACTCCAGTTCTAACACCTTCCTGATTCCCCGCGCCTTGTAAAATTTCAATCTAATTTAATGAGTTTCAAACTGTCAAAAATCGAGCGAGAAAGCTTATCAGTGCTTTCCTCGTTTTCAGTAAATGGAGCATTACAGAGGCGAAGACAATAACAAAACGGTGCAAGTTTATTCAATTTCAGATGAATTCCAACAACCAATGATGTGCATCATAGGAAATACAACTCACTATGTTCAGGGGGTAGAAAAGGTGGTAAAGGGGAGGGGGTGCATCTGACCTTAGCCGCATTACCACTGAATATTTTGGCATCTGTAGGCCTACATATACTAATCCTGTATCGCAAGGTTTCTCTGGCACAGAAGATCCATATTAAACAACGACTATTTTTCTCCGTTGTTCTTTCCTGTTCGAGGTCGGCAAGGAGAGCTAACGGAAATATGGCTAGTGTTGTGTAATGCGGGTTGTTGTTGCGGGATCAACTATTAATGCCAATAGTTTGCTTAATTCTGAGTTAAACTTGAAAAAGGACTCGTGGACTCGGGGTACATTGCATTTTAATACATTTAATATCTAAAAACTCTAATCAATAACTCTGTGATGAATACATCTGGTGAATCTTCTGAAATAACTCCGCTAAAATAACTATGGAACTATTGTCTGCTGAAATAACTCAGGAATCAATTCTGGAAATGCTTCAAACTCTGTGAGCTCTCTGAATATATACCCTTCCTGTCTCAAGTTTGAAGTAAACAATTATAGTGAAATTCATACAGGTCAGTTTCTTTGATGCATGATGATCTCACAGAAACTGGACCTTACCTACGTCATCCTAAATTCCAGTAAATGTTATTCATGCTAGCTCCATCAACCCGAGGGTCAGCTATAACCTTGAGGGTAATTCGGCTTCTGGAAAGTGGTCATTAACGTGGAAAAATTATTTGGGCGGGGGAGCGATAAAAGGACTTATATCACATAACATTAGATATGAATTCGATAGCGAAAGATTGTTCATACTGGCTATCATTTCTACGTTCTAGAAGAAGGAGACCATAACTGTTTAAAGTACGAAGAATCCTGCTTAGAAACTTGGTAGACCCTTCGTACGTCAACAAATTAAATGTTGTAAAACCACGGGAAATGGATGAAAATTTTGTACAAGAGCTTCCCTTCCACTAATAAAACTAAAGACTGAATATGAACGGAATTATCTTTATTGCTAGATTGCGAGTAGATTTTGGGTGGGTCGTTTAAAAAGTAGTGATCTCTGTATCGGATACCGTAACAGTGCACATCACGGCCCTCTCCGCTCTGCAGTGATACGATTAGGCGAGGAGCGCACCGCCGAGCTATACACTGTGCGTCGCAGTATGGTATAAATGAATGTAGACTATGGTCGCTATGAAATGGAGCATTTCAAACCTAAACAAGGATGTTTTTTTTCTCAATTTTCCCGATAAGGATCGTGAAGGTAGGGTATACCCCTGATTTCTGCCGGGTTTCATGACTATTGACAATGGGCTACCCTGTGTTTATGGAACCACCTGCTCAGAGAGACCACGATAATCTGAAAAACACATTTATTGTTCATGTTTATAGAAAAATAAAAAAAATGTAAAAAAGCAGCCTGTACAAATCAGACCACCTGCTGATGATGACCACATATTCTGTATCCTCTGAGCCGTCTTTCTATGCAGGTTTCATTGTATTGGTAAATATATTTTGTTCTCTGAAACATGAGGGATTTATGTCAACAAGCTATAACTATCATCGCGTCTTATTGCGTGGAATGAATATCTCACTACTATGGGTAGACAAAACAAGACGAAGTTTGTTAGCACGAAATGCAAGAGGGGAAGGGTTAACCGTCAGACATGTCAGATGTATCAAGCAAATAATTCGTTTGAATATAGGAGACGATGTAATTCCCAGCACCACCTACTCCCGTCGGTTCCGCCGCCCTGGTCATGCTGGTCATCATACACTATGCGTGCGTTTAGTCATGTTAGAAAGTTGAGCAACAGCTCTTTCACAGTTTGGACAAATGTCAAACTGCAAGCAACAACCCCTAACACTAGCCTACGCATGCCCTAATAGCACAACTGATACGATAGAACTGAGGTCGAAGAAGGACATGTACTCAATCATAAGTCATTGAAGGGAATGTGATAAACGGAGGTTACAGGCATAGGTGTCGATTTCTTGTAATGATCGGAAGCGTGGAGACTTGTGTTGAGAGTCCACAGTGTGGGAGCACGGGGGTAGGGAAGGGGTACACATGATTATTTTCAATACTAGTCATTGTGTTATTGATTTCGTTAATAATATGTTTACCCAATTGTAATAATTAGATTTCATTCTTTGTGTGCAATATGCAGACATTTATAGCAAACAAGCTAGACAGGGAAGGTCTACACCAAGTACGCTATCGCTACACCAATTACAAGGGAGAACATGTACACGTTTACTTTACCGCTTTTTACTGGATCGGACTACATGACCCGGATGGCAATGGAACTTACACATGGACCGATGGACAGCCAATGCAGTGAGTTGATTGTGTTGTAAAGAAGCAATGAAGGCAAGGAAAAGGGTTGGTTCTGAGAAAAAAAACACATTGGTCCTAACTTCTAGACACTACAGCAATGGTAAACATCCAAACGTATCACCCTAATCACCGTTACTTTCAAAATATAGTGGAAACAGTACCAATACAAATTAACTTGGATTAGCTTATGAATATAATATTCATCATTATAAGCAACCGTGTTAAAGGCATGTAATTTACTTTTATAAATATATTTCTTTACAACCATTTTGTTAAATGTCAACACACCACTCTAGGTTCCCCATATACCATTGGCCTTGAATTGAGCCTTGTGTGTGTGTGTGTGTGTTTTCTTTTCGTCGAATTCGAGCATGAATATTAGGAATTACTCCATCACCGGATGGACAGGCACTATGTGTGGTGAATGTGCAATCGTATGATATGTCTCTATTAATAAGCCCATGTCGTTTCAGATTCACAAACTGGGCGAGTGGTACACATGGTGGCAAATGTGTGGCCATCCTCGCTCATCCGCGGTCAGGTCGTACTTTTTACGATAACGATGGCAAATGGGAACAGCGGAATTGCAGTCTACGTCACCGTTTCATTTGTCAAATAGGCCCACCGAATCGTCGTAAGTATATTCGTTATAATCATACCCCTTCATCCTCTCAAAATACTGACAGAAAGGATGTTGTTCTACCGTCATTAGACACACTCTCCAATGATGAATATAAAATATACTGTCAAGGTGTTCTAGAACGCAGTGGGATTTTATTTGCCCCCCCCCCCCTCCCCTCCTAGGCGCACCTAACGTATCAACTCAACTTCTAAATAACAAAGGCGTCAGAACGATGACTAAACTAATGAAAGAGGGTGGTTATTGGTAACAAAAACACTCCACAAAAACACATCTACATTCGTTCGTGTGCGCTTCCACATACATTCAGGCATATATCTACGTATCATAAAACCCCTTAAGGTGCTACATGTAAGCAAAACATATTACCAAGTTGAGATTGGTTTAACTACAACAATAGCTGGGAGATTGAAAATGTGATTGATAACATACCGCTGTGCCCTATACACGTCATCACAACGGTTAAACGCAATCCTCAATGCAACTGACTTATAATGTAGAGTCCTTGGAAATTTGCTTTCATTCATTTTGTGCTGTAACCCCATTATTATCCTAGGTTCAAGGCTGTGGAATGCATGGATTAACCGAGTCTGTTAAACAAATGTCTGGTAACAAAGACTACACCCTGCCCCCACTTGTTGTCTTTAGTAATTCAATGCGTGTGGGTGTTATTAGCTGTGTGGCTATGTACAAACGATCGAATTACCTTTTTTTTATATTCTTGTGGAAAGATAGGACAGAAATTAGACAATCACTCAAAGAAGTAGATTTCTTGTGGTTTAATTCATAATAAACAAAAGGTTACATCACGCAGGATGTATGTTCATATGATGATAATATATGATATAATAAACGGAATCACGAAACAAATCGGGTAATTAAGAATGCTCACGATCGATGCTGATGATGATGAACGAGCAGCGGCAAGTCGTGTCACTCGTGGATGACGACAGTCGACGATGACGACGATGGACGAGCAGCGGTAAGCCGTGTCACTCGTGGATGACGACAGTCGACGATGACGACGATGGACGAGCAGCGGTAAGCCGTGTCACTCGTGGATGACGACGGTCGACGATGACGACGATGGACGAGCAGCGGCAAGTCGTGCCACTCGGTGGATGACGACGGTCGACGATGACGACGATGGACGAGCAGCGGTAAGCCGTGCCACTCGGTGGATGACGACTATCGCCGATGATGAATGAGCAGCGGTGAATCGTGCCGCTCCGTGAATGCCGACAGGGTAGAACGGTTGAATGTCTGTTTGGCTATGTCGGGCCTAGCTGTCAAAAGTGGTTCGAAACGTGCTCCGGAGAGAAACTATGTTTCTTATTGAAACTCAAAAATGGAGCAGAACGCACTGTATTCGGTCGAACTGGGAATTATTTCCCACTAGGCACTGACAAGTAAAATCAATCGTCGTACCGATTATGGTTCACGCGTGGTTCTCCATGCAGGGCTACTGCACCCGTACGCGGGAAGGTGTCGGTCGTCAACGGAAGATGGAAAGGGAAGAGCTAGATTTTCAATCAACATTTTCCTTAAATAGGATTCAACGGGCTGCGGTCGGGATTCGCCGGCTACAGCAGCGTCCAATTAGCGTACGATAATTGCCCGCCTTTATGCAAATTAGGATCCTAGAACAGCCGGGAAACTGCGGGCGCGAAAGTAGATTCCAGCAACCATGGTGATATACAAACAATATATAAATAACGTACGACGCCATCTACGATCCAAAATAATCATACGATATGCAATTTAGTGCTGCTACAACGAACCCCCCTGTAGACCCGAGCTTGCGTAAGCATCCGAGGGGCGATAACAATGTAGAAGGCATAAAATGACAAAAGAAGGTATGAACCGCGACAAATCTTCTTAAAACCAAATGCAAGAAACGACAGTTAAGACAATAAGATACTACCACATGATTAGGTAAGTCTATCGAAAGATTAGCACACATTAATCGCTAAAGACAGAAAATATCAAACTACGTCAAAGCATATCCGAAAAATCTAAATATAATACTGTGCCCAAGTATGCTGAAGGCTCCGAAACAAACTGGCACATGATGGAAGTACAAAAACTCAGGTCAAAAAGCATGCGTAGTCACAAATAAAAATGACAAGTTATATTTGTGTTACTATAGTATAAAACATGACATATGAAATATGACAGTATCGAACGGTCTGTAACAGATATGACATACGTACGTCAGACTATATTGTGACACAAAATAGCTTACACGTGGTATAAAGACCTAACAAGCGAGTGAGTGCACCTGAACACGCATAATGTGTGCGAACGATAGATAGTAAACCACCCCTATCCTACGGCTTGTATAAAGCGCTTGGGCAAATGGACGTGCCGTCCTGAACGTGTGACGCGCGCAGGTACTGACGCGCTGTGCTTTGGGGCGGCATCCACAGTGCGGGATGGGGATAGGGGGACTGAGGCGGGAGGGCGTAACGAAGCGTGCCGAGCGTCGTCAGCGTGCGTTGCTGAAACAGGGCGCTTAACGTTAGCAGGTGCCTCGCAAGGGTCATCAAGGAAAGCGGGCTTGAGACGGTCGATGCTGACGCTGACAGCCTTGTCGTTTTGACTGAGCACATAGTACTTGGGTGAGCGGCGCATAACCTAGAACGGGCCTTTGTACGGGGGCTGAAGAGGCTTGCGCACGGTGTCGTCGCGGACAAAAACGTGGCTGCTTGCGTCGAGCGACCGGTGGACAAAACTGGGTTTGGATTGCGGGCGCGTTGCAGTGGGCGCAAGGGCAGACATATGTCGGGTAAGGCGCTGCGCGTAATCTGCCGGATCGGGCACATGCAAATTCACTGGCGCTACCATCTGCCCGGGCAAACGGAGTGCTGTGCCGTACACTAGCTCCGAAGAAGCGCAACCCAGATCCTCCTTGACCGAAGCTCGTATGCCTAACAAGACAAGAGGGAGGTACTCGCGCCAACGATCAGGGGCATGTTTGGCTTTCAACGACGCCTTCAGCTGGCGGTGGAATCGTTCCACCATGCCGTTAGCCTGAGGGTGATACGCGGTAGTGGCGATGTGGCGAGAACCTAACAGGGCAGCCAGCGCGGCAAACAACGTGGACTGAAATTGTCTGCCTCGGTCATGCGTTATGGTAGCCGGCGCACCAAACCGGGAAACCCGATGTTCCACTAAGGCTGTGGCGACAGTCTCTGCGGTCGCGTCTGGTATAGGGATGGCTTCGGGCCACCTCGTGAAACGATCAATGATCGTCAACATGTACACTGCGCCTTTCGAGGGGGGCAAGGGACCAACGAGGTCGATATGAATGTGCGCAAATCGTGCGTCCGGGTGGGCGAATGTGCCAAGGGGTGCATGAACGTGACGCTGCACCTTGGCGCGCTGACAATGTACGCATGTGCGCGCCCAGTCTCGCACATCGATGTTAACACCAGGCCACACAAAGCGGGCGGTTAACAGCTCACGAAAATATCACAACACAAATGGCGCGGGAATAGGTAGGCTCAATCACTCAACGGATAAATCAGACTCAAGCAAAAAGAGACAAACAGTTGTCTATTGTGTCTTACAAAAAAAATCACCGAGACATTAGCGGGGTAAGTACGAAACTTATATCAACTTACACAAGACAAGTATTAATCATTATGGCAAAAGAATACAAGTTATCAATCCAAAACAAAGGAGAATGAATTAAGACTAATGCAGAATCGTGATAATTAGAAAATATTACGTTTAGAGCGCAAGAACAAGATAATTATTTGTATAAACTGGAGCAAGAAACTACACTTTAAATTAAACTGGCCTTCAATCCACAAAGAAATTCGGGGTCACCAATTTAGTAATGCAATGCGTGTGGGTGTTATTAGCTGTGTGGCTATGTACAAACGATCAAATTACATTTTTTTATATTCTTGTGGAAAGATAGGACAGAAATTAGACAATCACTCAAAGAAGTAGATTTCTTGTGGTTTAATTCATAATAAACAAAAGGTTACATCACGCAGGATGTATGTTCATATGATGATAATATATGATATAATAAACGGAATCACGAAACAAATCGGGTAATTAAGAATGCTCACGATCGATGCTGATGATGATGAACGAGCAGCGGCAAGTCGTGTCACTCGTGGATGACGACGGTCGACGATGACGACGATGGACGAGCAGCGGTAAGCCGTGTCACTCGTGGATGACGGCGGTCGACGATGACGACGATGGACGAGCAGCGGCAAGTCGTGCCACTCGGTGGATGACGACGGTCGACGATGACGACGATGGACGAGCAGCGGTAAGCCGTGCCACTCGGTGGATGACGACTATCGCCGATGATGAATGAGCAGCGGTGAATCGTGCCGCTCCGTGAATGCCGACAGGGTAGAACGGTTGAATGTCTGTTTGGCTATGTCGGGCCTAGCTGTCAAAAGTGGTTCGAAACGTGCTCCGGAGAGAAACTATGTTTCTTATTGAAACTCAAAAATGGAGCAGAACGCACTGTATTCGGTCGAACTGGGAATTATTTCCCACTAGGCACTGACAAGTAAAATCAATCGTCGTACCGATTATGGTTCACGCGTGGCTCTCCATGCAGGGCTACTGCACCCGTACGCGTGAAGGTGTCGGTCGTCAACGGAAGATGGAAAGGGAAGAGCTAGATTTTCAATCAACATTTTCCTTAAATAGGATTCAACGGGCTGCGGTCGGGATTCGCCGGCTACAGCAGCGTCCAATTAGCGTACGATAATTGCCCGCCTTTATGCAAATTAGGATCCTAGAACAGCCGGGAAACTGCGGGCGCGAAAGTAGATTCCAGCAACCATGGTGATATACAAACAATATATAAATAACGTACGACGCCATCTACGATCCAAAATAATCATACAATATGCAATTTAGTGCTGCTACATGTCCAACAAGTGTGGGCAGTACATAGTCTTTGTTGCGAGAGATAGTTGTTAACAGACCCATTTAGTTCATGCACTCTATAGACTTTAACCTAGTCTAGTCCATGATTTATAACAACAGTGAAAAGTCGGTGTAAAACAAAATTGATGAAAAAGTAGTGAATCAAAAATAGTTCGTTGTTACTTGCTCTTCCGATAAAATCAAATGATCGATCATTGAAAATGATTGGGGAAAGTATGGAAACTAGGGAACATTGAATATGATATAACTTTAAGGTACTTGACCCCATTTGCTATTTAAAGTGCATGATTTCTGGACTTTATGTTCAAAAAGGTATATTCAATTCGTGCTTAGATCAAAACGTGATTCTACACTAGATGTAGTACTTTAAAGTTCATAACCTTTCTGTAAGCAATCGATGTTTTGGGCTTTACGATCACTTCTGCAATTCATTTGCTTCCCTGTTTTTTCACCACTCAAGCATGTTCAAGCGAGGAATACCTAGCAGACCATCCCTCCTTAACCCTAATCAGGCCGGGCTTTTTAAACTGTTCTGTGGCCAGGGGGGGGGGGGGGGGGGGGTTGATTCAACACCCCCCCCCCTTGAGATTTCGGCCATCGGTCGCGCGATTGCCACAAAATGGCACGCACGATACCTGTGTCATAATCTACAAGATTATTTTGTTATATTTTTCAAAATTGTTAATTAATAATTTTAATTAATTAATTATGCACATTTAGCCCACAATTATATAAAGCACTAAATAAAAACATTTATCGTCTAATATTTCGTTTGTATATCTCTTATAATATGTTTAACAATTGGTCATCAAAAAAACTGTGTTCATTCATTTTAATTCTTATGTATTTGATTGTTTTTGGAATTTCTTATGCATTTCTTTGTTTTTTTATTGAAAATTGTCGCTGACTGCTTTTCAGCCATGATTAGCATCAAATTAATCAATGAAAATTGTCAAATGGAAAAATGATTAGGCTTTTATGAGTTTTATGAACGAGCACTGTTTGCTATAGGAAATGCACACAAAATTGCAAAATTTTGCACGTTTTGGGATGACAAGCATTACGAAAATGGGCGTGGCTCCGTAATGGTATGCATGGATGTCGCGAATTGGGTCTCAAAAGATGCGCAAGACTTGAAAGAAAAAAGTCAAAAAGTGTCGCGATGAGTCGTATTTGCGTTGCGGCATTATTGCACGAAACATCGAGGGGGGGGGGGGGTGATTCAACCTCCCCCCCCCCCCCCCGGCCGTTTTAGGGTTAATACGCGCTTTAATTTGTTGCGTGAGTTCAAATGGCTGGGAGAACACAAAATTCCCTCTTTGTCTTTGATTAGTTTTCCACTTTTATCTTAATCAGTATAATGAAAATGCAGGTAGGTAATAACACTCTGTTCACACTAATTACACATGCATTTTTGTTTTGGTAATAATAGAAAGGCTTTTCGTGCACAGTATTTGCATTTCTCCCTGCTTGTCTTTGCAGTATCTCAGTCACAGCCGCATTGTTCCTGGCAGTTGTTTGGTGACTCCTACTACAGATTCGTTGGAGGAACGAGGAAAAATTTTACAAACGCGCGAAAGCACTGCAATGCTGAAGGTGGAGACCTAGCGGTCATCAGATCGGCTGATCTCAATGTACGTTTTTATTTCTTGACGATGACGCATAGTATTTGTTAACCCTCTAAGAGACCGTAGATGCATGAAATGTGCAATAAGTCAATGGGCTTTTCCTGACTTGGTACTGAGAGGGATAGACCTTATATGTTATGAAATATATTTGACATTGATCCATCCCAAACTTTAAATGCGCAAGATTTTAACTGATTCACGTTTAAGGCAAGACTTGCATTTTTTCCAAGATATAGGATGTTTTGTATGAGATATTCATAAAATGTGTCTCCCATTCATCATGTACATAATAGATGGAACCCGAATGATAACCATTCAAAGAGATGCTAGAGTGCCTTGGAGAGTACACCATCCTTTAGACACCATCCTGTAGTTCTATATGCAAATGATGTGTGCACTAAATTGTGAGAGGACATGTGCGTCCCTGAACAATAATCTAGCATAGTTAAAAAAAAAAAAAAAAAACAGGTTGAAGTTGACTACTGAGAGGAACGTTCTTACTGAATATTTGTTTCTATCAGATGAAATATGCCTTTGATAAAAGAAAGATATTTACTTGAAATGTCACTTTGTAAACACATCATTGACCATTGTGTATAACACCTGTAAATCCGCCAGCAACTGCCATCACAATGTCATTAATAACGCATGATACTCGAGTACTCGAGTGCAATGCGCGAAAGAATGTCCAATCGGCGTGATACTTTGTATTCAGTGTACCCTCGTATACTTGCAGACACACTTTACTGCTTTCATAACACCACCATTATCAAGAAGTCAATGCTACTGGATTGGATTGCGGAAGAGAGAACTAGAAAATACAACTTGGATAGATGGAACCCCGCTGAATGGCAGGTACACGCATGTACTAGGTGTTAAAAAACTGTTGACACTTTTGAAAGTATACTACAAAAATAATTTACCACTCGAATCAAGCTGAAATTGACACACTATAAGTCAATGGATTTTTAAAAAATCGAAGCGCGTTTCGTGACATTTCATCAATCATTTTTTTTGTAATGATCGTTGGAATATTGTATGAGACCAATTGTAATTTTGGACAAATTTTGACCTAAAATGTGTGAGCATTAAATAATCAATTCAGAACACATCATTGACCATTGTGTATAACACCTGTAAATCCGCCAGCAACTGCCATCACAATGTCAGTAATAACGCACGATACTTATATCAGAAACGGCGTTGGCGTTGAGGGTTGACATGTGTGATGCACAATGATCATTGTTGTGTTTAGAATTAATCATCTGATTCACGCAATTTTTCTGATCAAAATTTGTCAAAAAATTAAAATCTCATTAGATATTCACATGATATTTTTAGATTGTTAAATTGTTAAAATATCACAAATCCTGCTTCTAAAACAGTTGACATTCCCTGAATTCATGTTGTGTCAATTCCAGCTTGATTCGACTCATAACTTATTCTTCATCATTTCCCAAATTGTCAACAGTTTTTTTCAAAACACATAAGACAACGCAGTTTAATGGGCCGCTCCTTGCAGTTGCAATTCTCTCACTAATTTGTAAATAAGATTAGGCATACCATACTTTCAGAACATGAGTTGTATATTTATCAAATTGTACTCTCATATGTGTTCATATGTGCTGAATACTAATGAAGTCAATTATTCTTTTAATACAAAATGTGATTTTTCTTTTGTTAACATAATGTAACAAAACGACATAAATGACGTCCCAAGCTCTGCTTCCGTTCAACTTCCTCCTGTATATCACAAGATATTTATCAAACCAGGCAATTATTGTCCTCTGCCCTTGCCATTTGGATTATCTTATCATTATCGTTGTTTGCCAAAACGTTTTATATCACATTTTGAATATAGGAGTGACTTCAGCCATGATATTCGGATGGGCATAGCGTGAATTGGACATTATATGTCGTTGACATGCGATGGGCCTAAATGGCCTACTAATGCGATCGGAGGTGTTGCTAACGCTTATTCTTCCGGTATCATGTTATAACTCAAACAAATTATAATATTTCTTCTTATAGTACTCCTTAGACTGCTCGTAGTTATAGTGTTTCTACTCCTACGAATACTACTTCTACTGTTACTACTACGACTACTACTCCTACAATTACCATTTGTTGTAGCCTTCTGCTAGTAGTGTTTCATCAAGTGAAATCTTAATGGACATGACTTCGAAGGACATAATTTACCTCATAATAAACGAATAACTATTCATTTTTTCAAATATAAGATGGGTCGCGAACCACGAGTCTCGTCTGATTTCGCAATCAATAAACAGTGTTAAGTTGTTTTTCAAATAATTGTTATGGTGCCTAGATGACCTTTGACCTCATCATCCTCATCAGCACACATGTGTTATCACCAAAGGATCATTTGTACTAAGTGTGATCACAATTGATGCAGAAATAAAGAAATGAGAGCAAGTCAAACGAAAACTTTAACATCTTTGTAACAGACCAACAGACTAACAGAAAAAGTGATTACTAGGTCTCTGCCGAACCTTGTTCAGGCGAGACAAAATCGGAATGTTGACCACAGCTCAGCAAGATGAACTTGGGCTCAATACTCCCTTAAAAAGATTATCTCAATCATTGCAGTGACGCAATTTGGGCAACCAATGCGACGAACAATGACGAACACGGCTGTGCATGTCTGTTGTCATACAACGACACAGACAATTACCAGAGGCATGGAAGATGGAACAATACACAATGCTCCACGATGAACCCTTTCATCTGTCAACGAGATCGACGTGAGTATATCAGATCAACATTTCAACATAGTTTGTTCTCAATTGAATTTGGAACATATATTGTCTTCCTTCATAATCGTATTAACCATACAGACAAAACAAATTTGAATTCGTAACATCAAGTGGTGTATCAAGTGGTGTATTACATTTAGAATAATGCTAATAACTCACTTGCAATTGCACACATGTGGAATAAATAATGATGAGGGCGGCAAGGATCCTTTAAGCAAAGGCTGTTGGCAAATATTCCTTTAATGTAATGAAATTACACAACAGAGTGACTGTTAAAGTTGAACAACCTTTCCCCTCGCCGTGTGCTCGTGTCCTAATATCGCTCGTAACCTCTATGGGAATGTCAGTAGAGCTGGTTTTCCACAGTTCACATGGTAAATAATTTCCGTTATTATCTCCGAGGATTCTTCCAATAGTGTTTGTGTAAGGTCATGACATGTAGTGGATACTTTCATGTTACATAGCCTAGTTTTTGTATGTAAACCCGCGGAAACTAATACGGATGTCATAACCACATCTTTAGGGCAACTGTAACTGGTGTCATTATGACGAAAAATTGGTGAGTCTTATATATTAGTCGTTAGTATAAGCTAAGTAAAGCACATGCGTGGTTTAATAAGATAAATTCTGAAAGTAGCGTGTACTTGTTTTTCTACCTTGACGCACAGTTTTACAGGGTAAGTGGACTCAGCTGGGAAACAACCAGTATATGGTGACATCGCACACATCGACGTACCCGGATGCACGGGAATACTGCAATCAGTTAGGAGGAACTCTAGCACAACCCAAAACACAACAGATCCAGGTGCAGTTACTTTCTTGTGACGTCTATTAGCTCCCGCTCCTATGAAAAGTGTTTTAGTTTTCTTAATTTCCTCATTCTGTGGCAAACCAAATGCTGCTCTATATTAGTTATATGTATGATTGGTTCCAGTTTTGTCAGTGGCACATAAAGAGGAGATTACCAGTCATTCGGTATCCGCATCCCTTCTAATGACCAAGACAAGGTCTTTGATTTTTTTTTTCTGAATTATTTTACTATGAACCACTTTTGACTTAGCCGCAGTGAAACACTTGTCACTGCATGAAGCTAAGTAAAAACGTGTTTTAGCATAACCTACGCGTTGCAACGATAATTAAGACAAGTGATGTGTTTTTTCCTAGTTTAGTGAAGTACATTCTCTGGCTGATTGTGAGAGATACAATGCCGAACTACGCGTACATATATGTACGAACAATGTTAACGATGTTTCTTGCGACCATTCCTCAGGACCTGCTGGTGAAGCTTGGGAGTAGTGGTGACGTCTGGATCGGACTTGATGATCTCGACAAAGAAGGAGTTTTCAGATGGGCAGACGGGACGTTATTAAATATGACAGGGTAAGCGCGCTAGGGATATAATGTACCGTTCACCTTAATCTACACCTCTCGTACACTCCTATATGGGGAGAAGCAAGGCAGTATGCATGTATTGACATACATGACTTTGTGTGCGCGCACGTGTGTGTGGTTGCTTGTGTGTTGAGAGAAGGAGAGTGATCGGGGCTTCTTCACTGAAGCTTTGAATCATGATTCGGATAGAGAAATATTGTGGATGGGCAAATTGACAGATACTCCATAGTCCAGTCACTGCAATAATATTCTTCCAGTACAAATATCACAGCTGGGTCTGAATAGAAGTACCTCTAAGCGTTTTTGTTTGCATCACAAAATTGCCTCAAGAGTATGTGGATTTCTAAAACTGAGACTGCTTAACCGAAAGGAAATGTGGGGCCTGACATGGTATCAGGATACTAAAAAGTACCGCGACACGTTTACGAGGAAAAACTATATCGTGCTACACAAAATTCTTTCTTTTAAAGATAGATCCTGTTATATTTACCCTATTCTTTCAGGATTAAAATGAATGTATCTTCCCTATCTATGTGTTCTAATCTGCTATAGGTATGCCGCGTGGGCATCTGATAATCCACACATCAATGACGGTGGAAACAAGGACTGTGTGATGGTCGACTCTAATTGCTGGAATGATAGCCTATGCAACGAGACATTCAAAGCAGCATGCGAGCGATCACGAGGTATGCCTTTAGCCTAGATACAAACTAAGATATTTTTATGATTAAACATAAAATAAATGTTCAGTTAACCATTGTTAGCATTTCTATGATATATGCTGAATGTATACGTGATAGAAGAGGAAGAGAGAGGATCTCAAAGAAAAGCAACACAGAAGAAACGAGTATCACTTAAGATTTCAGCCATGGGCCTTTACAAAAAAATAGTATTGATTGAGCAGAATTAAATTTCTACATGAATGTCTCTGTATCATGAAACAGTTCTCTGTCTAAAGGCAGTAAATCAGAAAAAGACCGCAAATTAATTCGCAAAAAACATAATTGACCTTTATAGGCGCAAGGAAAAACAAGTTGAAATGATTCCTTTATAGACAGCGTGATACAAGCTTAGATTATTCCAATCTTTACTGTACTCATATTAAAAACCGATGGCCGAGATGATACGTTATACTTTTCAACTCCGGTGTTTAAATTCCAATGAATTGCGATGAATATTGAATTCGTGTACGAACTCGGAATATCTAAGCAAATGACCTTCCCGCTCTAGGAATTGAGTAAAACTAATAATACCTTTGTTTATCCAAACCAATTTAAAGATAATAGATCTATTGAACTTGATACGTGAATTATTCGAAATAATTTGGTTATGTATAAACCCTATAGGAGGGTTTTCTGTTAAAGATCATTCACATCAAGATGGTAAATTTTCTTGTTTAAAAATAAAGTTGCCCAAAGGGATAAGTTCTCTTTGCGACCGTATTCATATAGTTCTTTTGAAATGTTCTGGGCCTCTCGCGCTCCCTACCTCTCTCGCACTCCTTTTCTCTCTCTTAATCCAACCTCTTCTTGTCACGTGTTGAAATGTGTGTTTACTGTATGTGATTGTGTATTTGATTGTAATGTTTTATACTTTATATTTAATATATTTAATCAATTTTATTATTTCCACGTTATCCTATGTTGCAATGCCCCCAATCATAATACGACTCGATTCTTAGTGGTCCTTGCTATTATATTAGTTGATACATATGTATGTTTGCATGATGTTTGAAATAGATTATATGAAAGAATGAACAAAATGCCATGCGGCCTCATTATTTCATACTCCTCAAGAATGTCACAACAATGTACATGAAAATAGCATTGGATGGTGTAAACAATTGTTATTTTACACTTAATAGTCAGTTAAATCCCATTTCCTCTTCCTGTTCCTCTCCCGCTCCCTGTCCTTTCTCTGGAGAGGTTTCGTATTAATCTCGATGCATTTGTATTCGGTACATTCAGTCCCCATTGACTGTCCTGCTGGGCGCTTTGGCGCTGACTGCACCGAGTACTGCAATTGTCCTGATGGTGGATCGTGTGACAAAGACTCGGGCTATTGCGCATCGTCTGATGGGGAATGCCAAACCGGATTCATCCACAACTCCGCAATTTATCCAGAAAGCTGTAGCGATTGTAAGAACTCCTGTTAATATGCAGAATAAATGTTTGAAATGTCATTGTTAAAGTAGTGCATCGTGGATTGTAAAATGCATATCTCAGTAGAAGGAGCTTTGAAATGATTTTCTTACATGAATCATTAGGGCTATTGGTATACATTGGAAGAAGGACCAACCTTTTTCATGCTTCTATAAAAGACATATAAAGACATTTAATCGAATCGAATTTCAAATATTTTTTTCCCTATCTATATGTTTTAAACATATAATTTGTATATTTCATTTTTTTTTATTTTTTCAAACTCTTTTGAAACTTACGCGAAATAGGCGAAATTAAACAAATGTACGTGATTATCATCACATACTTTGAATACGCGCCAGTAATAAAGCTATTATTGACAACATAGATATGTTGCTTTTTTAAATTGTGTCTACCTACATGACAGGTGTAATCCGAAATCCTGCGATTATTTTTGTTGAAGGAAACTTCGCAAATCTCCCGTTTATGAGTTGAGATATTTTGTCGGCGGTGCGCTTTACTTCATCTTCCCTGATCGTCTCTATTTAGATACAGGATGCTTTGCTTCCTGTTCAGAAACCTGTCATTGCTGGGGAGGATTTGATGACTGTAACCTGATCAATGGAGAGTGCGTCTCCTCTAGATATGGTAGATGTCACCAACGATGGATGGGAGAGAACTGTCAGACAGGTAGATTATAACGAATCTCAAAACCACATCTTTTCAATTGTCAGTGATACATATACCTCACAATTTTGGATTTAAAATAATCATTAACCAGAGAAAATGTACTATAGTACGTATTTTTGAATGAGGGTGTGTGTGTGCGGTTTTTTTTTTTTTGGGGGGGGGGGGGGCTGTAAATATGCTGTAAATATTCACCCAAGTACGAGGTCACATAATTCAATATGAACAATATCTTTTTTTAAGTTTAACAAAAAAAGCTGTCAAATGTCGCTTTCATTCTCTAACCATCGCATTTTATAGCCATCTCAAGTGACCTTTCCGCAATCAAGAATTGGTAATATCCCTAAAATATTTTTCGATTGATCTAACTCCCCATTCTCCTTGCAGGATATTGATTACACAAGTCTGCTTTGAATTGTTTTGCTGATGGGTTTCAAACATGTTTAATGTACAAATAATGCACAGTTTTGAGTGAGTTGTGTGTTAATTCAATGGAATATATTGATCTCTTTATAGAATGGCAAGGGTTAACCAGTCTTAACATTCTTGGAAACATGAACGCAAGTTTTGAAATCTCACTTTTTAAGTTTCATCAGTAAAATCTGTTCAGTTAGATATTCCTTGATGATCATTTCCTAATATGTATATTTCTAATTAAAACTGGTAGGTTTCATGTATATTAATGTATTCTATAATTCAGCATTTTGTCTGAAGCAAATACCTATTTTGATCTTACAGACCGCTTCCACACCGTATCATCAAAGTCAAACCCTGGGACGGCAGCATTTTCATGTGCCGTGTCGAGTAGCGATGATCTCTTATCTGCTGAGGACATCAAGGCTGTCGTTGGAGGTTTCTCAAGCAACATGACGGCCTCTCACCATGCTCACAACAGTTCTGACCATCAGAATTTGACTCGCAACAACACATTTTTTATTGAAAATGTAGAGGACGCAAACAGCATTTATTGTTTCATCGGAGATCCTTCAAATGGCACGGGATTTGCTTTCGTCAAGCTACCTAATCGAACGTTCTATGGTACGTGGTTAGTTTACGCTCGTTATGAACACATTCGATGTGGATATATCGTAGTATTGCGGATGTGAACTGCATGCAACTAAGTTGCAAACCCCGCCATGACACATGTGTCATTCAGCCATGTACTTAATCAATATTGCTGCTCTCCCTTCATTGCCCTTTGGGATTATAGGTGGTGTACCTGATATCAGGTTAACGATTATGGAAATGATTTTGGGTCAGCGACGATAGGCGATGAAGATTACCCAGAGAATGAAGTTGGTGCACATAATGTATAAGGGATATGTCCCTGTGACCAGAACTATGATCGTAACATCTCTCACAATCCAGTCCATGAAGTGCTTTGGACGTGTCCTGTAACATTAAGTATGTTAAGACCATTTGTACTTTATCTCAATGATTATATATGTTGTTCTTTATAGTGCTACCATCGCATACAGAAACACCTACTGTGAGTGAGTTGGGGCTCACTTATGCTGTCGTGCAATGGAG
Organism: Arbacia lixula; assembly: GCA_963669155.1. Lineage (NCBI taxonomy): Eukaryota > Metazoa > Echinodermata > Echinoidea > Arbacioida > Arbaciidae > Arbacia > Arbacia lixula. The sequence continues at coordinate 14,873,598 of OZ022586.1, read as the reverse complement.
AGCATGGAACTCGACGGTTGACTCTGGTGACGGACCCATCACTGGTTATAAGATCTACATCCGAAATGACAGCGGTGATCCAAAGGAGATAACAGTTCTGCCCTCTGGAGAGGATCAGACATCAGGAGGTTCCAGAAAGAAGAGGGCAGGCTCTGGCGAGACAAACTCCCCAGCCGATGGCACCGACTTACCTGCTATGCTGGAGTACAACATTACAGGCCTCAGCGAGGGTACGACTTATACCATCCAGCTGGCTGTCATCAGGATAGGGCCTAGAGGGGAGGGAGAGAGGGGCGCACGTGTCAACTTCACGACGAGTAAGTCTGGATTAAATTTATAAAACCATGCACTTGAATCGATTATATAGGACGTACCATGTTACCTCATTGCTGTAATCTAGTCACTTTAGTTGATGTATGGCATGTATGGTGTGCATGTTACGCACGTGACAATCAGTAAATCCAGAAGAAAGGAACTTAATGACTGCTTGTCGATCATTGCTATACAAATAATCACGTAGCATTAACCCTCTCAGTACCAATCCAAAAAGGCTCATTGACTGGTCACACATTTCACGTACCTATGGCACTGAGAGGGTAAAGACACTATTTCGGTAAATTAATGTCCTACCTTTTATTCAATATGCTTACAATTCAATCATGCACAAACATATATTTAAACCAATGGTACTTCAAAATTATAAAACTCTTCATAAGCATGGACGCAGTGTTCCTAAATGTCAGTCTCTTGCATGAGTTGACGGCCGAGCATGATTGCATTTTTCTCCAAACATTTTACTTTAATTCTCACGGCAAATATTCAGAGATTCCTTCAACCACGCCACTACAAACTACAATCCTACGAACTACAGCCTCTCCTCTACTAACTACAACCTCTCAGTTAACCAAACAACCACGTGCCACAGAGGATGTCGCTTCATCGCCTATCGTCCCCGCTGTAGGGGGCCTCTTTGGAGCTGTCATCCTCATCATAGTCATAGTCATCATTCTACTGAGACGGAAAAGGTATGTGAACTCTTGGACGAATTGGTGAACAAAAACATCACTATCCATATCACATAATTACATCACCATTATGACTACTAAATACAAACAGGTGTAATCTGATCTGAAAACAAAGCGAGAGCGCGTTTCCTTCCGTCCGACATGTCCGAAACGTTCACCATTGGCCCTCCCTGTGCCAGCAAAATCCGTCTCGTTGGAATGTGTACGTTATTGGTGAAAACATGCAAACATCGCACATCAAGGGTTTAACATTAATGAAAGTCTCCAGACAAAGGCTCATTAAGCCTCTCAAATGATCAGATTATGGAGATTATAGACAGTTTCTTGTGCATTGTATCCCCGTTGGGTTGTTTTTGACATTAAGTACTGATGTTGTATGATATCGGCAAAGTTAGACTGCTAATAAATTCGTTAGACTTGTCCTTTTCATGTTTTGATGCTCCTTGGTGTGCTTGGATAGCCGGGTAAAATGTATGTTACCCTTGCTAGAAGTGCTGAATGTCTATCTCATAGGGAATTGTCGTATTTTGAATCAAGAATCAAAAGTCGTTATTTGTTTATACTAATTTGCAACGCGGGCAAGCGACTAATGGCCTGGAAACGAATTAGTGTAATTGTAACTATGTCGTATCGCAAAAAGTCAAGAATCAAGGATTTTAAAATCATTCATCCATGGGCTGATACATCGCTACTCTTTCCTGCCTAGCTAAAGGGGACAGAAGGCGGGGGTGTCATGAATCTCTAGTCGAATTATCTCAATAGTTTATGTTGGCTAAAAAAAAATTATATAATACATTCTGTCATCGTTTTAGTGATAATAGCCTTTCCCTTTTAGAAACAAGACATATATGTATCCCAGTTATTTTTTCTTTGTATGTGTACAGAGCTCAACAGGCCAGCGATAAACCCACGCCTGCTTTACATTTCCAGGTGCTAAAAGGTATCCATGATTCAGAAGGTACACAATTTATCGTTTTGTACAATCTAAGCATATGCGTATAGAGAGGAATCAACAAGTTATCAACTTCAAGTATCAAGTTTGATACAGAATGGAAATAAACATTATGAAATCATGAACAGGGCATCGTTTTGCATCGAGTACTTCGTAGGGGATAACGTAATGTTTCATCATCGTATTTTTTTATCATAATATACTGTTCTGAAGGTACTACCGTGGTTAATTCGACTTCTGAAATATGTAAATTGCCTCGGATTACCATCTTTGCCGAAATACTGAGTATGGTTCGGGACCTTGAGGTATTGATTGCTTAGTTCAGGTACTCTATAAGAATTTAGCAGTATCATGTACAATTCACCGTTATCAATCTAGTTAATTTGTATCGAAATTATAATCAGGATTGAAATATTATCAGAAGAGAACAGTCCTACAAACACGCACGCACCCCCTCACCCCCTCCACACACACACACACACACACACACACACACACACACACACACACACACACACACACCCATACACACGGAAACACATCCGCATATCCATAAACAATAGAATGAGACGAATTGAAATTAGTTTGACTTTTCTCCATATTCACTTTTTTCTAATACGCCTTAAGGCTCCTGTACACGCAATTAACACCTAAATTCGCTCGTAGAATTTTGATTACATTCCTACTAAATAACAGGTCAGAGTGATGACTGCGGTAAGAACAAAACACCTGTTCTGGTCAGAGCCTCCCCTGGTCCATCGATGGTACCCAAGCCATCCAAGCGAGGACCTATCCCTGTCGCCGCGTTCCCAAATTTCGTATACAGGCACAGACACACGTCTTTCTTCTCAGAAGAATTCAAGGTACTTTATACCTATACGTCATTGCCTTACCTTCCTGTCTAGATGAATTCCAAACTTTAAAGTCAGTTGGTCGTTTTATTCAACCTTATTGTGTTTTCCTTCTTCTTTCAATCGTTGTCTACAACGTTTCTACTGTTATTATTTGAGGGGGACGTCACACTCGATAATAGTCCCATATAATTAGCAGTATAGCGTTGATAGCAGCTGTGTGTTTTTCATATGCGTACGGGCAGTTCTTGTCAAACTTGCCATAACTCATGGGAACGAAATTGAATTCTGAACGCAAGCTACTTGATAGACAATGATTGTTAATTAGCTCGATGTTACTTTCCTCTTTCTCCTAATATCGACAGACTCTGAACAGCCTGTGCCCGGACCCCCCTGAATCTCTTGTCAAAGCAGGGAAATCGGTGGACAATAGTCACAAGAATCGCTACGGAAACAAAGTCCCTTGTAAGTGGATAAACAAAAAAGCATATGATATGGGATATAGTATATATTTGTTGGTTTTGTTTTGAAGGGAACGTAGCATATAGTAACAAGAATTGTATTTGTAATATGCCTTTCACTTACGTTACAGAACAAGAAACGAAGATAGCATGTAATTTGGAGTGCTACTTCAGTTCACACACAATTATTGCTCCATTCAGAACAGTGTTCATTGGTAAATAATGTTGTCGACAGGGCTATCATGATGGTTAAAATCATTATATGACATTTGATACATCACACACATATTCTACTGAGACGAAAATCAAGGGGAAAAGCGTTACATTAGTGCTCCCCGTCCTTAATTTTGTCACTACTCTATAAAGATCAAAAGTTTGAGCTAGTTTTTAGTTCTTTCCATCAAATGCACTGCTTAATTATTGAATATATCCCCAAGATTTTGAAGGACCAAATTTATTTTTTTCTCTAGTGGACCGCAACCGTGTAATTCTGAAACAGCATGGAAAAAATTACATCAACGCAAGCTTCGTGAAGGTAACAATCATGATGGTTCCAATCTTGTTTAGAAAACTGAAATATATCCTTTATTTGTTTCATGTTATGAATGTTTTACTTATGTATACGTACATTAACATACCATCACGCTCCCTTCGTGTCTGTCACAGAAAATATTGTCATATATATAGATACAATCTAAATTAGGTAACTACATCATCAAATAGCAGACTGATTGAATTGACTGTTTAGATCTATCTTGCAAACATTCCTTTTTTTTTCAATCGCACTCTATGATTGATATTGTGTTGAGTTGCATTGTCATCAATAAATTGATCCCAACGTCGTTATCACCATCATCAGTCCCTTGCCCTGGAGCATGTGGAGTGGCCGTTGGGTCGCTGTTCGTATGGAACTTTGACCTGTTCCTTTTACATTATTTTCTCGATTGCGCGCCAGTGTCTGCGTTTGTGGAAAGCTTCTTGTGTCATTCCTTGACACTGTCAGCCCACATTATTCTCTGCCGTCTGCCTCATGAACACCCGCTATTGGATGTGATGAATACCTTACACTGTCCAAAATGCTGAAATAAAAGATAATGCCTAAAAATTGAACATCAATTCCCAGTCACAGATTTAAATATAGGCTGTGTCTTAACGAGCTCTTTCACTTGGTGAAGACACCTAAACTGACACATTAATCTACGTATGTACTCACTAGATAGACCTCTTACTGCCTACAGCCTACATTCTCTTACCCAACTTATCCACACTACCAATACAATTCACTTATAATCGAAATAGTCCACAATACATACACGAGACATTGACACAATAGGCCATTAGACATGTTAACCTTGGCCAGATGTAAACAAAACCCGTAAATACATCTTCCCACTACAATTCAGCAAACGACTACTCGATCAACCTAATAAGCGAGAACGGCCTTATGCGATGCAAACTCATTCATACACGTTCGTATGTACCGTAGTCTATGTACGTACATGTATTATGTGTAAGGATTTCTCAACACTAGGAATAACAATACAAGGTCATAATCAAAGGCCAAATATTACCAATCCACTCACACTTAATAATTGTATCATGCTCCAAAGTACGCTCTATACATTCATAATCAACCTACACATCAGTGATCATTATAAACGAACGTTATATTGCCGAAACTAGTATAATCAAATTTCTTCCACAAAATGTTAAACTCACCTGCCGGGGAAGCAGAGAAGTGCCGTCACGCGTACTGAAGCACGGACGCCCCCTTTTGTTCCCTGCTATATAGTATATCGCCGTACGCACCCCTCAAATTAACATAAAATTATATCAATTTAAACAGAGCTGCCAAATCTCCCTGGTTTTGCAGGAGACTCCCTGAAAATACATCATTGTTACTGCATTGGATTTCATCACCTCACACAATCTCCCTGACTAGTGATAGATTATTGACATAAGGTTGTATGCATGCATTTGATATAGACATCTCCGTGATTTCTGATGAAATTTCCCAAAATCTTCCTGATTGTTGTTATCTCTTTTAAGATCGTAATAGATGATACACTGAAACATGCCCTAGTGGCCACTTGTATAAAAACGACCGTCTGTCTATACACACTATTTTGGGGGTCTCCCTTGAATAGTGGTTCTCATTGAAACAATCAGAAAGAAACCTGCACAAACAGATCACCTGCTTATAAAGATCAGGCTTTCTTTTCTTTCCTGGGCGGTCTATTCATACATGTATATCTATCCACTGCATTAACCCTTTGTGTGCCAGACAAACTCTTGCTCTATGGGAAGTATGAATTACATTTGGCATTCAAAGAGTTGAGAGTTAAAACAGATCGATTTAAATACACCTTGCACAGGGCGCCCGCTACAGATTCCTGACTACCCAGACGCCAATGCCTACCACAGTAACGGACTTCTGGACCATGATCCTTGACTACGGGCCGTTATGCATTGTCATGTTGAACGACAAGGAGTCGACGGACAAGGTAGAAGTACCTGCTGACCTAGAAGAGTGCTTACACTGTCACAAATGAGTCCAGTTACGTGAAGCAAAGGCATTTCACTGATACCACGAGAGAAAGGAGAGAAGGAGAAAGAGAAAAATAAGAGAGAGAGAGACAGTGAGAGAGAGAGAGAGAAGTGGGAAAGGGAGAGAGAAAGAGAGAGAGAAGCGGGAAAGGGAGAGAGAGAGAGAGTGTGGAGATATACATATCTCTCCCTGATGTGTAGTTTGTGATCGACGCAGTATGAAGACCTCTTTGCGTGAAAACCCCCTGTTTTGTACAATGTTTAGTATATCAATAATTTTGTCAAGATTTATTTCATATGTACTTGATTTGCGACGAAATATAGGCATAATTATATGCTATCTACCAGAGTCCCAAAGATGTACATCCTTTACTACAAAATATAAAACATAGGTATTAAATAAATAAAACTATATGACTAGTTATATTAATATTGTTCATATTTGAACTCTTTGGGCTTATGTTACTAGCAATGGCATATCATCCTTATGAAAATGACACAACCTATCAATATTCGTTGAACAGAGCTATGCACAATACTGGTCTGATGAGGGTCTGGCAACGTTTGGCTCGTACCAGGTATCAGCGACTGTTGACTCTCAACAAAGCGATGTGATCATCAGGACAATGGAAGTCACACACAGTGGTTCCAAGGTAAATCTGTCTTTTCTAGAGCATTCAACGAACTCTTTATTTGTCTTGCCTGTTGTCTCCGTTTGTCTGAAAACAAGTTACAAAACAATTCATGATGATTATTGAGCTCTTTCTTGAGAACACATCACATTGTATGATATGCTAAATGATCTCCTTCATTCAATGCATAACAAGTTCAACGTGTAAACATTTTATTGTGATAGTATCTTCTATGAATAATTGTTTCATACAAACCTTTATTTTTAGTTTTATGTGTGCATAAATTAGAAGATCATACAACACTTGGCACATTTTTCTTTCCTTTGTTGTTTCATACGTAAGTGTTACTGGTCTCTGGAGAAAGTTATGTTATTTTAAAGCTTCAGCAATCCCAAATGCGTTAGTGTTTCCCTCCGTCTGGTAATTTGCGTAACCACCGTCACTTATTCAGCTCGCTCTGTAACCAAAGTGTCCTCATCTTGATACCATTTACAGGCAGGACACAGGCTCACTCACTTTCAGTTGCTCAATTGGCCCAAGAAAGCAGGACATTCTCAGACGTGCGCAAAGGGTCTGTTGAGTGTCATCAAGTCAGTGACGTCATCCATAGACGTGATCGATGACGCTGCCATACTCGTGCACTGCATGTGAGTGTACAATGTCTTATTTATACGATTTCTGCTCTGGAACGCACTGGAACGCACGATACTATTCCGTAATAGAGCACATGAATTAGGATTGTACAAACAGGTTTGTAGTACAAAAAATCTCATTTACCGATATAAAAGCCATTAAGCGTTCATATCTTTACCAATCAGCCATTGTTATTCGTAATATCGTACCACTGATATACCACCACTATTCTATATAATACACAAATTCGGGCAAAAACAGCCAGCCCCTCCCCCCCCCCCCCCCCCCCCCCCTAAGATCTCGACCGTACATCGCGCGATCGCGACGAAAATTGGCACGTAACATGACGTAATCTCCACAATTCAATTGTCAATTTCACCAAAATTATTTAATTTTTTTTATGCTAAATAATGCATACAATCATAATTTTTCGCCAAACCCCCACCCCTCCTTCCAGGCTAGATAGAGTTAAACATTCCCTCGCGTCTCTTGTTGGTATTACAGGAGTGGTGTTGGACGTACGGGAGTGTTCTGTAGCGCTATGGAGTGTATCGCACAGGTGGCTCAAGGCGAGTCCGTCGATGTGTTCCAGACCGTGAAGATGCTCCGAGCTGAACGGACAGGTCTAGTCCAAACGGAGGTGACTATGCCATTGCTTTATTATTTGCAACACCACCATACTGATGCTACTGTGGTTACCGTGAATTCTGAAAACGAATCTAATTCATGACTCGACCCTACGATCCATAACTGTAAACTTTGGATCAAATTTATTTCAGAATGCCACCCCTAACCCTGAATTAGATCAAAACTACTCGCCGTATCCTGCATGGCTACATGCAAATGTACAATACCATATTATGGAAAGACTGCATTAAATGCATTAAAAAGAGATCTTATGCAATCTTGTGTGAAATGCAGATTACTTGCAAAGTGGATGATTTACCTTATGTTGATTGATTGAACCTTATGCCTGTCTGTCCATACTATATATCCTAAATGGGCAAGGAATATCGCACGACTTTGAAAGATATTGTTTAAATTCGGTTACTACAGGACGATTATTCCTTCGTGTATGACGTCTTGTCCGCATACTTGCAAACCAACGACTACGAACAGATCCCGTACGACCGAGAGAAGCACGTGTACACGGAGGCCGTGTCCACAGGCGTGGAGGATGGCGATACGAATCTCTATGAGATCATAGAACGTGATCAGCCGGGACCTGGTGAAGATGGATCGCACGGTCAAATGCCTTCCATGCAGCGAGCCTCGGCGGTACCTCGCGACATGGTGTACGAGAACTCCAGCGTCCAATCTAATAGCCACAGCAGACGACACGATATTGCCACGACTCTGCAGCCGTAAGGGCCTACGCCTAGAAAAGTGACGTCACTTCCTTGTAGAAATCCAATAACCGGGTCCTACGATTCACTCCGTCGCTGAGTCGCACGATTGCTCAGATCGGATCGAGCTGTTCCAATATTTGGAATGACCTCTTTGAAATAAGTCGGTCAAGTCACATACACAAGATACAGATTAAAGCTCATTTAATGTTTAATAGCAAGTGTTATGTATTTAGAGGAGACAATGGAGCTGGGAGTTCATGCAATAAAAGTTCACCTCCAACTTTAGACAGAACAAAAAGGGTTGTCTCCTGTGCAATGCGATCGTGTATTGTGCCCTTGTTTATTTGCTATTTCTAATTTCAGCAATTAAAGTAAAAACTACATTACATTTAATGCGTAAGATGGTCATGTGTGATTGAGCTGTTGTTTCTAAAGTAGAGACGAAGTTGAATTGATAGAGAGAAATTAATTATATCGTCCATGTTGGCGACTCATCTTAAGGATGTCTTGCCCCACCATACCTTACGAAATCTCGTGAATTTGCTACTCGCATGAGCACATACACACTATTTTTTTTGTTTTGGACACAATACTTAACAAACTAATTGTATATTCGCAAATATGCCTACTCGTTTCATTTGATCACTTTCCGGCGTTTCTGATTGATTTGTCATTATGTGATATAAAGCGCACATGTACTGACTATTAATGACGTTATTTACTCTTCCCAATTATTTTCTTATCCCCTTATTTCCTCTTTCTAATATTGTTAATCAATATTTCATGTCTGATATCATACTTCGGTAAGTTCGAAGATTATTTTTTTTTATCTTAATTTTTGTATTTGTTTGTATTTGGAAGTGATTTAATGAAAGGAAATGAAGATTATGGAATGTAAACTAGAATATTGCATTTGTCCACTTCTACGGTAAATTCAGGAATACCATACCAGATATGTACCAAATCACCTAACTACAAGTTTGGGTAATGCAACAGAAATTATCATGAAAGCTTATCAGCTCTATGTATTTCTGTCTTCAAGCCAAGCATCTTTAGATATCTTTAATGCATACATACACAGAGCAAGAAAATACCAGCTTCAATATACAGTATACATTCTTTGATAATCATATATACTCAGAGTTCTCAAGAATAGATATTATGTTGTAAGATAATGTAAAGAAGTGCATGTGATCCAAATGGGAAAGTTGTTGGTGTCACGTGCGTTACAAGGAAACTAGTCTCTCCTTTTGTACATTTTGCACAAAATATAAGCCTATTTAACCCTTACATTACCAGGCCTTAAAAGCCCATTGACGTACAACACATTGTCATCTCAAGGGTAATGAGAGAGTTGATAACAGAAATGCATTATTTTTGAAACTGCAGGTGAGAATATATGACAGGGAGAAATGTGAAAAAGATTATGAGATACGAAATCATGCTGCGCAAATAATTTGTAATTTCTATGATATGATTAGTTTAATCAAGAGCTTAAATCAAACAAACTTTAATGCAAAAGAAACTAGAGTAGATCAGCACAAAGAGGTTCCATAGAATATTACCATCCCGCTAAAATAGAGTTAAGCCCACATTGTTTTTAATCTGCGTGAATCGCTTCATCAATGTATTATTGCGTTGCAATCCTGTGTTGGCGGTTGTAGGATTTTTTTCCATTATCTAATTGGTCTGCGACTGTGCGCTAAAATATATGTGAATACTGTTAACATGCGTTTTGATCTACATGTATGTGGAGGGCCCCGCTCATAAGCAGACTTGCTTCTCGGGGGACCATACCATTATTTATGTGTGTACAAATATTGTATTTCTGTACTTTTTTGTTTTTATAATAGTCGAAATAAAGTGAAAATAGAAAAAAATGAATAAATGAGTAGTATTGCATATGTTGGTGAGTCAGACCGTGATGGTTGGTCATCACACACAGGGACGGGGAATACCCTGGTCAGTGACGGTCAAGTCATGCTTGAATAGAGATAGCGCTGACAGGCTGTCTGTATGCACCTATCTGTATACCTACAGTTGAGGCCAGAAGCTTACATACACCCAGGAAATTCAAAGAAAAGTTGACACAGTGTAACGTGATTAACATATCAATATTTACCGAAATATTTAATGTGTATGTTTGACCCCGGTTTTTTTTAATAACGATTGATCCTTACAAAATATCCTACGCTGTATCATGATTATCTCAGACAATATCAAATGACAGTTAACAGTTTAAACAAACCATATGGTGAACAGCAATCTATGCCAAATATGGAGTTCCCTCATTGAGAATGATTCATAAGCCTGTAAACGACTGATAATATAACTCTTTGCGCAAGGTCAACTGGCTTTTTACTTCCGTTGGGTTAATACTCTCGTTTTGCTATTTTTATGGCCGTTCATGAGTCATCACTTCCGGGGGTGCTGTACTGCCCTATTTTGACAAAATGAAGCAAGTGACAAACCACTGAAATTTGAGTTGTTGTTGTTACATTGTTTCTCTACATACAGGTAAAGTCTAAAAAAAGGAATAATCATCTTGATGTGAGATATTCAGCTTAACATGATGTGGTAGCCTACTGCATTAAGGCTAATGCAAATGCCCAGCTCATTTTGCTCATTTTCAAGAAAATGCTTTTTGGTAACTTGCTTCCTTTTGTCAAAGTTCAAAGTACGGTACTATACGTACTGGGAAAACGCGCGTGTTTTTCTCCAGTTGACTACCTCTATACAAAGCACTCCGTATGCTCGAGTTTATTCATAGATCTGTGTCAGCCTTGGCTCTCACACTGCATACACTGTATGCGTATTGATATTACTCTATTCACAAATCCTTCTACTTAAAATCAGTTGGTGTTTTGAGCAACGAACAGGTTTAAACAAGAGTATAACGGATCGGAAATAACCATTGAAGGCCAATCAACCTCCTTTAGCTCCCTCATCACACTCATGCGTCTTCAAACATAAGCTCAAGAAGAACTGTAGCATCTCGCCTGAACTGGAAAAGGATTTTGCTTTTATAATACCAAACTACGTCAGTCAACGAGCTATTGTCATAGCCGCTTGGACATCTCACTACAGGTACGTAATGCTTTCACAGAAGTCTTTAGTTCTGTAAGCACAATATTGTGTAAGAACCAAATGACGGTGTATGGGTATGTGAATGAGAGGGTTAACAGCAACATTACCACTACTATTTGCCCACGGTCGAGCTTAAGAAATTATGATTGTGAAAGTGCTCAAGGCTTACAACTACGTCTGATCACAAAGACTAGCCTTCCTTCTTTCACTCAGTCCGCCACTGTTCAGACTTGCAGTGTCTGATTTGAGAGAAGAACAAACACCGTAGCCCACTCCCCCCCCCCCCCCCCCATCATTATGAACTTTGTTAAAACTAAGGGCCACCACAGATGACACGATCCGATCAGTCGTACGACTCTGCGACTGGCTGAATCACGAGACCCAGTAATGGGATTTGTGCAAGAGAGTGACGTCACATTTCCAGTTATAGGCCCCTACGACTGCAGAATCGTGGTAAGATCGTGTCGTTTGCGATGGGTTCAACACAGTCCGACCAATGCCTGGTATTTCCCTTAAGAAATTAATTCACAGATAATTGTATTTGTTCGGTTTATTTCATGACAGGTTGAAACGAGTGGTAGATTAAATCGGACATAAATCAGAAATGGCTTCCGTGGACGAAGGCGTGGCTGCACTTGTGGTCGACAACGGGTCGTGGATGGTCAAGGCTGGGTTTGCCGGGGACGATGCACCCCGAGCCGTCTTCCCAACCGTCATTGGCAGACCTCGACATCAGGTACGATCACCGTTTCATTTGATCATGATCGAGGTAGCATGCCCTTTTAAAACTTGAGCATGCTGATTGATTTAGATTGAAGTTCAGAAAAGCCAGCCTGTGTATTGCGGTAGAGAACTGAATTGTTCTAGGTGATAAGGAAACTTTGGACACAAACTAATTTATGAATTGTTACACCTCGAATCAAGCAGACTTTAACAAAAGTATCCGCGTAATCATGTTTGTACAACTTGGTAATCACAATGATGATGCATAATTATTATCAAATAGAGACAGATTGAGAAGAGATTTGAAAAAAAGCAGTTTCGATTCTTGTCCCAATTATTTTAAATAGATTTTCAATACACATTTGTTCTCGTTGCCGAGCCGGCCTAATCTCAGGATGAATCATTTTTGATAGTGAGATACATAGATGGACTGTTTTCAAGATGGTGTAAGTTAAACATTTTTATTTGTGTAGAGTCATACTGTATATTTCTTAAGGGTATTCAGAGAGCGACAGGAATTCAATGAACGATATTTTATTGTCAAAGGAGTAGGATTTCGTTCTAGATAACTGGTTGAAATAGTGATACTCAATTTGTTTTCTCTTCAGGTGCCAATGGTTGTCTTGAAGCTTAAAGACAGCTACATCGGCGAAGAGGCTCAGAGAATGCGAGGAATTCTCTTACTCAAGTACCCGATCGAACACGGCATCGTCACCAACTGGGACCACATGGAGAAGATCTGGCATCACACCTTCCACAACGAGCTCCATGTCGCCCCCGAGGAACGCCCGGTCCTTCTCACCGAGGCCCCGATGAACCCCAAGGCCAACAGGGAAAAGATGACCGAGGTAATCAGTCAAATGCTTTGAAAGTGCTTTTGCACATTGCGTTTATTAGGCAGGAGAGCAACAAACAAAAAACAACGAAAACAATGCAGACTCAGAAAGAAGTTGAGAATAGATATGATCGATGTCACTTATCGCAATGATAAGAAAATCAAATAGTTCAAACATCATCAGAACCAAGTCATTACGACCATAATGATGAATCATTCGGAATAAAAAGAAAAGGCGCCAGGAGAAAAAGAAAATAAATTGAAAAGTATGATGACATTTACACTGCGCATAACGAACACAGATAATTGTTAACACACTATTTCAAACGCATTTTTTCTGCAGATTATGTTCGAGACGTTCAACTCGCCGGCCTTCTACGTAGCGATGCAGCCAGTCATGTCCCTTTACACCTCAGGACAAACAACGGGAATCGTCCTCGATACCGGCTATGACGTCTCACATACCGTACCGATCTGTGGAGGGTACGCCCTCCATCATGGTATTCTCCGCACGGACATCGCTGGACGTGACATCACAGATTACCTGATGAAAATGCTCCTTGAGAGGGGATGCACTTTCTCAAATCGTGAGTTTGTCATGTCTGGCATTTTTCTTGTCTCCTTCCTCCTGCTCACTTTGCTTCTCTTCAATCTAATCATTTTTCCTCAGTTCTTCTTTCTGAACTTTCCTCCTTATGTTTCCAGTTTCATGTCCTCCCTCCATATTTTGTCACCCTCCCCTTTGTTTTTTTTTTTTTTTTTAAATTATATTTTTATTGAAGAATCATCGAGGATTACAATATATACAAACACTTTTTACATGATTAGAAAACAAAATCAATAAGGCAGAATAACAGCAAAATGGTGCATTGATTAAAAGCGAATTTCCGAGACAGAAAAGGATGGCCAGTGATACAGACCTTAGTTTACAAACCTCCAGAAAGTCACTATTTCACTGACATCGAAGACCTACAAAAAACAGGTAAACAACGCGCAGCTATGGCCGGAGTAAACAAAATCGAACGGCAGGGCGATTCATGTAAAAACACAACTTGCCTTCCACCGCCAACACCCAGGCACCCCCCCCCCCCCCCCCACTGTCTCTCTCTCTCTCTCTCTCTCTCTCTCTCTCTCTCTCTCTCTCTCTCGCACTTTCTCCTTTCAACCCCCCCCCCCCCTCCGAGGCATTTCATTTTTTTTATCACTTCTAAGTACCAACCGCACCAACAACATACAGTAAACCAAAAAATCGCTCCAACACTCGACCCCGTTCAGTCCAGCCCATTCAATATGCGAACTCTACAAATACATGTACATTCTAAAAAATTGTTCACCGACCGAAAAAACAATGGTGGGAATTGTAGGTCAGGAGGTCACGCGCAAACGCTCGTTTACTTGAGGTAAACAAGAGTTGACAGACCCTCCCCTTTGTTTTCTATTGTTTTTTGTTGTTGCTTGTCTTCTCTATTTTGTACCGTAAGTTTTAGTGGCAAATCGTAGGGGTGTCTGGTATCACAGTTTGTGATGTCATGATTAATTTATGAAAAAAAAATGAGATCATTTAATGTCATTGTGTTATTATTATCTGTTCATATTCCGGGTTCTTTCAGCCCCCGTACTGTTACTAAAAATCTTGTTGATATTTTTTTTTTCTCTTAGATCCACATGATCGCGAAATCGTCCGCGAAATCAAAGAAAAAGTTTGCTACACTGCTCTCGACTTTGACCAGGAAATGCAGACTGCAGCTTCGTCATCATCCATCGAGAAGAGTTACGAGCTTCCGGACGGCACCGTCATCACCATTGGCAACGAGCGATTCCGTGCCCCCGAGTGCCTCTTCCAGCCTTCCTTCTTGGGTCAAGAACTGGCAGGAATCCACGAGACCACCTTCAATAGCGTCATGAAATGTGACATGGACATCCGCAAGGGCCTGTACGCCAACACCGTCCTCTCCGGCGGCTCCACCATGTTCCCAGGGATTGCCGACAGGATGCAGAAGGAGCTGTCGTCTCTGGCTCCACCCTCCATGAAGATCAAGATCATCGCTCCTCCTGAGAGAAAGCACGCCGCCTGGATTGGGGGCTCCATCTTGGCCTCCCTCTCTTCCTTCCATCAGATGTGGATCAGCAAGCATGAATACGCTGAGTCTGGCCCGGGCATCGTTCACAAGAAGTGCTTCTGAATCTACGATATGGTACCGCGTGCCCTCTCCTTCACCGATGGTACCAATAGATTCCACAAATGTCCCGAATAGGATTATAAAATATCATGTTTATATCCTTCAAGAATAAACTCTTTGTTTTTTAATTGGACTCATATCACCGCTCTTGTGCTATCGTCCATGTTTTCACCGGCTTCTACAACGTTACATATATACGGATCGAAGAGCCATTCATTTGTGGGTTTTTTTTATTTCCTGCGGCTTGGGCAAACCAGGAAGATGTTAGAACTTACTGGAGTCGGCAAGAAGAATACTTTATTCCTACACCAGTCGCGATCATTGATAGCACAATAGAATATTTGACGCATTTGGTTGTTTGATCCAGTGACGACCGCTGCCAAATATGCAAGACGAATTTTGGATGCATTTAGAGGAATATATATTTTGTATGCGCAGAAGATTTCAGAACCACTTCATGAAGTGAAGTGCATGTACAGTTGTAGTAGCCTACATTTTATAAAGATACGATTCTGTGAATTTCATATTATATTGTTGCTTCGTTGTTGTTTTTTTGACAAATCGAGAATAATGTACAAAACATGCAAAACATGTCAGAGAAATGCCTCCATATCGCACATTGGGCAATCATGTTTCCTTAAAAATATCTTGTAAATCGTTTATCGAATGTTTCACCTAACATGAAAACAACCTCAATATCGTGTCCGGAGATGTCCGAGAAAGTTACGGACCAACTTATTGCTACAATTTTATCAAAATTTCCATTTGCTTACCCGGAAACTTATTCACAGTGTGTGTAAAAAGATGAGCTATGAACACCCAGCGAAGGCTGAACGGTTGACATATTTCTCAAACCACATTTTCTTTTGTTATTCAGAGGAAGGCACTGCCTAATTAGAAATACAGCGTATTGTTTGAAACACCTGAATGTCTTGAATTCTTATGAGGCGGCGGTCATCATGGATCAAAGGAGGTCTATCCGAGCGCAGTCCATCCATGCTAGGTCCATGAGCAAACCTACGGAACTTCAAGTTGCGCCGGGAGAAGAGGGGGGGGGGGGGGGGGGGGGCTGGATAGAGATAAGGAAGAGAGGGGAGGGTAAGGAAGAGACGACACACATGTTCACTCTGTATCTATCCCTGTCTACATATCAATCGGCCATTAGCTCTCTTTTAATGGCCCTCTTTTACACTCTCGCTGTTTACATCTGCATCTTTCTCTACTGCTTCATCCTACTCCATTCTAAAGTAGATACAGTATTAGTATTTCCGTCTACAGACTCTCCGCACCAGTTGTTGTATGATATAAATGACTGGCATGTTACAAAATAAATTCACAATGGTCAATGATAAACCAGATAATAACTCAAAATAAAGAGGACTACATGTATTATACAACACCAACTGAAGAGGTCAACCAAGTTACGATAAAGCGGTTACTAGGATGTACAAGACCATGCACGATGTAATCGCTCTCTCTCAGTAGTTTCTCCCTTTTTGTTATTACTAATGCCCACTCTCTCTGTCTACCCTGCCCTCTCTCTTTTTTACTCACCACTTCCATATCTCAATCTATAATGGCGAAGTACACAGTGCGATAGCCCCAATAAAATTAGAACTCTATATTTTATTGACTTAATTGAAAATACAAAGTTTATACACAAACTATCATAATGGTGTAAGCACATTTGTTTATGTATGCACATTATACGCATCATGATGCCACTTCATCTTAAATGAAACTTGGAGAAGCTTAACATTATGATGTTAACACTTAAAAATAACACTTTAAGTAAAACAAATCATTTACCACTATACCCTGTATATAATACTATAATAACGCACTTTTAAGTGTATCTAGAAATGCATTGGAATTTACATCCTCTCTTATTTCAGTAACACAATCTCTTTTACTTCAGTGTCTACACACAATTATGAACTGCATGCATACCTATTCCACCAATACCCTACATAAGCAATGTTTCTTAATATACATTGGACCTTTCTTCCGTACAGAAGTAAGTGACAGTCAGATATCGGTCAACACATGTTTAAGATAACAGGGAATGACTGTTGTACACATAATTCAAGTAAAATGCGTATTCAGTAACACATTTTTACATGATGAATATCACAAACTGTGTATCAAAAGTGGAGATTGATAATCTTCCTTATTTAGTACTGTTAGAAATTCTAAGGTAGAATTGCGTACAAAATGGTGAGCATATTATCAACGTGGGTGAAGGTGATGGGACGAACTATCACTTCCGAGGCGATCTAGATGTAAACGCTATCTTTCCTCAGCTGCGCTTCGGAGAGATACATCCAGATCGCCTCGGTAGTGATAGTTCGTCTCATTGCCTTAAACCAACAGTTGATTATTTGCTTTATATTCCACATCTGAAACCAACTATCTTTACCAAAAATGACAATTTGACGTATAAAAGTAATGTTTACTTCTCTACCTAACCCCGAGCTGCTGCCATGGGGAATCCACGTATCGGACGCGCATTAGGACGCGTTAGTAGGAGCTACTGTTAGTCAAGTGATAGTACATGTGTAACGTGAGGAGTGAAGAGATCAGCCAAAACCAAAAAGTACCTCGAGTGTAACGAACTTTTCTTCTCAGATGGTCAGATGGGCAAAACTACACTTTATCACGTGATCCACTCTTTACCAATCATATAGCAACATTCTTATTATGTGTAATATAATATCACATATTTTTGTTTTTTTAATTTCCATCTCTTTCTCTCTTTCTCCCTCTCGCTTAGAAAAAGTGAAATTAGTAATGTGCATCATAAGCATGGGAAATAATACATGTATTATAAATTGTTTACTCTTTCTTCTATCTTTCACAATATACTCCTCCTCTTTCTTTCTCATCTCTCATTCTACCCCACTCTCTCTCTCCCACTGTCTTTATGACCCCTCTCTCTCTACCAGTTTGCTTTACCCCCCCCCCCCACGTGTCTCTATCTCTCTCTCTCTCTTTCGCCCTCCTTCTCTTTCTCTCTCTCTCTCTCTCCATCTCTCTCTTTCTCCCCTCCTCTGTTTCCAGCTCCTTCTCCCTTTATTCCCCTACCCTGTATATCCTCCTCCATCTCATTCCCACGGCCCCCAAACTCCTTCGTGCAAAGCTGGGTTAGCCAGGACAGTCTGGTTAGGGAAGCGCACCGGTACAGACGTCTTGTAGTAAGCCCTGAGTTTGGCAACCAACTCATCAACCACCTAAAGTACAGACAATGAAAACATGACATGAACAGAATCTGTTATTGTCCCTTCATGTTAATTCACTTCAGTGATAAGAAGGATTACATGATTTTCAATACTCTTTGGAATAACCTTCCTTTTGAACTTCTCTCTAACCTCTGTCACTTTTTTTGCTTCTAGATTAAAAACACACCTCTTCACTCATTAGGTCGATGCAATTTTTGTAAAGTAATTTGTAAACAACCTATTCTTAGTAAATGAAATGTGTAGTTACTAACTACATTTATGTATATGATTTGAATTTCCTCGATACTTTGCTGGATTATGCTTATGAAGGTGAAGTTCATTATTTTGTATAGACTGATGTTACTTTGTAGAGAGCACATTACGTTTTGAATTGTAAAGTGCTTAGAGATTCATATTAGGCCCTATATATATTGAAATTATATTATTATTATTATCATCATTATTAATATAGAGAAATGATAAAGTGTGAATACAATTAACTAGGACTAAATCATCAAGTGCCCCTACCACCATTTGCACTAGAGATACATACACCTTCTATGGCATGATATTGTTTTTGGTTCAGGACAGGATAAAAAGGAAAAATCCAGTTTCAAAATAAGTTGCTCTTAATAGAATTCGAAAAGCGGAGCAAAAAAAAATGAGGAAAATTGAACAACTAATAAGAACGTTATGAATGTTTTAACGATAGGAATTCTTTTATTTTGGGGGCGCAAATTGGCAACTTATTCATTTCAATCTGTTGCTCAGTTAAATTTTCTGGCTTTGGGAACCTCTGGTCCAGGTAGGATGTCAATAGTTGCCATGGAACGCTAATGACCAAAGGGGTGTTGCTTAATTGCGCTCTCTGAGGAATTTGATGTTCGTTCATTCTAATTCATAGCCTGTTGTCTGTTGTTCGTAGAGCATATTACGCAAGAGTCGTGCTGCTTCATATATGAGTGGAAAAAAGCCGGCCCGCAAATAAACACAGTCAGTAAAGAACGGGTTAAGACGGAGAAGGCACTGACCTCGGGGTGTTTAAAGGAGAGGTCGTTCTTCTCACACGGGTCGGCGGTGATATTGAAGAGCCATGTGACCTGGTTGGGGACATTCACAGGCTCTATCGCATGGATGTGCCATTCTGGAGGTGGACTCCATTGGCCGCCACCTGTAGACGATGGTGTAATAGATACAATAGTAATATAACAAGTTCTTTATCTGCACCATTAATGGTGTAAATGGTGCAATTATAGTAATATAAGGAAGTTTTTTTTATGTTCATCATTAGATAATGACTTAGTTGGTGTACTAATAATAAAATGAGATCTTTCTTCATGATTAGATAATGGTGTAATATATGAATTTGCAAGAATAGATAATAGCGTAATAGATGTAATCGTAATATAAGCCAGCTCTTATTTATGCAATTAGATGATGTGAAATATATGTTATAATAGCAATACATGTACAAGCCACTTAATTTTCACACTATTAGATAATCGTGTATTATATGTAATTGTAATATAGCAAGTTCTTACTTAAACCATCAAATAATGGTGTACCAGATAAAGAATACAGTAGAGAATGGTGTAATAAATGCAATAGTAATACAAGCCAGTGCTGATTTACACCATTAGATAATGATGTTATAAATACATATAGGCAAGTTGTCATTCACATATAAACCAGTACCTTTTTACACCATTAGATATTGCGTAATAGACGTGATAGCAATACAAGGCAGTCCATATTTACACCTTTAGATAATAGTGCTTCCAGAATCCCTGATGTATCAAAATTCCTACTAGCAAAGAATACTAACCCGGGGGTATTTCACCAAGCCGTTTGTAAGTTACGAACGACTTTACGAACGACTGGTGATCCGTTCTTGTTCTAAATCAGATTCTCAATGAACAAAATGTGGTATCGCATTTAGTACAAGAACGGGTCACCAGTCTTTCGTAAAGTCGTTCGTAACTTACGAACAGTTTGGTGAAACACCCGCCTGGTCGGCTCCCACGATTGCCAATAGATATTCTTCCATTCTTTACGTCTATATCAGGGGGCCATCGAAGGTATTATCATAGCATTATCACACATGCGATAATTGCCTTACAGGATATCGCACCATTCAAAACATCTGGTAGTAAATGTGTTAACCCTTTGTGTGCCAAACAGAAGAATTCACCGTGGAATTTGGGTGTAAAAGAATCCAGAATGGGTTATTTACCAGGGGAGCCAGTAAGAAGCTTCCAGTCCCCTACCCTGATGGCTGCCCTCATCTGTGTGGAGAACTCATCAGCCACCTCAGGGTACGCCCCATCCAGGGAATAGAGCATATCGGTGGCGGCGTCGTGCCCGTACCCCTGGGCATGATCCGCTCGGATCAACGGGTCGATGTTGTGCAGGAGCTCGGTTCTGGGGGAAGCCGCCCCTTTCCTGGAGGTTATAATAGATTAAAACAAAAGGAGAAACCAAAGGAGTGATATGGAGACCGGGAAAACCTGCCTTGACATATCTAAATAAACTAAGACGAGACATAGGACTGAGAAATGATAGCAATGCAAGACTGTAGAGTAAGGATGACAAATACTGCTGAGATATCAACAATGACCATCAATATGATCAATAATATTAATAAGCACTACCATGACTGATAGCCTTCTTATACTAGTGATAGTTCTAGCTAGTAGCAGCAGTAGTAAACAAATAATCAACGTTGGTGAAGGTGATGGGATGAACTATCACTTCCGAGGCGATCTGGATGTAGCTATCTTTCCGAAGCGCAGCTGAGGAAAGTAGCGTATACCTTCAGATCGCCGAGGAAGTGATAGTTCGTCTCATTGTCTGAAACCAAAAGTTGAGTATTTGATTTATATTCCACATCTGAAACCAACTATCTATACCAAAAATGACAATTTGACGTACAAAAGTAATGTTTACTTCTCTACCTAACCCCGAGCCGCTGCCATGGGGAACACGCGTTAGGATGCGCGTTAATTAGGACGCGCATTATGACGCGCGTTTAATTAGGACGCGTATTATGACGCGCGTTTGGACGCGTTAGTAGGAGCTGATAGTCCGAGTGTAACGCACTTTTATTTCGCGCGTACTCAAAATATTAATCACGCATTACGACTGTGAGGAGTGAAGAGATCAGCGAAACCAAAAAGTACTATCACCTAGAGTGTAACGAACTTTTATTCTCAGGTGATCTGATAGGAAAACCTACGCCTCATCACGTGATCAACTCTTGACCAATCATATAGCAACATTCTTAGTATGTGGAATATAATAGTTATTAACATCTGGCATTTATAGAGTGTACGAACTGTATCCTCTATCCTAAGGTGGTATCCTGAATTTGTTTGTCTTATTTATTATAATGTTGCACCTCTCTGAGATAAGAAAGCGCTAATATTGTTGAAAGTTGTTATTCGAAAAATTGATGTATCCCTATAAGAACTGTATCTGCGTTCGCATGCTATATTACTCCCTTTCATATGACCTGCCATTCTATCTGTGTCAATGAAGCATTTTGGCACAGGCAATACACACAAATCCTATAGAACAGTATTTGGCTGGCACACAAAGGGTTAATAATTTAGGGCAAGGCATCACTCACGAAATGGAGTCCCACAAGTTGTGGCCGTCCAGAGCTATTCCTGCCGTGCTCCCACCAGCCACACCCTCCACCAGCGTCGGGAACCAGTCGCTGATGTGCATGAAGCCATTGCTGACCGAACCCCGGACCTTGGAGGGCACCGAGGGACCGGTCACGAACCCCACACCGTGCACCCCGCCCTCCCACAGCGTGTTCTTCCCTCCTCTGAGAGGCCAGTTGATCCCTTGGGCACCAAGTGAGCCACCATTATCTGCAGAATGAAACAATCTTCAAATTTGCATTGTTCTCCTCTCTCCCTCTTTTAATGTGGGTTGTTTCCTCTTCTTTGTTTTTCTTACGATGTATTATAGATCACAGATATCACTATGTTAAATGCTGGTATATTTTTATTATGAAACTAAGATTTGTGCAGAAATAAACGAAACCGTGGAGAAAATAGTAAAGTAAGAATTATATTGATTCCCCATTCCATAAGTTCCCCATTTCATAAATTGAGGTTAAATATATAACAATTGTACAACTAAAATATTTATTTTGTCAGAGTGAAGTTAGATGAACCAACTGTTTTGAGTTTGCATAAACACCTGTTACAGGCGAAAGAAAAACAAATCATTCTGACCTGTAGTGAAAACCAGCAAAGTTTCCTCCCACAGGCCTGCTTGCTGTAGCGACGCCACGATCTTGCCCACGGCATCGTCCATAGTAGCCACCATGCCCGCTAATGTCGCCCTCGCGGTGTCGTTGAAGTGTGCGTACGGCTTGGCGTACTTCTCCGGCACTTGCAGTGGTCCGTGGACCGATTGTAGGGGTAGATAGAGAAAGAGGGGCTGGAAAAACAGAGGGGAGAAGGTTAGGTTCTAGATATTGCAGATCGGTTACTTGGAGGGGTAGGTACCAGGAACAGAGGTTGCAAAACAGAGAAAGAATAAGGCTATGTGCTTGTGGCCATGTTTTTAGCTATATATGCTCACTCATTTGTCATTTCACTCTTTGCATACCAAGCATATTTTTCAAAGCTTTTGTAAATAAACAAACCTCAAATTTCTATTTCTGTACTCTACATGTACCCTGAAAACTTGGCTAAACCCCTTGTGCACCAGTGAAGCACATTTGCACCAGTGCATGCACACAAATTGATCACTGAAGCATTACGCCAAGCATAGACGAGGTTACTCAGGGAAATCATGTTTCACTCTTAAACATTTCTGATCCAAACTTTAAAAAAGAGTCTAGTACTCTAAGACTAGTCACTGTATTTTTCTCTTTTATCATCACACAGAGCTACAGGACAGATTCATAATGATAGTCTACAGCAGCCAGACCCCTATATTGAAGAGTTTAGCTTGGAAATGCCCTACAGCCTGGAAATCCGGTTAGTTTTTCTTAACCCACCTGACTTGGGTTGTGTTGTTCTATGATCGTCTGAGCGCGCTCAGTGAAGACGAACTGCGAGTAGTTGCCCGTGTACTCCCAGGCGTGCCGATCGTTGTCCATGAAGTCTAGCCCCAGCCAATGGTCCGCCTCAGGGAAGTTAGGGAGACCACCGCTGCGGTAATGGGTCCAGTAGTCCTCCATACCAGACAAGTACCCTGGAGAAAAACAGTTTATATGCCAGATGGTTAGGGGTATTTTTGTCTCACAGTTTAAAACTTATTTAGCACCTATGTGTCATGGTTGTGACTGTGAGCCGTGAATGAAGAGCTGAAGGTCCCAGCTTCAATCCCACCCATGGCATGTGTGTCCTTCAGCAAGATACTTAATCCACATTGCTGCTCTTTACCCTTGAGTATGATTGGGACTAGTAGAAGGTGGACAATTGCATAATGTGTACGACACTTTTTTGTATCCAAAGACTGGGACTAAAATATTCCTCGCAATTCAGTTTCTGGACAATTTGATTCTTATATGAAAAAGCAGATACAATCGAACATGTCTCCACCTGTCTGAAAAGACCCCATAACTTGTTTTATTCATATTCATTAAATGTAACTGCATTGTCAGGTTTCATTGTATATGAAGAACACATATTGGCAAAAGTTTGAAGAAAATTAGACAAAGCATAAGTTATGCATCTTCTGTTCCCATTGAACGCAGTGAACACCAGAAAATTAATTGTTAGATGTTAATAGTAATGATATAAGGTCATGCGGCCTATCTTGTTAAGAGATATGATTGATATTAATCAGTTCTTAATAAGAGAGGGGGCCCAAGTTTTGATTTTCAATACCCCAAGGTTCTATTCCTGCAAGTAGGCCTATTCCTTCAAGAAGTAGGCCTATTCCTTCGGGAAGTAGGCCTACTCCTTCAAGAAGACCACCTGCTCATGCAAACCACATTTCTTTCTTCAGTGGTCTTCACATACAGGTTCCATTGGTTTACATTGAAATCTTTTCATTAGCATGGCTGCAAAGGTGTTGGGCATTTCTGATAAAAACTGATAAATAGAGTCTTAT
This sequence comes from Arbacia lixula, assembly GCA_963669155.1. Lineage (NCBI taxonomy): Eukaryota > Metazoa > Echinodermata > Echinoidea > Arbacioida > Arbaciidae > Arbacia > Arbacia lixula. Next base: position 14,849,024 of record OZ022586.1, on the reverse strand, counting down.
GATATTCTAAGACTAGCCACTTGATCATTCTCCTCGTACCTCTAACTGAGATATCAGTGACATGTTTAGTCTCCTGCAGCCAGACCCCTCAATTGAAGAGTTTGGTGTAGAAATGCCCCATAGCCTAGACACCATGCTTTGCTATACACAAGAACATCTCTCTCATTTCCATTGGCATGAAGATGTGTAGTAAGCTAATATGATTTTTAATGCCTGGTAATGTAAGGGCTAACTCTCTTATTACCATTGGCATGAAGATGTGTAGTAAGCAAGTAGGATTTTCAAGACCTTATAATGTAAGAGTTAACTCTCTCATTACCATTGCCATGAAGCTGTCTAGTAAGCTAATAGGGTTTTCAAGACCTGATGATGCAAGGGTTATGATGAAGTCTCGTCATACCAAAGGAGGAGTCGAAACCCCTCTGGAGGGGCATACACTCCTTCTTGTAGAAGCCCAGGTGCCACTTGCCCACCAGGTGGGTGGCATAGCCAGACTCCTTGAGCTTCTGGGGGAGGGTGACCTCCTCCAGGGGCAAGCAGTTGGGCTGGGTCGGCATGATCACAAAGTGCTGCAACCCCGTGTGGATCTGGGTTTGCAATCAATTGCAAATTTGAAAGACAAATTCAGATTGGTTACTTGTCAGTCTTTTGAACAAAAAGCGCATGCGACAATGGTGTTGATTGGCCATTGCCATTTTGCGACTGATTGCAAACTTTAATGTTACTGGGTCCTGGTCAAAGCAATTCAGGAACAAACAGTCATCAATAGATCAAATGAAGTTTCAAAGGAATTGAAATTGGTGAGACGTACATCACAGGTCCTACCCTCCACCCAACCCCCTCCTCTTAACTCTTTCATACATACAATTCCCATTGAGCAACATTTGACTAGCACTGAAAGGGTTAATGATCACACATTGCTGCATGCCTGCGTAGTCTGATCAAAGCAATCCAGACAGTAATGGTCAAAAAATGATGTTCCAAATTAATAAAAATTAGTTCGACATATATGCCCCCTCCCCCTCCCAATCACCACTCTTTCAGGGGCAGGTAGTTGGGATGGGTCGGCATAATCACAAAGTGCTGCAGCCCCGTGTAGATCTGATCAAATCAATTCGGACTAAGTCAATAGCTTAAAGCTTGCGCAGCACACAGAGCTCATGAAACTTAGCATGAATCAGCAATATACCCCTACGATAACATAGAAATCTCAGTCATAGTATCACACAAGTGAACAACTGTACATGTTTATGTTTGTAATGCACCATTTTGAAATGATCATAGTCTACCTGGTCCAGTGTTAGACCTCTCAGTGGCACACAGCTCACCTCAATGCATCACAGCATGTGATGTGATCTGCTGCGGTTTGAATCTCTAGGCTGCTGGCAGAGCCGCTGAGTTTTGGACGACCCGTTCAAAACTCCACTCAAAACTGAGCGCGAGTAATGTAATTTCACATTTGGCAGCACTCTATTATTGTGAAGGAAATTCTCATATAGTATTGTCTTCCATTTTGTATGACAATAACACACTTTTATTTTTTTTCAACCTGCAAAAGCACTTCCCTACCTTAAAGGTGATATTCATAGAAAATCCAACAATATGAAGATATTCATCTACAGAGAGCTTATAAGCCATACAATGAGCTCGGATGACATTCAAATAATATATCACTTTCCAAAAAGCGAAATATTCTCGGGGACAAATTTGACCTACTGTCATCCGAAACGGCCTTTAGGTCTAACGTAAGAAACGGGAGACGTTATTGTGCATCACACATGCCAATCCGCAGCTCCTTTTCCGACAGAAGCATCAGGCATTGTTAAATGAAACTGTGATGGTAGTTGCTAGTGGATTAACAGGTGTGATACACAATGGTCATTGTGAAGCATATCCCGGCTGTGACGTACACACAACGCCACTTTCCCTTAGGTGATTTCGTAGGTCAGGAAGAGAGTCAATTTAGTGAAATTTGACTTTCATTAAACACATAACTGAACACTTTCATGACATGTTAGCTGCATAAATTGCTTTAATAACTCATTCAATTATAAAATAAACTATATTTATTTGATTTAATTTCCTATGAAAATCACCTTTAAAAAGACTATTTGAAAAGGAATTTTATAAAGTCATATGAACATTCAAAAAAGTTTCCTACCTGTTTTTAGCGTTAGATATACATGATATATGGCACCAGTATGAAATTGAGGGTACCAGCAAGCTCACCTGGTATTTGCCTGTCATGAGCTGACTTCTGCTTGGGGAGCAGATGGGCTGCACGTAGTAGTTCTCCAGCTTTACCCCCTCACTGGCGAGCTTGTCCAAAACAGGAGTCTTGATTGTCGAGTTGTGGTAGCCGATGTCGAACCATCCGTAGTCATCGGCGACCACCAAGACGATGTGAGGGGGCTTGGCCGAGACATGCCCATGTTTGGCCAGAGAGGGAAGTATAACCGATGCGAGGATGAGTTTGGTCAGGCATTGGAGGAGGAGGTGCCAAGTTGACTTCCCAGACAGCATGATTGCAGGCAGTTTATCTGTTGCAAAGGAAAAAAAACAGTAAATGGCACAAGTTATAAGACTAACGTGAAGTAATGTCTCAGCATGTTGGCTGTATGCAAGCAACTTTATTCCGTAAGGCACATCATATTCTCCTTTTATATTCATACTATGAAAAGATAATCCAACTACAGCAACCATCCAAAGTCCTTCTTGTTCTTTATTCCATGTAATGTTGTGTATATTTTGACATGTTTGTTGCCAAAAATCTAGTAGAGCACAGTCAGATGCAGTCTCACTTTAACAATAACAAACTGGTGGTGGAACGACTGTACCTTTTTTGGGGTATATCCTTCATTTTTGCTCTCTTTTACGTACAAAGTCCATTGGCATCATGGGCATTGTGACAAAATCAGCCGCCCATGATACAAAGACATACATGCTGTGTCATTGTTAAAAATATTGACTTTGGGGTCATAGGGTAATGAACATATTCAATGATCTGGGACTTATTGCACGAAGCATATGAATGATTATGAAAAAGCGTTGGGAATTAAACAAGTTTGTATTCATTCTAACCCTATGAGAAACCCCACACCTTTGGCTTAGGGTCCTACATTCAGCATTTGTAGTCATATCAACAGTTTCTTTTTGCATGGGTAGAAAGCAGATTTTGTTCAACTGCTGCAATGTTTTTTAGTGTTGCTTGTTAGTCAACTCAAACTTGAATTATATCTAGTGAGTCTTCTTTCTTCTAATGATAATAATCTTCAAAGATCTTGAGTCTAATTACATTTACAACAATGCATTTTGCACCATTCAATGGGTTGAATAACCTTACAAGACAAACAGCTGCAATCGCAAAACAGCACCGAGATGGTGAACCATGACGTTGTACTCTGTCTTGAAGAACCAAGGGTGCGTTTCTCGACACGATGACAACTCTAAACCCGAGTTCGAAATCCGATAGTTAGCGCTGGGGTCATTCTCGAACCTATTAGTCTCGGCGTGCGTTTTTTCAAATTTTCGTCAAAATGAGACTTTGTTGCAGCAAACGAATGAGAAATTAGTTTTTAGTGGATTATTTTACATAGATAAATGGGAACTTATTTGTCTAATTTAGTAACCCTTCAAAAAGCAATGATTATTTCTGATGATAATACAAAAAATATATTTACATATAGGCGCTTAACAATATTTCTAAGTCGGCATTACAAGGGCAAAGATAAGAATTATCACATCAATTGCAATTGGCAAAGGCAGGTAATACTTACGATAACATATACACAAACATAACATAACATGGTAATTATAGCGTTGCAATGATGGACAGAGAGATCGGGGGGTCCGTTTTCCATGTACACACTTATGCAGAGGTCATCGTCCATATTTGCAAAAGAATTAAGACTCGTGTCCAGTTGCATTGCAACGCCCATTATGCAAATATCTCACGGTGCACACACACACACAACGTGTCCGAATCAAAGATACCAAGTATATAGATCATCGGTGCAGGTACCGCTATAATTATATCTGAACAATCCATACCACATTGATCCTCGTTTAAATACATGTACAGTGATCCAGCAGTTCACTTTATACGCATGCACGCTTCAGTATAAGAAATTACTGTACAACACTTACGAGAGACTCAACGTATCAGTCAATGATAGACCAGGGAGGTGTATATACAGACTAGATTTACTCCGGAGTTATGTGCGGAAATAGCTCAAAATAGTGTCGATAATTGCACAGTGTACGGTACACACACGTTGTACAGATATCACACTACGCGGAGCTTTACTAGAAGCCTACAATAGAACACGTGCACTAGTTAACTTGATCTTCTCAGTAGGTGATTACTAGTATTTTGAATACAGCATGTCACTGACGCCTGTACTATACCACTACGGGGGCTCTTTCTACTCGCAAAGGGTATGTATTGCTTCTTCAATTGTGATTATACTCATTTCAGCTCATCCGAAATAATATGTTCACGCTTACAATGTTGTGTAAAGTGTACTAGCATACTGTAAGTGAACTGCCGCTGATATTGTGCATGCATGTTGAATAAATTACTCTACCATCACCACGTGTGTGTGTGTGTGTGAGGGGGGGGGGGGGGTGTGTGTTTTTTTTACACCCGAGGAAATCGGGTCAAGTCATAGGCCTATTTCTGTTTCTACTTTGCGAGGTATCGATTTGTTGTTGTCCTCAATGGAAGTTCACCTTGTTGGCATTACATATTTATACATATTCATTACTTACATAAATTATACAAATTCAATTACTATGCATTTATATACACACCATTAGATATACGCATAAACAAGCAAATACATTTTCTGTTTCAGTCATGGTACATTTCAATTGAATTAGGCCTATATTGTGATGAGGAGTGAAAAATGAAGAGCGACTTAATAGGAAAGCAGATATTAATTGTTAGTCTCATTATCTCAGTTCTCATATTGCTACATCAGTATGTTATCAGGTGTATGCTTAGTGATATGTTAAACTGGTTGAAGAGGTCGAATTGAAAGCAGTACAGATGACTGGCGAAGTAGTTTAAATTACGGATAGAGAGCGGAACAAAGGAGTTGAGGAAGCGTGAAGTACGTATTTAATTGACCTGTACCGTTTGCCTGGGCGCATGCGAGTAGTAATCTTTGAATAAATACATGTACATGTACATGTATACCGTGTGTCTAGATTAGGTATCTTCATAAAGAATGTACACACAGGACATGTAGGAATACACATCAGAGAGTCAAGTTGACGGGCTATTGTATTATCTTGAATACCAGCGCAATTTGTGGGATTACTACAGCGTACTTCAAATCTCCACCAATATAACCTGCATACGAGTCCCTTATCCGCTATGAATGGGATGCTTTAAATGTAAATGTGCGTTATTCTCGCCTTGCCGATTTTGGTGCGTGTATGTCTTGACTATTAAGCATGATAAGTATCTTATAAGTATAAGTTTCTACATGTATCATGTTCTTGGAGGTTAGTGGATGAATTCAGTGAAATACGTTTTGTGACCACGTCATGGTCAAGTGCTTGCCCGTGTTAATAGTGGGGAAAGTCACATCTGGCACTCAAAGATTTAATCCCCTCATGGCCAATGTCAAGACCATGTGCAGTAATTCAGTGACAGGTGAATTAATGGATTGTGAGGGTTAGATATTTTTCAGAGGCCTATGTCTCATTTGATCAACAATAATTGGCACACCTGTTTATGGTTTGTCTCCCGAATCCAGAACAGCAATAGAATGGGCTGACTCTAATCGATACTTTAACCCTTTTGTGCCAACATAACTGTGTTTCTATGAGTTTTGTGTATATTACATGTTCGCAAATGGTCCATGGCGTATTAGAAGTAAATCCTCCAACTTGAACCGTGTACGCCTACTTCCCGTAGGTCATTTTATACATCATCATACGTGACAAGAAGTTACTTGACAACATCATTCAATAAGCTGACGATTAGTGCGCTGTATTAGGCACATTTAACCATAATTAATTGAATGCAGGCTGATGCGTGAGTCTTTACTGTTAATACGGAGAAGAGGAAGACGGCGGCTATATTTTAGTCACGAAAGGTCCACCCAACCCCCTCCTTTTTTTTTTTGGGGGGGGATACAATGTTAGACACTATACTCCGAACAAATAACAATGTTACAGCAAATCCCACATTTCTACAATTAATTTTATGTCAAATCAGAAATTTCAAACAGTGAACATATTGATTTTTGATGTTTAGAATCAAAATATAACCACAACTTCTGACAAACTTCATTAATTGAAGAAAGGGAAGAAAAAGAAGAACAAGCAGAGTAGAAGATGAAACAGAAGAAAATAAATATCATGAGTGAAGGGGGAAGAGAGAAATGGGAACAAGAAAGATAATGATATAGATAAGAAGGAAGAAGGTCAAGAAGAAGAAGAATTAGGTTAAGGCTGTCATAACAAAGACAAAAACGAGGGGAAGAAGACGAAGAAAAGTAGACGGAGGATAAAAAAAAAAACAGAAACGGGAGGAGAAAAAAAAATCGACCTAGACAAAAATGCAGTTGGAAGTAAAAATATAAAAATGATTATAGCAGGAAAGATTTCCAATTTTGCTCGAAATAAGACAATGATGACCTGCATATTTGGAGAGTTAAGAAAGTAACTGTAACATTTTTTTTTTATTTCTTTATTTTTTTTAATAGGCTCGGCTGTCTCTTGCTGAAAAGAGTGTGAAATACAAGAGTCACGTGGTAAGTGACATGCACTCAGCGTGGTACGTGAAGAACGTCAATCCCAAGGGAACGGTTCCGGCCCTGGAGCATTGTGGGAGCTTCTACACCGATTCCCGGGATATTATCGAGTACGTCGATACCCTGCCATCGGATCGTAA
>OZ022586.1:14787117-14839617 GCA_963669155.1 Arbacia lixula | reverse complement strand
TGACGTCAGAATACTACAAACGCGCCCTCGCGCGCAAAACCTTTCAACGGGAGTGCGCGTATGCTAACAACGTCCTACGATCGATGGCGCCGATGATCTTTCAGCAAGCGCGTCCTTATCTGATCGCCATATCCGTTGCGGCAGTTGGCGTGTATTGTTTTTACAGGAGAGACGAGGCGCTGACAGCTGTCGACCGAGTTTACCAAAAAGGTGCTGAGATGTGGAAGCAGTTTGCAACTTCAGCGTGATACCAAATCCAGTTATGAACAGCGCAGGTTTGGCTTCTATATCAGTAGATAGTCATTTGATATAGGAATTTGCGTAACGAAAGGCCATCGCAGACGTCAAATTTGTCCCACGATTATGCAGTCGCAAGGGTCTTTGTCTTCAAATATGACGTCACCTTCTTACACAACTCCAATGACCGGGTCCTGTGATTCACCCAGTTTCAGAGTCGTTTGTCTGATCGGATCGCCTCTTTTGCGGTGGCCTTAACCCTGTATACGCCAATGATGAGTTCATGCACAATTATTACACACAAAGCACATATGGCATTAGTTTGCCTGGCTTTCAAAGGGTTAAGAAGTAAACGCTGTTTCAGTTAAGACACATCCATGACAACATAATTATCATATGACTAATTCACGTCACTCTATGGCAATATGATGTGAATAAAGACTTTATTCTATCCTTCTGTAGCTTCATGCAAAATCTGTCATAATGTAATGTTGGTCAGTAGTGGAATGCCATTTATTATGAAATAACTATGATGTGATAGAGATCTTTTTTTAATGAGGAAGATGTGAATGACAGAGCCAAGAAGGACAGTAATACAGTGTTTGATGTTGTCCTCTTGTGAAAAGGGCAGCAATAAGAATGGTCTTATGTGTATACTTGAAAATTATGGATTGATTTCGTAAATCTAGCAATAGTTTTTTTTTTTCTTTCTCCTTAATAGTAGGATCGTTCTACTTCAGGAATATAGTAATTGATTTAAACATTCATTTTATTATCCAATAGGATTTCATATATAATAAATGAATTGTTTACACTGTATACGACTGTGGTTGTCATTGACTGTATATATGTTATGTGGGAATATTGTAAGCTAAGTCTTTCAGCCCTTGCTGCTGATCAGTATTTGTTATACATGAATCAACAAAAAATAATACAAATAAATCCCCCGCCGCCTTACCTACATTGTCCTGTATTTCCCATATCTCCCTGTCCACTCACTCCACCTTCCTCTCTCACATTCGCATCCTTCAATCTTCCTATCCATCAATCCTTGATATTGATCATATCTGTCGTTTTATCTCTCCTTTTCGTCTTATATTATCTCCCTCTCCCTCTCTTTACCATGTTTACACACATGTCCATCCCAATCATCCTCTCTCTCTCTCTCTCTCTCGCTCTCAAACTGTAATAGCTCGTTATTCCGAAGGTTTGATATCATTACGGTCCGTTATTCCAAAGGTCTGTTTACCCGGAAATTAAATAGGATTCTTTTACAGCATACTTTATCCGACAATCAATAAAAAGGGTTAATTATTTTACCAGTGACCAGTATTTCATTCTCGGCATTAACGAACCCGATTCAATAATCAGATTAATAGACCCTTTTTCACTTACGGATGAATGGACCACTTTTCACTTTCGGATTTCGAACCCTATTTCATTTTCAGAGTAACGGGCCCTTTTTTTTTGTGGGGGGGGGGGGATTGACACGCCTTTGGCTTAACGATCCGTTGGACTACTGAGCATCACACATCTCTTTCTACCCCTCCCCTCTCACGCTCATTCTCCCTGTCAGTCTCCCCAATGTAGACACACTCAATAACGACAACCATCGACATCGCTGATTTGTGCTTCAGTTCCAATCAAAGTATTCATATCAGCATGATAACTTAAACATTGCATTTGCATACAGCATAAACGTTGGCATGAAATACATGTGTACAGTGTAAAGACATGTCCCTGAAACGGAATATACATCGCATAAGAAATAGTAATGATCTTTTTATGTACAGGTACAAGAAAATCTGCGAGCATTATTATTTTTATATAAATGCACACTGATTGCTTTCTACTGCTTATTTTATTGGATGCTTTTTTCACAAATATAACGTTGTATCACCTCTTCAGTTCTCCTTTTCTTGGGGATTTAAGATGAGTACCAAAAATCATATATTCATTGTACCTGTACCTTCTACTATACCTATTAAATCCTATATGTTCGTTGGTTGCATCTACATACATAATGACGGATTCAACTTTAATGATATTACGTCGATGAAACACAAATACATTTACTTTCCTTTGAGATATGTGAGAACACACAATACCACTTTTGATATTTCGGTAGTATGATTCCAAGTGACGAACTAGCTAGTATTAACGAGGGTCTCGTCTTATCAACGTGCTGCTTGTCGCAAGACAGGGCCCTGATCACACTCTAAAAACTACACACAGGCTAATCTCTGAAATGCGTCAGTTACTACATCGTCCTTCCTTGTATACAATCCTCTCCTTGATGCTAATCATCAGACCTGGGTGGTCCAACTAAAAACCTCCAAGAGCAGCCAAGCGGGAGCCAAGAGTAGCCAAAATTAGCGAAGAAGCTGCAAGGATTAGCAGAGGACACCATGAGACACGGGAGACAAACGGTAGACCTCTGCAAAACTCTTTAAAGGTGATATTCATAGAAAATCCAAAAAATTAAAGATATTCATCTACAGAAAGCTTATAAGCCATACAATGAGCTCGGATGATATTCAAACAATATATCACTTTCCAAAAGGCGATATTAGGGTGAAAACAATCACCGTATTCTCGGGGACAAATTTGCCCTACTGTCATCCGAAACGGCCCTTAGGTCTGGCGTAAGAAAAGGGAGGCGTTATTGTGCATCAAACATGCCAATCCGTAGCTTCTTTTCCGCCAGAAGCATCATGCATTGTTGATGAAACTGTGATGGCAGTTGCTAGTGGATTAACAGGTGTGATACACAATGGTCATTGTGAAGCGTATCCCGGCTGTGACGTACACACAACGCCACTTTCCCTGAGGCGATATCGTAGGTCAGGAAGCTACATAAATTGCTTTAATAACTCATTCTATTATAAAATAAACTTTATTTATTTGATTTTATTTCCTATGAATATCACCTTTAAATGGTTGTTCTGTGAAATGAATCAGTATTTAAGAAGAATTTCCCGTAAAGCCATAAAATCTTGGCGGCATCTGCGCGGCGAAACCTAACGATAGTTGTAACGATCAATAACTCTTTAATGTCTCTTGGCTGCACTGAGCGGCTTTTAGTAGGACCCGACCTGGGTTCTGTCTTATAAGAATTGCGATTGATCGCAACTTGACTTCCGTTTGATATCAATCGTAACCCTTCGCATGAGGGATAGGCGATTGGACTTGCCACCCGGATCAACCGCAATCCCTATAAGTCGAGACCCAGGCCATTTGTAATATGCAATGAAGACATTCAATATCTCCTTAGCTACTTCGAAAGTCAGTATCCAGAGAGGGACAAACGCAATCAAGCATTTTAATAGGGCCATCGTAGCCTCGCTTCCAGGCTATTGGACATTTCCTTTTCAAACTGAAAAAAGGGTCTAGTAATCTTTTCTCTGTCACCTGTTTTAAAGTTTGGGTTAGAAATGCCTAAGGCCTGGAAACGAGAATATGGCCATTCATAATGACATACCGTAGGTACATAGCTAAACCGCGTGGATCCTAATTTACAAAAATATATTTTAATATTTGGATCTTTCTTGCGCTTATTCATCTGTTATTTTAAACGTAGTAATGACATAATAATATATCCTTAGCTGAATAAAAATATGTCAAATTCTAATCCATCAATAATTTTTTGATGATTAGATATACCTTTGATAATAAGCTTAAAACATATATAGAGTATTTTGAAGATGGTATATAAACATTAATCAATTGAGACATTTTTATTGTGAAATCCCACTAAAACATAAATCATGTATGAGTTTATACATTGTTTTGCTATAATCTTGCAAATAAGCGTGCTTGCTGCTCATAAATATTGCAATCTAAGAGTATCCCTTCTACTGATTATATTGTGGTAAGTGTGACTAACATGAATATGACCAAATATATTGACATTCAATGGAACGTATGCTTTACTATGAAGGAACTTACATTCAATAAATTTAGTACTTTTTGAAAAAGAATTGCTGTTCTTTTGTTTTCGTGCGTCAGTTATACTCTTCTAAGATTATCAGAACTCATATACACACTAAAACTATGCAATAACTTCTTATCACGAAGCCAGTGTGGTAAGAGTATGACTTGTTATGCTACATTCATTATACACAGACAGCGCATGAGCAGTGATATTTTCGCAATCCTTTAATTAAAGGGACAGAATCCGCAATTCTTCTTTTTGTCAAAATCGTCATACAAAATAGAAATCCATTACCGTTCGTTTTTTTTTTCTAAATTGTATATTCTGGATCTTAGGTGAGGCTTCTACCATATTATTAGTACACTAAAATGGTAACGTATGGTTATGAGATGAAAGCAGTACAATAACATATGCCGATTCATCATAGGAACCGCCTGCAATGAATCTAGAGATCAGCTCAAAAATTTGTTTGACTTGAGTGGTGCAGCTGATGGGCAGAGAGCTTGTCAAATATCTTATGTAAAATCAAATTATTACTCAAATGTTTGTGTTGAATCAAGTAGCAGAATCAGACATTGAATTGCTAGAAGAAGGATAATCTCTACCGGGCATTCCTGTACTAATATGATGTCTTTGAGAGAATTCTGAACAATGTTTAAGACGCTTTTAATATGTTTAAAGGTAGCCCGTCCCTTTTGCAGACCTAATTCTGAGAGTTCCCTGATTTTGTCATCATTTGAGAGAGTGGCTATATAACCTTTCCCTGGAATCGACTATCGTAATGTTCGTTTTTGAGGAAATAATCTTCGATAATTGATCGAACTTTCTGTTTTCGTACCACGAAAATTTTTTTCAAATCTATCTCAGTGAAAACTAGTTAGATTTTGATTTATTTTTCATTTCATTAACATTTCACAGTTGGTATTACAAAGATACGTGCTAAGTATATGCAAACTTTCATGAAGTTTCCAGATGTCTGTAAAAGGGACGGGCTATCCTTAACTATTCGTATGCCAATGGTGCATTTGGCACACTTAATGCTTATAACTCCGATAGAACATATAGTTTGACACACAAAAGGTTAATACTACCAAGATTTACCTTCTGTATAACCAAAAGCGGTGATATCAAAATCATAGAAACACACTGTATAACAAAGAAAAAATCAGAACCATCAATGGATATGGATACCAACTCGCAAAGAAAAACAGACTAACATACCATTTCCATTATGGATGGAAATGATTTGCGCGTCGTTTGAATTCATTACCAATGATAACCCAAAATTTTGTCCCAGGTGTGTCCGACTAGATACAAGTAGTACATTGAGAGTGCATTTCTCCCATTGAAAATGAATTACTAGATACATGTGATTGAAAGGATGCGTCACTACTAACGTAGAGGAAAACTTCTTAATCCGTTACGAAAGCGGTAGATTAATGAACATTAATACATTTCAGAAAATCATAATTACAAAGCCCTTCATATCAAATGACTTGACGGGTTTTCTATAATCGTGCAGTTTAAGTGAAAGTGAAAAAGCGATGTACATGATAGCATAGTTATGTACGTCATCGTGTGGCACATGTTAGATGCAGCAGACCGGCGTTCGGTAATTGATCTCCAACAGACCGTCGTCGAAATGACGACGTCGATTTTCATATGGTCGATTCCGATGACGACAGCAGTCTTGTCCGAGGCAAGCTCCAGGTCGACGACGCCCGCGCGGTGGAGGGCGAACGCGACGGAGCGGTGGGGGCGCTGTCTTGCCGGGTAACGCCGATGCCGTAGGTCCCGCTGATCGGGCCGACGCCGCCGCCGACGCTAGCGGCGACGCTGGCGAGGCTGGAGCTCCGAGAGCTTCGCGATGACGCAAACTGAGAGAAATCCGTGCAGTAGTTTGCCGTGGGGAGCCATCTACAGTAGTTTGTTTTGACCATTGCGGTGTTAATGTGTGCCATGCAAGGGCATAAAGCGGTGGGGTAGTGTAGGATATTGTGTTGATTACAGTGTAAATGTGTGTCATGCAAGTATATACGGCAGTAGGGGTGTAGGGTATGTGTTTATTGTGGAGTTTAATTGAAAGTGAAAAAGCGATGTACATGATAGCATAGTTATGTACGTCATCGTGTGGCACATGTTAGATGCAGCAGACCGGCGTTCGGTAATTGATCTCCAACAGACCGTCGTCGAAATGACGACGTCGATTTTCATATGGTCGATTCCGATGACGACAGCAGTCTTGTCCGAGGCAAGCTCCAGGTCGACGACGCCCGCGCGGTGGAGGGCGAACGCGACGGAGCGGTGGGGGCGCTGTCTTGCCGGGTAACGCCGATGCCGTAGGTCCCGCTGATCGGGCCGACGCCGCCGCCGACGCTAGCGGCGACGCTGGCGAGGCTGGAGCTCCGAGAGCTTCGCGATGACGCAAACTGAGAGAAATCCGTGCAGTAGTTTGCCGTGGGGAGCCATCTACAGTAGTTTGTTTTGACCATTGCGGTGTTAATGTGTGCCATGCAAGGGCATAAAGCGGTGGGGTAGTGTAGGATATTGTGTTGATTACAGTGTAAATGTGTGTCATGCAAGTATATACGGCAGTAGGGGTGTAGGGTATGTGTTTATTGTGTTGTTATAAAAAAACAGCAGGTGAATTGTGTAGGAGATTGTGTGACAGTGTTCATGCGTGTTGTCGATCAAACATGGACAAAAGCGTTGGAATTTGGATTGCGGTACAGTTGAGGTGCCATTCAAACAAAGGTGAGGAAATTGCGGGTGTTTGTTTTGAAATATTTGGGAGTCATGCAAGGATTTCAAGCGGTGAGGTAGAGTATTCATTTCGGTGTCATCGAAGCAGCAGGAAAATAGGTATAGAAGGTAGAGTTGGGGTATTAAGGTTTAGTGTAGCGCAAGTAGAGGTTTCACGAGCCGGAGAATACAATGTTTGAGATTCGTGCACAAGATAACAAAACGTGTTGACAAAAAAGGTACATGATAAGGAAAGATATACGAGGAATTGTCAGTTTAATCACGTATTACAAATTGAAAATACGAACGGTCGAGTCGTGTTCAAGAAAAGGGAATTCGCCATGTAGGTTTTGAAGATCAACATTCATTTAGCCAAACATAGGAATTTGGGGAACATCATATAAAAAAAACAATATTTTGAAAAGTTCAGTGGAAATTCATATCAAATCAATTTGCATTAAGAATATTGATTGCCACGTGTGTGGTAACGTATAATGGACAGTGTGGGGGAAATGATTCAACCGTCAGTTTTGGGATAAATGTAGCGGCAGGGATTAGTGACAACCACATAGATGGTTTACAGGGAAGGGGTTTGAGGGTTAACAATTAAATAAAGCGGTAGGGACCATTGCATGGATAGGGGCAGAAACAAGCAGCACGGATTAAAATGGGATTTAGAAATAACGGATCAGCAGGGTTAACACGGGAAAGGAGAATCAAAGAAAAAAGAAAGGCGAAATGAAAATAAAAGGAAATTCTTGGAAAATTGTTGACTGGAAAGGGGGTCATATATGTCGATAGTTAGTTCAGATTCGAAAAATATGTGTAAGTATAGCGTCATCAAGATATGAAAGACATGCGGATTAAAAATGGCAAATCAGACAGTTTACAGATGCGAGTATAAATGCAAAATCTGCTTATAGGAAGAGGTTGATATAGTTGGCACAAAAGGGAAATTGCAAGTGGGATCAGAACTTCTTGTAAAAGCCGTAGGTGGAATATTTTGAAAAGGGTAGGTATCTGTGTGGTACGAAATAGAAAGATCATATATATAGGAATATGAAATATATGGGAATGTTCGAAATGAAATAACAGATTTGTTTATTATAATCGTGTGAATTTATTTGGAGTATGTTTCATGGGTCGCAAGAGCAGAGAAGAACAATTAAAATGGAGAAAAGAATAAATGATTAATTACCATAAATACCAATAGTGACACATCTTAATATATGTGTGAGTTTTGACATTTAAACAGAGCTGAAGTATTTCACATAAGCGACTATTTCAAGTAGAGTCACGTCAACCTTTTAAAAAGAAATCTTAGTAGTTCAAGTTATTTTTCTCACGCAAAGGCTCTTTTTCAGTGGAAGATAAATGTAATATACCATATATTTCCTAAATTTGAAGGATTGGGATAACAACAACGTCAACTATAATGTGCCAGTAATGCATGTTTACATCAATACTACACACATCCGATGTGGAGCATGTTTTTGCTTAATATGGAACGGGTTAATGAGCAGAATTGCGATATGAATCCTTTGAAATATGTATAGCAGACACGTATAACACACATGATAACGAAAGGAGGTTTCAAAATACGAATCTGGAAATATTTTTCTTCAAAGACGTTTAACATTGCAAAATCACTTTGATGGAATAGTTCTTTGCATAATGCGAATGAGCGAATACGTGTAATAACAATCAAGTTCCTCTTCTAATTGATATCTCTAATTAATACATCTCGCGGGTGATTTCCATTCTCTTAAAATACAGATCCAGATAAAGAAATCATTAATGGACATGTATTGTTTCTTTATATTTACAATTGAATATCTCCCATCTTAACAAAAAAAAAAACGTTTACCACGAAAATTGGGTAGCCATATATAACACATATAAACAAACACGAATATGGTAATCACTCTCCATATCGCATGTATAGGAATGCCATCCCATAATGCACCGCCCGGCGACATTCAGATGTGTTTGCAGTCATGTTCACTTCCGGGCTCATACACTAGTACACACAACCGGAAGCGGACATGACTGAAAACAAATCCAGATGTCGCTGTACGGTGCATTATGGGACGATTTTTCCAATAATATCAGAATCTCTACATGCACATGTCACAAGTGTGCACAAAGGCTACGGTGGTGCAAAGTGAACAAAAATTAATGAATGCAGGAGATGGAATGAATGAGCATGCTCTGCTAATTATGGCGTCACAAGCAACACGTCATACAATCTGATAAGTGCTTTGAATATATCATGTTAACACAAAGAAATTTTTTATATTGTATTGGTTGTATATTCCAATGCTCATATGACTTTAAGACGCGTGTGTTTGACAAAGAATACTAAATATAGCGATAAGAACAGCAATAATTGTTAAGTAATAATAATGATAATAAGTGAAAACTTCAAAATGTGTCCTGCTCATGCTCATGCGCATGCACATGCAAAAATGAAAGGTGAATATGAAAAGCAGTGTGAAAATTAGTCTCGATCTTTATTTTCCGTCGAGAATAAGTAGAGAAAATCAACCGCAATGTTTTCATCCTCAACGAAAGTGGGTGATATTCTGGAGGAAAAAAAAAGATCAGTAAATATACCGAACACAGTTGGTATTCTGACTGAAGTAATATATTGTGCCAATAACCCAATCGCAGTTATGGATTGTAAGAGACTTAAGATCCCTTTTTTTCAGAATATCACCCCAGGAAGACAACGAAATCAATGGTGATAACGTGAATGCGAATAAAAATATGCAATGCGATGCAATGAAGATGAGGAGGGTATGATGACGGTGCTTACTGTCTAGAACTCGGCTAGCCAGTCTAACTCAAGCTGTCCTGACCTGCCGTGCTCCCCCGGCCCCTCGCCCTCGTCCCGGTCCTCCGCCTCGCTGCGGATCTCCATCTTCTGAACGATCAGCCGCAGCAGGTCGTACTGCCGGTCCAGCTGCTCCTTGACCTCCTTCAGTCTGCGGGAGATTAAGGTCAACCTGAAAATGAACTGATGATGTCACTTCCGGACCACGATATACATTGTGGGATATGAAGATAGGACTAATACAAAAGGACTATGTAAGCATGAAATGCATGTGTATATTAACGCGCGCGCTCTCTCTCTCTATCAGTCATTTAGTACAAGACAGAAATAACAGTCTGCGAAAGATCAAGATCAACCTAAAAATGAATTGATGATGAAATTTTCAGACCTTTGTGGGAAATTAAAGCCTGGGTGAGTAACCTGAAATATGCCGATGTTTAGTAATCTCTCTCTCTCTCTCTCTCTCTTATACAGTAAATGTGCTGTGATGATTAAGGTCAATCTGAGATTGAACAGATGATGTTACTACCGGATCTCCTTTAAAAAGAACCAATTCTCCCAATGTGACATGTTTGTTGAATCCTTAAAAGGTACACCTAAACAAATATAGAAATGAAGATTTCAATTCCTTAATCTCGAAAAGGTGAAAATATTCAAATAAGAGACTCTTCTAAATTATTCAAATTGGACGAAAACATATCTACATTCGGAACGAAATGATAATTATGGAAATGATTGGGGGTTTTCACATCAAATAAAAAAAATAGGGCAGAACGAGACAATATTAGGAATTCTTTATTATTATTTCAGTCTACATCAGGGATTACATGAGAAATAGAGCGCACACAAAAAGAAATATTCTACAGACAGCGGTGGTTGGTATTCAACCGGTGAGACAAGACGAAACTGGAAGAAAGACAAAATGCAAAGAATTTTAACAATGAGACATCCATAGGGAAACATTACACAAACAACGACTCGTTAAAAGAAACAGGAGGTAGAAACTAACAGTACTTGATTTTTTTTTTATCCGTACCACCGCAAGCGCTATCAAAACCCAAATGATAGAACACAAAACCCACTATAAGTCGTGTACCGTATTACATTATTATATCTCAAACCAAATATCCACTGAAATACTAATAAACACGCCACAACACCGATACTTTCATTATGCTTCCTCGCGGGGCACATTTCGCAATGAAGCAAGGAAAGATTTTTTTCAAGTGAAAATAGCCCAAAGTAAACACAATCAAACCGAATGCAACGTAAAATAAAAGAAACATGAAACAATAGACAAAAACATGACGGATTGTAACTGATGGGTGAGGTATCAATTCACGCGATTTAAAAAAAAATAATCAAAAATTAAATATCATTGTAATCAATTCGGGTGTAGTCGAAAAGAAAAGGGATACTTTTTGCTTAGATAGGAACATTCGGTTATGAATCTATTTTAATTCAACCCATTTATGTTTTTATTTCTTTAAAAAAGGGTCTTGCAGCCATGCAACACTTTGACACTTTTCATGCGCGCCTCGCCACATTGGAATGCGATTAAATGGAGTATGTTCTCATTCGTGGGGATTGCAAACATATTTCCAACCTAGAACTGTCCATAAGCTGTAATTATGTGTATTTAAAGACGAAAAAAATCTAATGTGGGTATCAGCAAATCTACAAAGTCATGTCTAAACAAAATACCTCACCCGTCAGTTACGGAAGAAGCTGAGTTTGTGATTAGTCTGTTAAGAGTGAAGAAAAACAAGAATAGAAGGGAACACATTAACGTATTAGGTTTAACGTGTAAACGAGGCAACGAAAACTACTTAGTGTGTTAACAGACATTTGGACAATATAAGATTCACCCGATAGAACATATGTAACGACATATCATACATAAGGACAATAACATATATATAAGTGGCATATGCTTGTATACATCCGCCGTATGTTGGAATGTTTGTACATTCTCGTTTAACTCAATCGCTTCAGATACCCATCACCTTTTCTGTGTTGGGGAAAGCTACTTCTCACAAGTTAGTTATCTGAACAATTACTGTTAGTTTCAATGAGTGAAAATGTCCTTCATTAGTCACTTTCCTCGAGTAAGTGTCTACACTGCATTTACATATTCCGTAAAATTATAAAATGCGCAAATATGAAAGCTGCTCGTGGCTCATTGTTATTTATAGATATCAATATGATGAACTTAGTTCATTCGAATTGAAAGTATACATAACAAACATTGCGAAGGCGGCAGGAATCCTTGAAACAAAATTTTGTGTCGAATATGCCTTAAACGTACTAAGCAAAATACATAAAAAGACACCAATTACAAAACAAAAACATGACAAGACGAATATAAACGACAGAAAAGTAGGGAAATGTAAAGCATATGGTTGCAAGATTTCTGCTTTTGTAAACCAGATTAATGTCCCGTGGGGAGTTTGATTGAACAAGCCACATTATCAATATCTGTTTTGATTTGATGTCGAGCATTTTAACAAATGAGTGCTGTTGAGTCAATCGAGGCTACTGGTATATTTACATGTTACCGGACAGAACTAACAACCACAATACTGAACATGCTGAATACTAACCTTCGATTCTCTTTTGACTAATCATCTGGGACCATATTCATGAAACCTTACTAAGCCTAGTTGCTAAAGTACATTCAGCTGCATGCATTTTAGTAACAAACTAGGCTAGTAAGGTTTCATGAATATGGCCCCTTGTTCCATACCGTATCTTGTTGGAACTCGATTGATCAGTATTATGAATAATTATCTTCTGTGCGATTAACTCACTCAATAAGGGGAGGGACTTGTATGGTAATGATCTAATAGCGTATTCATAGAACCCAAGCCGTAAGATATTCCATAGACAAGTTTGTTCAATGAGAGAGACTAATTATCAATGGCTTTTGCTGTAGGTGATTTCATCTCCCATATTGAATAGTCTGCCACTGTTATCTTACTAGTCATTGATTAATCTGTAATTGAACATTACTTGACTATTTTTCCTAACGTCATCGTGAAAAACGTGACTGCTGACATCATCCTTTTACTACCCGTCTCATGTTGTATTTCAAATATTGCGCTTCTGTTGACTTGTTTTGTGAAAGGGAAAGCTACACCCCCCCCCCCTCCCCGCCCCCTTCCCTCTCAAAAAAAAGAAGATATTTTGGGCGGGAAATTGATAAGTCTATCTTTATGCATTTTCTTTTCTGACTAATCATTTCGTGTTGCACTAAGACTGCCTTTGACCACTTCGTTGATTTGATTAGTTTTGTTACATCTCAGCGGATAACTTCTCTCCTCCTTTTCTTAACCACTTCACGTTAGTTGGTGACTAATTCCTGATCAATCTGTACTTAAAACATTGTTTTAGGTTATCTACTTTGTGTAACGTCAGAGTTGGTAATGTGAATAATTACCTCCTTTTGAGACGATGATGTTATTTTGCATAACTTATTAACTTATCCTGGACTATTTTGATAATTTTCCTATTCCTTAACGTCAGAGTGGAAAACGTGGCTAACCACCTCCTCTTCTGACTAATTACCTCGTTTTGTCAAATGATTCATCTATGCTTAATCTGTACTTTAAAAAAATGACCTTGGTGATCTTTCTCTATAACTTAAGAGGGAAAAAGGGAATTTTCGGGGGAATGTTTTTTAAAAGTGACTTATTTCTAACTCATTCCTCGATGTTATTCATTTTCCAACGAACAGCGAACAATGAACAAGGGGGCAACTCACCTCCTCTTTTGACTAATCATCTCGTTTTGTAGGATGACTAGTTGCGGGTCATTGGCGGCGTCTCCGCCGATCTTCGACCCGATGGCGTTGCTCTCCATGCCGGCCGTCTCACGGATCTTGTTCCAGATCTGCGGATAAACACGACACACGCATCTTCATCATCGTGAACTCTCGCTTAATACCTTCCGTTCCAAACCCATGCTGCTCTACAGGTCGTGTATGTAGTATTGTTGCATACAACCGACCACGTCGCGAGCATGTTCTCTTTTTTGTGGGGGGAGGGACACTCTAAATATGTAGACGACACCATTATGTGTACACTACAAGAAATTGAGCTAAATTTCATCACACCTAGTCTACGATTCAAAATTTGCTTCAACGAATCTATGGTTTTTTTTAATAAAATGCCTGTGAACAGTGAAGTCCAGAAATTGAAGAACGTATTTATTTGTGGAATTCTTTATCTGGCGAAGTATCTGTCCAGATATAACTGTGGCTTCGATTTCTGAACATTATGTATGTATTTTTAGAATGCATATTACTAGCCTGTTGCAGAGGTTAATTCAATGAGAGATCAAGGATGGAGGTGGAGAATGAAAGATGGAGACACAACAGCAAGCAAACATCTACTGCTTCAAAAGGCATCTAAATCTCACTTTCCCGAATTCACACACTTTACATGCTTTACCACTTTTTTGTTTTCTAGTCATTTACTCACATGAATAAAATTGTATGCATTGCAATTCGCCTGGTTATCCAGCCTTTTCAATCTATGAGCCCATTCGTTCATAGTACCGAATACAAAATTCGTATAGGATTTTTTCCAAAGACTTCCAAAATGATTTCTTTTTTGTGACCCTCTTAATTCCTCTCTGATTTTACCAACGGCATGCTTCCTACCTTTTTTTTTTCCTTTCCACTTCTGTCCAACCAAATGGAAACGTCTTTATTTGTAACTACTACTCCTTTACTTACGAGCCTGCCTTTACTGAGGTTTCCTTTTCTCCTCGACAATGATGTTCATCAATAAAAAGTAATGGTACCGACTTGTTGTTAATTAAAGCAATCTAATTCAATTCGAAATGACAAATCGTCTACAGCCTTAAATCGTATAGAAGACACACTGGAATACGTGCAGCATGCTAATCAAAACAAACAAAGAAGAACAAAATGAGCACTGCAAATCAAAGTAAAAGTAATGTCCAAACCATCCATTGTTTGTCGATTTAGGTGTCTCACCCTGTATATGAAGTACTGGAGCATCTTTATATAGAAGAAGTATTTTCCTCTCTCTCGAGCCTGTGGAAATCAAGGGGTGGTTCCCCCGGTTAAACGGAGAGAAGGGCAAGCGACAGATGATGTAATGTGAAATCATAATGGAACGAAAGGAATTGAGGTTAGAACTGATATGAACATGGTTATTCATGCAGTGTTGATGTAAAATCAAATAGAAAATGAGAAAAACGAATGATAAGAATAACATGATAAAGTACAAAGACACAGATGTTACTCAATAAAGTTTCCTTAGCAACGAAAAAAGGTATGGAACAAAATCAGAACCAGCATGCACTTTAAAAAGCTGTTGGACACAGATGACAAAAATGATCGTAGAATATTGAAAGAAAGCAAAGGGAAGTTTATCACCAGAAGTGATTTATTATTTTTTTTGGCCAATGTATAACCCTTACATTTTTCTTTATTTTTACTTAAATAGTAGGGCCACTTTAAACCTGGGCAGGAATTAATAATCTCGTTTCAGGTCACACTTAGCCCACTGAAAGGACTGAGTTTATAAATGCATTTCAACCGCAACATAAACCACAGTAGTTGCCATACGCATGCGTTCTGTTATCTATTCCTTTAGTGGATATCGCGCTATTTAAAGGCACAACGCCTATATTCTGAACAGAGGTTTAGCACAAACAGTGTACTAAACATGGACTAACATTATAGGCGCCAAATAAATCGTTTGATGCTATCCCCAAATCATTGATTTTCATCACAGAGTCACAACATATGTCGATTTCAATTATACGCAGTAATAATTAAATTAAACGAAAACTTACCTTGTTTGAAGTTTGATTTTTATTATTTGAGTAATAGGAGTTGAGAGTTTATATGAGATCCCATCCGCTCGCGCATGCGCAGTCAATGTTAGTCGCCAAGGCAAACCTCTTTAAGGGACGGTACCTCAATCAGTAAACCGTCCACAATTTACCATAGGTAACCCAACCCGACAGGTTTTGAGGTTTGCCTGTGAATAGAAAATGCTGCCACTTGAAATAATTAAATCCATAGTGACATTGAAATAAGTAGCTCATAATTCCAGAGCTAATCCTTACCCTTGAAGTTTGAATTGAGCAAGGGAGGGAAGTGGAGGGCATATGAACTCTCAACTCCTATTACTCAAATAATAAAAATCAAACTTCAAACAAGGTAAGTTTTCGTTTAATTTAATTATTATTTTTCGTAATATACGTTTGTTCGTTTAAATGAGCTTTTGAAGAGGTGGTGGCATTTTCACCAAACTTGGGCCAACTGAAAACAGTTGGTCAATAAGACAATATATCATTTAGAAACTCATAGAGTGAGTCATTTGTCACTCTAAATTAACGCTGCTCACCATGGTGGCTGAATCTGCTCTAGTGGTCTTTCAAGACTGCCTGGGAAAAGTTTACAGCAGTTTTGATTGATGGTTTATTGTAAAACCGATTGAATGTTTGTTCATTTGACAACCCTGCTTGTTTCAGTATGTCTGCAATGGGAACATCCGCCATCTTGGCAGTTGAAGTAGCTACCGCTCTTGTAGAATGCGGTTTAAAAACCTTTGTGTCAATGCCAGCATTACACATAGTCTCCTTAATCCATCTTGAGATAGTTTGCTTGCCCGCTCTATTGTGCGGCTTCTTGAAACATACGAAAAGATACTTTTCCAATCCTCTCAACACACTGGTGCGTTTTATGTACTTTTTCAAATATCTTACGACGCACAATCTGTTGTCCTCTGGGTAGGCGTCAATAGTGGAAATAACTCCTACTTTGCCAGGTTTATTTTGTTTCACCAGTTCCGTTATATGGATGTCTACACCATTTTCTCTCCAAATCAGATCATCAATGTGGATGTGATAAAGTGTCTGAGCCCTCTGTGCCGACGTAAGTGCAAGAAGCATGCATAGTTTATGAGTAAGCTCACATAGCGTCAGTCTACCGGCTGGTGACATCTGACGCAGGTAATCCAAAACACTTTTCACATCCCAGACATGATTGTAACGTGGCGCTGGAGGTCTTAAATGAAAAACACCCTTCATAAACCTGGTCACCAATGGATGTGTACTAATAGTACAGCTGCTATTATCCAGTGTTGTCACTGAGGCCAAGGCACTTCTTGCACAGTTTATGGCACTATAACTTAGAGATTGAACATGGAAAAGCTCGCTTAGGAATTCAACTACATTTTCTACTGCAGTGTAATGACTGTCCAGTCTCCTACACGAACAAAAATCTTGCCATTTCCTTATGTAAGTCCCATATTTGTTTCGTGTAGATTGTCTCCACGAGGCACACAGAACGTCCACAGTCCTTCTCTGTAGTCCTTTTAACTCGAACTGTGTACGCCAATCCTGCAACAGAGAAGATCAAGTTTATCACTAAGGGGATGGCTAAGTTTAGAAATTGGTTGAGTAAGCAATTTCTTACTTCGTCTAAGGACCAATGGTTCCTCCTCCAACATACTTTTGAGCAGGGGAAACCATGCTTGAGTGGGCCAGTTTGGCACTACCAACAGGCCAGATGCCTTGTCTCTTTGAATCTTTTGCAGACATTTGGCTATCAGACAAAAGGGGGGAAATGCATAGAATAGTGTGAAACTGCCCCAATCCAATGTGAATGCATCTACTGCTTCAGCTTCTGGGTCCGGCATCCATGAAATGTACCTAGGTACTTGTGTGTTGAGTCTGGATGCAAACAGATCTATTTCTGGACTTCCGAACTTGTTAGTGATTGTTTGAAAGCTCCCCTTATCTAACATCCACTCTGTTCTGTCATTGAAATGTCTTGACCTAAAGTCTGCCTCCATATTTTGACATCCTGGCAAATGGGCTGCTGTTAGCCAGATGTACACCACTGCCAGATATCTAACACTAACTGATTGCAGGATGGGGATTTCAGTCCTCCCATGTTATTAATATATGCTACGGCAGTAGTATTGTCTAACCTCATCAAGACATGCACGTCCCTCTTATCCGAGCAAAAGGCTTTTAGGGCTATCCCTGCTGCCAAAGTTTCGAGATAATTAATGCCAGAGTCTTGAGCTGTAACCAGCTCTTCTTTAGTCCACCTACCTCCCGTACTGGAGGTTAAATCGGTGGCCCCCCAACCCTCTGCACTGGCATCCGTGCGGAGTTCAAATTCTATCTTTTGCCTTATTATAGGGCTGATTGTGGTGTGAACATTATCTCTCCACCATTTTAACTCTTCCCGTGCCTCTGAAGAGAGGGTCATAGGTCTGTCAAAGTGACCATGGGCTAATCTCAGAGCCTTAATCTTGTCTCTTTCTAAAGATCTGTAATGCAGTGGTCCATATTGCGTCGCAGGAAAGGCAGCAACCAATTTCTCTATGACTTTCGCAACCCCCCTGATCGAAGGGGAAGAATCGGACAAGAGGGATGAACAAGCTTCATAAATGTCATCCTTTTTATCTTGTGGCAGGGAAGTGTGCATAGACAAAGTGTCCAAGTGAAACCCCAGAAAGGTCAAATCATGTCTGGGGACCAGAAATGATTTATTGGCGTGAATTAAGAACCCCAGCTCTGTCAATAGACTGGTAGTGGCTGAAACAGCCTTTTGGGCAGCCTGTTTAGATTTTCCTATTATGATGGTGTCATCTAGATAACCCATTATGATATGCCCTTCTGTGCGAAGTTTCGCAAAGGCCGGTTTGAGCAATTTTGTGAACAGTCTAGGTGCAGAGCTGAGGCCATTAGGCAGAGCCTTGTATTGCCATAATTTCCCTTGCCAGATGAAACGTAAATACTTTCTTGATGATGGGTGGACAGGGACTGAATAATAAGCATCTTGCAAATCTATCGAAGCTACATAGCAATTTTGAGACAGCAGTGAAGTGGCTGTATGTATGTTGTCCATTTTAAAATGCTGGTAGGGGATACACTTATTCAGATCCGAAAGGTCTAAGATAACACGTAAAGAGCCATTCTTTTTTGGCCTGGTGAAGATATTGGAGATAAACTCCCCATCCTCATGTACACACTGCTCAATGACATTCTTAGATGCCAGACGGGAGATCTCTTCGTCTATCTGTTTATTGGTTTCTGGATTACGGTTAAATTCGTACAAAGCCTTTTCCCTGACTGGGGGAATAAATCAGGATCAAATTCAAGTTTGTATCCTCTAACAGCATTCAAAATGTATGGGTCAGAAGTCAACATTTCCCATTTGTCATAGCAAAGCTTCAATCGACCACCCACCATTGAGGAAGAAGAGTCAGGAGGCGAATTACTCACCTCACGTGGTGATGGCTCCTTTACTTCCGAGCTGTCCCCGCTCTGTTGCGGTACAGAGGATTCTGCACATTGCTTGCTCTGGTCATGGAGGTCTGAGTATGCGGTGCTGGTTGCCTTGGTTTCCAGCTTGAGCGCTGGCCTAAAAAAAGGCCGCTTCGTGGACCCAGCATGGGGGGGGGGGGGGGGGGGGGGGGAGTGTAACTGCTAGAGGCAGGCGACCATCCGGCTGTTCTCATTCTCCGAGACTGTACCTCAGTTTGTCTACGGTAGGGGTGGTACTGGTACTGAGAATGTTGACGTGATCTGCCAGAGAAGGATTTTGATCCCTTGACGACCCCAGCTGCAGCTTTCTGTTCGTCTTTCAGGTCCTTTACTTTCTTTCCGAGATCATCCCCAAACAAGAATTTTGTCACTGGGTTTTGAGGTTTGCACAAGTGTGAGAACTCTGTGTGTATGCCAGGTTTGATCTGGTCTTTACGGAGGGCATTGATCTCGAAATTCGCACTGCAGAGCAGCCCCAGTGCATCCTGCTGCGTGTCTGTCAACTCATGTGCTGAAAGCGTATTAGCAAAGGCAGTGATCCCCTTCACTAGGGTATTCTGAATTCTCTGTAGTTTGAGGTCCTTCGCCCGCGTAAGTGGATCGAGACTTTCCCAGATAGTGAGGTTCACTTTGGGTACGTCCAGCAGGGGGCAGTTTTCTGGGCTCGGGTATTTCTTACCCGTCTCATCAAGCGCCTTCTGTTCTAGAGTGTGTCTGATTAGATAAGATACTGACCCCGCAATATCCTCGTCCAAAGGCTCTCCAATGCCTATGGGAACCGCGAACTTAGCGGCGATTGGAGGTATCTTAAAATCCTGGCTGGTATTAGGACTAGTGGTGTCGTGTGAACTAGCCTCAATCTCAGAGTCAGACACGAGTTCATAGTTGTAAACACCTTCAGCATGTTCGGTGTCAGAATCGTCCATTCCCATATCCACTAGTGGATTAGAGGTCTGTGATTTGGGGGCTGGCATGTGATCAACCAGTTTGGTTATCATATCCTCCAGCTTGTTAAGCCGCAGTTCAATCGACGAGGTTGAGGTGGAAGCCACCGCCGGAGTTGAAATCGACTCTGCACGAATGCAGGTCTGACTGTCTTTTTTCGGAGTAGGCTCGGCACTAGTGCCGGCCTTGACAGTCTCAGTGTTTTTCTGTGCAACTTTTCGAGGCTTCCCGATCGCCACTGCCGTGTTGGGAGGCGTCTTTGTGAGTTTATTCCCACTCTTCTTCGACGGGGGCGCTTTTTTTTTTTGCGGCTCTGGATTCACCGCCGCGGCCAGCCTCACGAGCTGCAGCAGCGACAGTCTTCCCCTTAACACCTTGCTCGCTACCGGGAGACTGCCCGGATCGCGAGTCGCGCGTTTCGCTGGAAACAGCACTTTCGTCCGTCGGTCTTTGGGACGGATCAGACGGCGTAAAATCACCCGAAATCTGATCCATAGTTCTCCAAAACTAATTTCAGAGTAATCAGAAGGTAAACAAACCCTAAAAATTGCGAGAACCAGACTACACAACGACGCGGGTAGGCCGGAAAAAGCCAAAAAATGAAGATCAAAATGGCGACAAGACTGCATAGAATTACACGATGCGAATGAATTGACTGCGCATGCGCGAGCGGATGGGATCTCATATAAACGAACAAACGTATATTGCGAAAAATAATTGCTATGTGAGCCAACTCAATACCATCGTGCTTCTGATGACAAAATCAATTACATGTATATTAAATCAATACTAGTAATAATGTTTTATGTTGTTTATTTAGCGTCCCATAAAGTTAGTCCATGTTTAGTACACCGTTTGCGTTAAACCTCTGTTCAGAATACGAGCCTATATGCATGTGCGTTTTCCAATAAGCGAGCGTTTCCGAGATCCCGGGCTAGCTCACCCTGAGTATAAAGTACTTGGCGGTGTGTGTGTACACGGTGTAGCGGTCTCTCTCGCCCGACCGCAGGATCCTGGCTGGGAGCTTCTGCTCCAGGTCCGTGTGGAGCTCGACCTGCATGGCGAGGCGCTTCAGGTGGGCGTTGTGCTGCATGGAGGCGATGTCGCCGACCGCCAGACCAATCTGTGGTGGAGGTCAATGACGTTGATAGTTGTTGGTATAATATCACTGTTGAATATCAAAGGATCTAACCTGGTTATATTAGCAATGTTAGTAAAAGTATTATACAACCACTAGACCATGTGTGATGTTGAATGCGTCATAATTGGCGGTTTTATCGTAAAGGATTGACTAAATTAGTCAGTGGACTAACATGCTGATGAAAGTCAATACTCTTGTAAGTTGGTATTATAAAAACTGGACCTTCATAGGGTAAACCTAACCTAAACTAGTTCAGGTTAGCATTACCGAAATATGGTTATTGTTAATCAACTATTAGGGTGAAGAAGGAACTTGGAGCATACAAGAAGGAAACTGAGAAAAATGAAAATAACACATGAAAAACTTCAGCTAGACCGTCAGCTAACTTTATGGTGAAGATTACAAGACCTGTAAATAAGGCAAAGTCGGTGCCGTGATCGCAAGTCTAATAGAGTACCGAAGTGGTGTCGTCATACCCATTACGCCGTCTTCTGGTTCTAAGAACATATGAACTGAAGTGAGACCTTCACTGGTCAGACATTGTCTAGCGGGCTACTGTTGGACAATCCCAATGAGAGACTCCGCTATGATCACTGCTGTTCGCTCTACCCTCATAGTCTAGAACCAGTTGTCTCGACAACTCGTTCATATGACGTCACACTTCGGTGCTCTATCCTTGATTGATTTGAAGGTCGTAAGAAGTGGCTATCTCACAATGGTCCTACGTATCCCTGAATATACCCCTAACATAACTACTACTTATTCCCTTCAATATTCATAGGTCATACCGAGTTAAGTTCGTGATCTTACCAAGAGGTTCATGAGGAGAATGGGCATGAGGAGGACGAGGCCGACGAGAAAGAAGTAGGTCAGCTCGGGATAAGGCATGGTGACGGGGTTGTCGTCGTTGAGCGGGTCGACGAACGAGTTGATGAAGTCGAGCTCGCCCAGGAGAAGTGAAGTCGACACTCGTAGCAGCGACATGGCGGGTGTGTTGTGCGCGTGGTTCAGCTGCGAAGGTAGACAATTCAATTTTCTTACAACACATTATCGACTGCAAATTTGCTTTCACGTCGATATATACATACTACTGTAAAGCTATTGGAGCGGTACACATCTTTCTTTCATTCTATAGCTTTCCCACTATTTCTATCTCTCACTTTTTCCTTTGCATAATCTAATGAATATAAACCTTTTTCAGACGATCAAGCGTCGGCTTATTTTGAAAAACCTTTCGGTTTTATTTTCCTTTATTTCGAACGATGTATTTTATGATATATTTTGAGCCTTCAATCCGACAAGCTTCGACTAAGTATCAAATGCCCATCATTTTTTATTTAATTCATCTTTGTTCTATTAATGTTCTCGATTATCCGCATTATGTGCTATTTTACAAATGTATTGATGTATTGTAAATCAATTACGAAATAAATAATCAAATCAAATTTAATTCAATTCAATTCAATTGAAGGTTCATTGATAAGAGCATACATGCATGGCAAACAAAATCTAAATTCCATACGTGTACATATTTTGAAAACCGAAAGAAAAGATAAAATACATTCATTTGTAATACAATATGGGAAACATGGAGATTTATATATTTACGTATGCTATATGGACATATAGAATATGGAGAATCATTCGTGATTCACCCCAAGAGGCTATTCAGGCTTCAAACATTATCAAAGAGGCATATGCTCAAAGTAATGAAAAAGATGATCATAATGATAATGATGAACTTGATGAATACGAAACGGAACTTACCTCTCTCGGTAGGAGGATGTGGAAAGTAAGGCCGAAAGCGACGATGAGAATGGAGAAGACGAGTAGAACTTGAACTAAGGTGCGAAGGATTTCTAGAAACATCACTACGTAGATACCAAATATATCGAACCTGGATGTTTGGGGAGATCGATACATAGTATGATTCTATGTGAAAATGTATTACCAATAACGCATGATGCAATCATTAGTTGATTTAATGGATACATGATGCAAGAGAGTGTAACAATACGTTTCACATTTTGTCATGTTTGTCATAGACGTTTGGACGTGTTAACATAATAGCATTAATCAATTAATATTTTATGTACAAGTATATAATCCTATGAATTAAATGAAGCTTGAATGGTAAATGTTTTGAGGAGTAATTGAGATCGTAATTATTGACAACGTTCTACTGTGTCAAAATGTCAAGTTATTATTTATCATTCCACGCTCGTTAAAAGTCTTGTAAAGAAAATCTCTCACAGAAATACTCAATTTAATCTGTGAGATCGTTTTTATATCTAAAAGGGTCCCCATCCGTATATTAAAACCGAACTCACCGTTGTAAATAAAGTAAAAAGTTGAACCAAGCTAGAAAGACGGCGATGGCCCCGCACTGCCACTGGAAGTCCTTGTTCTCCTGGGCTAGGTACGGCGCGACGAACGCCAGCGAGGTGGCGTATAGTGTCCACTCCAGGAGATTGGTAAACTCGTAGAAGTATTTCCCCTTCTAGGAGGGGGGAACGACGATGCGGGTAGAAAGGGGAGAAGGAAGGGGTGGAGAATCAGAGGGTGGTACTGCTTATTGGGCTGACGTATAGATGTAGGGGTATCTACCATAGGACATTGATCAAAGGTGAGAGGTACCCAGCAAACAATTGGACGTTTTATAAACGTTCCACAAAGGTTCCACAAAAGTTTCTTGGACGTTCTGTGAAAACGTTTCAAAAACGTGTATTGTTACTCCACTGTGTGCCATATTAATATCCACCTTACAGAGATTAATGTGTATTACTTGTATAAAAAATGTACCGTAAGTCAATGTTTAATGATTAACTTCAATGTACTTCAATCAGGACAGAATTTTCCTGCCGTCTGTATTCTGATTTCTTTTAATTTCAAGGAATTGATTATTTTGAGAAGATTCGTAAAATCACACTGACATGGCCAATGGTCATGAAAAAAACAACACGCCTGTGATAAGTCAAGACCTCTTTCCCACTATTACCATTTACCCATAAATATAGTATGGTTAACACTGTAAAAGACTATAGAATATAAAAGCTGAAGTGCGACTTTTCAAATATAATTTTTAGATAGTCAAAATACAGTTTGATATCGACATAATGCCTACAACTTACAACATCACAATGTAATCATCAAAGTCATAAAAGTGGTGCACGAAATGATATTTTTTGCTTGTTTGTGATAACATATAAATGATTATATGAGGGCAAATGCAAACAAAATTGTTTTGATACAGCAATTGTTTTGCGTTGAAATAAATGACTTAAGCCGGCCGAGCAAACTGCAAAGTAACATATTTTCATGCATTCTTTATACTTAAACGTTACTTTGCAACATAAGCGTTCAAAACTGTGGTGGGAATGGAAAAGAGTAATGCTAAGTACGGCCAAATTGTGTATCGCTATACTCACATGAAGGAATAACTCAACAACAATAGTTTCATCACTGTTGATCATTTAACATGCCGAATATTAATGTCATTTGGCTACGTTGCCTTTACATTAACAAGTCGATTATTTACATGTGCAATAAAGCTATTGCTACTTTTTAAACTAATGGTGTGATTTAGTGTGCACAAACATGTCTGGCAAGTAAAACTAAAAACGAGCACGACTCGTCATAACTCATGACCACTTAACTCCTTCTGTGCCAATCGTGATGGACTTTGTGTGTACTACTGGTGCTAAAATGTGATTGTGCAGGACAAAGAGTTAACTCCGTCTGTCCCTAACAAACAGCTATTTCTATATGATGTGTATGTGTAGAATCACTAGTGCAAAAATTCTACGATGGCACTCAATGAGTGAATAATTTTCATTTCGTTACAGATCATGCAACATGCTTCAAAAATGTAAGCAGGCTTTTAAATCTAGCATCGTTTTAATTGGTCTTATATCAAGAGTGTTGAATATATACCACGAAAGTTGTTAATTAATACTAAACTAATTATCAAGATTGTTACAGGTACAGGTAGAGGGGGTTAGTGGTAAGCCTAAGATCTGGCTCGAGAACTTTCGATGTCATTTCTCGTTTAATTCGTGAAACTGTTTTTTACCATATTTTGCATAAGATATAATAAAACATTTATAGCATATGTAAAATCGCGACATACCTAAAAACACAAAAACCTACCAACATATGGCGTCGGAGCAGCCTTACGTTGTGCATGCTGCGAAACATATTCATAGTAGTCTACTGCATGACTAACAGCTCTCCGTGATTATCCAGCTTCTTTTAACTTGACCTAAATCAATTCAAAACTGGAATGGTTCACCTCACATCCATATATATCTCACAGACACTCTCAAGGCACTAATGGGCAGAAGTTAATTTGTCTTTCCGCTATTACAATTTACCTTTAAACACAACATTCGTGATATATCATTTAACACTGAAGGAGAGTTTTTATTTACCCTAACACTCCCTTGTCTTCTTTTAGCCGACAATACCGACCGGTGTTAAATTTGACACCCTCTTTTTGCCGGTGATTTTTGAAACAAAAACTCGGATGCGGTAGGGAGGGTTTCGTACATCAAATCCAGCCACAGTCATAACACATGTCGGATTGCTTAAATGTGTCAGCGAGCACTTTTTCAATAAACCATGTAATTTTGATGGTGCAACGTTACAAGCACGGACAATACAAAAGCTACGGTGTGGAATGATACGAAGACACCGTATATATTACTCGACAAGTAATGTGACTCTCGTGAAAAAGCAAGCACACTTACGAATCAAATTTGAAGCTTTGAAGTTACACCAGCTGTTTTTCTTGAGCTCATGCAATGAATGACAAAACTATACACATGAATAATACTCAGTATATGTTGAAAGCAATGTTGACCAAAGTCAAGATTTATTTCCAAACTGTCTACACTTCCTAACATGTCTACCTAACATGTACAGTTTCTTGATAATGAATATATTATTTTAACTAATGCATAAGTCATGTGTTCAGTACATTCCTTCAAAAATACATATTCTACAAACGTTAGCGTCTGCTGGAAAGAAAAATGGTGGGGTCGGAGGCATCAAAAAGGAAACCACGTAACATCTATCATTAAATGGATTCTATTTAAGTCACTCGGTTTGCTTGAATGAAGCATGCGACTGGGGTCACGTCTACCACTCGTGCACAATACATCGTTCACCGTGTTCTTGGGAGCTCGATGCGCTAGCTAGACTACGCATTCCAGGCGTTACTAGCATTCTAGAACTTTTGCGTCATTCCTGTCGCCTTGTTTCTGATATTTATGAAACTTACGCCGGTTATACTTGCCTGTTGCAAGAGTTGGACGATTTCTTTGAGAATGTTCATGGAGGCGAAGCCGCATATCACCCACACTGCGACGCGGGTGAACAAGGTGAACTGAAAAAGAACAGAATTGAATTACACTCATTTTCACGACGCACTGACGTAATACACTGACACAACGTGGCGCATAAACGTTTTAATGTGGAAAGCCCTTAAATAGATAAATGCATTGCCACTTGTATATGTGGGAAGCCCAAACGAACTGGATGCGTATGAATGCAGCACGTTGCGAATGGCAAATGATATGTATTTTCATGACAAGTAAGGATTGACGCAACCCATCGATGTGGCACATACACATCATTCGTAGGAATTTCTTTAGGAACTTAATGCAGTGTGACTACTGCACGTTTCACAAACCAAATGACATTCGTTTTTCTTCAAGTTGTTAAACAGACGCACTGACGTAACGATTGACGTAACGTATGAAGTGCTGTATACATTTCATTAGGGAACACTTCTGATGATTTGAATGCAGTGAATGAGTTTGAATGAGTTCATAAAAATGACGCACTGACGCAACGCGTTGACGCATCATAATCATATGGACAGTCCTTGAAGAGGTGTGACTTACATCTGAGTAGGGTAGCCTGAGGTAGGCTTCTACGTCCGTGACATTGGTGCCTTCCATGAAGGTGTCGGGGACGTCGGTTACACACACAAAGTACGTCAGGAAGAACACGAACACCAGATAGATGGTGATATTGGTCACGTGACACGCTCGGCCGTACGCATTCCTGAAAGGGTACAAAGGAAGAACACTGTACATATTTTTTTTTTATCCTTAAGACATATAAGATATGCTGTTGACGGTCGCTGCATGCACTTTCACGCGACCGAGTTCTCGTCTC
Organism: Arbacia lixula; assembly: GCA_963669155.1. Taxonomy (NCBI): domain Eukaryota; kingdom Metazoa; phylum Echinodermata; class Echinoidea; order Arbacioida; family Arbaciidae; genus Arbacia; species Arbacia lixula. Next base: position 14,812,275 of record OZ022586.1, on the reverse strand, counting down.
GACGAAGTCTGACAATCCTTCACTTAGCATTGTACATTAGATAAAACACGGTCAGTTCTTGGCAAAGTATTCAGCCAATGGGCAAAGTGGCATTAAGGTATCCGTTATTCCTAAGATAAAAAATACCCTTTTTCAACTTACCATTTCATTGCAAGATAGTTGACACATACAGGGTGGGAAAGGAGGTTGATGCGATTAAATCTGACCATCGTCTGTCAAGAGAGAAGGAGAAAATAACATAAATTATTTGGCTTGTTATATGTTCCCTCATAGTGGTCCTGTGAATTGGAATGCACTTCGACCTCAGCTCCGTGGCTTACATTAACCGAGCCATTGAATAGGTACCTAAGACTTATTTGTCCGCGAGAAGCATTTTACCTTTTTTTTTCTTTGAAACATGACATTGTCCTTGTGCCTTTACGTGTAACAAAAGTAATATTGTAGTTCGGATAAAACATTTTGTCCAAATAAGGTGGAAACTTACATTGAGAACAAGTAGTGGAACAAATCCCTCTTCGTTGTTCAGAAACTTGAGTTGTTTGTCTTTCGTGCAGCGTAGGTACGTGAAGTCGTAGTTTCGCTGAAAGATATAAGAGAAAAATATATTGTGTATGCAAGTAGACGTTTATTTCTTATTTACATGTAAGTAGTCTAGCCGTGTGTGTTTTTAAGCTATTACCTTGAAATTGTGCCTATAGGTTGTACAAAATATATATATTTTTTTTATCTTCGTACAAGTATTTCCTAATATTGTTGATATCTTCACCGTCATTATCATAAGCAACGTCACGTCAACAACTCCATCATCGCCAACGTCATCATCATTATCTCCGTTCCGGTTGTATTATTCACCGTTGTCATCTCCGTCATCGCTTTCATCAACATAATAACCTCCATCATCGTCACTATCGCCAACATCAATACATCATCGTCATCTTCTTCATCCTCGTCGTCCTCACCAACCTTGTCATCATTCACATCATCACCTTCATCATCACTATCATCATCTCCATTGTCATCATCATCATCATCTTCATCATCATCATCATCATCATCATCATCACCACCACCACCATCGTCGTTATCATGCCGTATCAACTGGCTTACCCGGCTCCTTGGATCTTCCTCGTCAGCTTTCTTCTCGGTCTGACATCTCTCCAAAACAGCCTACGCCAAAATAAGAAAGAATGAAGGCATCGTTACATCAGCGCGTCAGATACTCATTACATGATGGCATGCCTTTAATATAAACTATATACGATCTGGAAAATCATTGACTAATATTATGCAGACAACTTCCCTTGTTCAGTAATACGACCCCCTCCCCCTTCAACCCTCCATGCCCGCCTCCGCTAACAAAATAAATTTGCTGTAAGCATTGTCCCCCAAAAATACAGCTCTACCATCAATTATCTTGTAGAACCTCTTTCACTAGACTGTGTAGGCGCTGTTCACTTGTCCACTTACTGATATATTTGACTTAAGCAGAACATGGTCACGGTGTGTATGCACCGGGCCGGGTTCGAACCCATGATCTCATGAGCTTTCATAACTATAATAAATTCCCCTCATCATTACCAATGATATGATTAGAGTTGGAGTTGGGTGCCCATACTTACATAGGCCACTTCCGGGAGTTGTTCGATAAGGCCCAGCATGTGGGGCGCTTTCCTGTCACCGCAGTCGTCCATCGCTTCATGCCACCTGACAAGACAAAGGGTGAAGAAACGGAAGCTATGTGAGTTCATGGTCAGCAACATTTGTATCAATAGGGCCATTCTCATTACAAAAAATCGCGAAGTTAGAAATCTAAAAATTTCACAATCGTGTTCTCATTGCACCAGAAAAATCGCGCTCTGACTTGCGAAGTTTCATGCAAAGTTTCGGACGGCCGTTGCCACGGTTGCTAGGCAACTTTCACCCTAACTTCGCGATTTTTTTAAATCCAATGAGAATGGCCCTAATAGCACAAGTTGTTTATTCTTGTCTGTTAAATGAATAAAGAATTGAATTGAATAGCACATGCGAGTTACACCAAACAAAACATGTTTACTTTCTTTTGATCATCACGGATTCCCGTAACTCCGATAGAAACGGGGGAAGAGAAACAAACATGAATGCGAATAGACAGATACAAGGACCTAAGTTCAATATTATACATTAAATCAGCCAGCATGGATGCCTACTTTAATCTTGAAGTAAGAATTGAACGACAGAAAGAAAGTAAAAAGAAGACTATTATTGATTTTTGACCAAGGTCGGCATCGTTTTCCTCACCTTTCGTTCATGACAATCACCATGGCAACGTCCTTGTTCCGACATTCGACAGCGACCTCCATGCAGCTCTGGTCCGAGTTGTTACGTAATAACGCGGCCTGGCTGTCGAGTAGGAATGTGACCACCGCAGCTTGCCCGGCCCGGGCGGCGAGGTGTAAGGCAGTGTTCTGAATAAAGGAAAACGCGAGGTAAGATTACGAAACTTTCGTATAGCCTACAGGTAAGTGATGAGATTGTGTATGTAGAGTATCGAAGTGGTGTCGCCATATCGATAGTTATCTGGTTATGGAGGATACTGGTTCTAAACATTTTTCATCAGGACAGAGAGGCCTTTTCTGCCCGATGCTATCTAGTGGTTTAGTGTCGGGTACCCCAATAAGCATCATCGCTACAATTACCGCTGCTTGCTCTAATTCCCATATTATTTAGCCCAAGTTGTCTTGGCAACATGCTTATATAATTTCACACCTTGGTACTCCATAAGATCGGTGGAGTTTCGTCTTCCGTCATCACATCAATGCATTACATCATTTTCATATTCACGTATACCATCACCATCATCATAATGAACATCATCGCAGTAATCATCATGTCGTAATTATGATCATCGGTGTATTCGTTTACCCCTTCATCGTCTGTTTGGTTCATGAGATGCGGGTGTGTCGCGAGTAAGCCCTTCATCGTGTTGATGTAGCCCTCTACGGCAGCGAGGTGTAAAGGCGTCCTTCCCTCGTGATCTCTGGAAGCAGAATACAACCACAAAAATATTGACGTGTTTTTTCCCCGAAGGGATTAAGTCTACATGTTTTATTTGCATTCATGTATACATACATGTACAGACGTTTATTCAAGTAGGTGATTGGTACTTTGCTGACAATAATGAAGTTCAAGTTCCTTTGCCGAATTGTAGATTTTATTGTTTCCACCCCAACTCCAACCCCACCTCTCCCCTATCTTTCTCCCTCCGCTCATGCTTCAATAGCATCCTACTCCCATTCTATTATCACACCCGATGTCAACCCGTCTCAACCCTTTTACCCCCTATATTTATTATTTTCATACACCCACTCCCCATTTTGATGTCACCCGCTTCCCTCCCCACGTGCTTATCATGAATTCCCTTCCCCACCCCACCCCATCCCCATTTTGTTATCACCCTTAGCCCACGCCCACTTCTTCAACTCATTCCTCCCGCTGCTCATCCTTATGTAACTGTGTAAGACTCCCTTCGCCATTTTGATCACCACCACCCCCCCCCCCCCCCCCCATCCCCGCTCCACCCTATATAAACTTACCTATGTAGCAGCGCTCCTTTACTAAGTAGCAGCTGTACAAGTTTCACGTGACCACTCCATGAAGCTATGTGCAATGCTGTCCGGCCCGCCCCGTCGCTCTCATTAAGTATGTGTGGGCCTATGGCACTATCCAGCAACCGTTTACACGAGTTGAGCCTTCCGTATCTAATATATATAGAGAGGTTGAGTGCAAAAAAACAATGTCGTATCTATTATCCACTTCTATGCGGTAATCCATCATGTTTGACATGATAAATAAAAGAACATCGTCTGTCATAACGCTTTTTTGAAATATTTGATGTGTTAATTAAATTACGACACACAGACATTTAAATCCAAAATCAAGAAAGTTTAACATGATTTATATATACTTTTAACGTCTTAATAGAAATGTGAAGAACGGACACGATAAATTAAAATCCTGACGCTATTTTTTTATTATTCATTAGATTTGAATACATGAGAGAAATGAGACACACATACTAAAATTTTGTAGCAAACTTATATAATCAGCAATTTTATTGTCATTGAACATTGGTCACATATAGAAACACGGGTACACTTTGGAGACTGTACCAACAGGTCATTCAACTACATATATTTTGGTCTCTCTCTAGCTTTGCGAAATTCCATGCATAATTATTATTTTACATGTTTTTAGCCTTGAGGACTACGGCGACAAAATACTAAAAGCAACATTTTTGGTTGCATGTTTCACCCACGATACATACCATCAGCATTTCCCTGGTAACTTTCATTCAGCCACTCCATCTAAGTGCTGATTACGTGATCTGATTGGAGGAACGCCTCTACACTAGTCAGCCAATAGCAAGAAGAGAACGCTGGTCACATGCAGGACTAAACTTGGTGTCACAACAAATTCACGTGGTGCCCACGTGGTAGCCAATGGGAATCCATATGAAAACTAAAAGACTACTCCAAAGGTCAATGGTCAACGCCAAAGCTGATGTCTGTCGACGCACCAATCAGTATGAAGGCCGGATGCAAAAATACAGGAGCGGGGCTTGTTTTGGTTCATCAGAGGCGCAAACAGAGAGCATGTATGCTCAGAAATAAATATTTCCGCTCTCTGGTTTCATTTTTTGAGCACACATGTATCAATCGTGAGAGCGGAAAGTAACGCTAGTTGTTTGCTTAAATACTGTACAATGTTTTGACATCATCGAATTATAGTCACATAAATGGACTGCGGTTTAACCATGGGTGAAAATAGAAGATTGTTTATAAATATTTTGATATTTTCAAGTGTATTGCTTCCATAAAACACCTCCATCTTTTAGCTATGACGTCATCTTACAAGATCCAACCTTAATTTTGCGCCTCTGATTTTAACGACGTTTCCGTGCAGCCAATGAAGCTGGGCGGGTAAAGTGGGCGGGGCATGATAGGTTCGTTATACGGGTGTGGGAGGGGCGCATCACGATGCTGAAAGCTGATTGGCTGAGAGGAAGGTAAAGGTGTGCCTTACGTCATGCAATACCTGGCTGCGAAATGCAAGGGTGATTGTTTCTCCTTATTCTTCAGGTTCACGGTGGCGCCGAGGTCGATAAGGCCTTGCACGGACTTGATGTTGCCCTGCTGAGTGGCGTAGTGCATCGGCGTGCAGCCAGAACAGTCCCGCTGGTTCAACAGCTCTAGCGCCCCCTCTTTCTGCTTGGAGGAAAATCAAAATGGAGAGACAGAGAGTTAGACTGCACTCCAAAAAAGACATACATAGGAAAAGTCCTAACGTAATGCGCTGCGCCACACATTCGGATATTGTCATTTTCACGTTGGTCCTATACTCCAGTGAACGAGACCGGAGGCGGACATCACTGCATAGGCTGCGCGTTGTATCACGGGACGACTCTCCTTTATAAGTCGGATGGATAAGTGTAATCATACTGTTGTATTCTCTCTTACTTCTGCGCCTCGTGTATTTACTTCTACACATTGAGTTTTGTTAAACTTCCTTAGTCGTCGCGTACTGTTTTTCCCTCCGTCATATTTAATACCATCTTTTCATCTCCGCCTAGCTCTTCAACTACTATCATCATTATCATGATCGAGTTTCCTGTTCTGTTAAATATCCCATTCAATTTTCTGTTATTGTTCTTTGCTTCTTTTGGTTTTCTTTTACAATTTCTACTATCTACTTATTCTTAATGTCCCCCTTTTTCTTCTTCTTCTTCTTCTTCTTCTTCTTCTTCTTCTTCTTTTTCTTCTTCTTCTTCATCTCCTTCTTCCTTCGCAACTTCTATTTCTACTATTCAATTCTTTCTTATCTACCAGTTTTTCTTCTTCTTCTTCTTCTTCTTCTTCTTCTTCTTCTTCTTCTTCTTCTTCTTCTTCCTCCTCCTCCTCCTCCTCTTCTTGTCAGTCCTCTCCCTTTGCAACTTTTAACATTCCTTTTTGAAAAGTTGATTGACTCTGACTGACTGAATAACACTTGGCACAATCCCTCTATACAGGCATGCGTCGATGAGTTAACAATGTTCCATAAAGACCTTGCCCTTAACTTACCCCGACGGGGGTCATTATGTCGATTCGTTACAGAATCACTCGTTCTCTTGTAAAAAGGGAGAAGGAACTATGCGGCGATGTCTTCTACCAAATAATGCCCTGTCATTCACCCCAATTCGATCACATGACCGTGCACAGCCAGTGGCATAGTTAGACATAAATTGCTTTCAGAGTTTAAGGGATGGGAAGTGGGGATGAGTGAGTCCAATTGTAAGAAGCAAAATACAGCATTTTGATATTTTTTTTTCACATGAAGTTAACTTGTCAGCTGCTCTCAATAGTCATGTTGTTAGAAATATACCGCTTTAAGACCAGAATAATTTGGGAGTGGGAAAGAGGAAGAGGGAAATATATTCAAAAAAAAAATACTGCACTCCCTCCACCCCCTACCTCTCCTACCTCCCCTTCCCCTTCCCCCCCCCCCCCCTTCCCCCTTTCCCCTTGTCCGACCCCCATTACGAGTGCACTATGTATCCACTCACTTTGGTGAATATTTTTTTACGCAACTGCGAATGAGGCATGCCGTCTCAAGTCGAGTTCCCCCCTTACTGGATGCTTACAAGATCAGACGGGTCTAATTGACACAGCGTGTTAGCCCAACGGGGTGAGGCGAGGCATGATCCATTCTCTTTTAAGGGGGAGGGGCAATTAAGACTACACAATGTGAGGTCACGTGAGACGGGGAAATGTCATTGCAAAGTTGAATCTTGCACACGAGACGTTTTTACACTTGATTAAAACACGTCGGTTTCACGGACTCGCTGAAGAATAGCAGTCTGCTGAGGCAAGGACGCCGTGATTAAATGAAATAAATGAAATGAAAAAAGTTTGACTCTGGAATGCCGTTTTTCGTCATGGAAGCGACGAATGTCATTCCTCGGAACCCCTGGCGTTTGTGATGACTAGAGTACATCATTACACATCATAAACATGTTGGTCGCTAGTGAAACTTCTATGTCTATACAACTTCCCTTCCTGTTCTGCTCCCCCCCCCCCCTCCCTCTCTCTTTCTCTCTCTCTCTCACTCTCTCTCTCTCTCTCTCTCTCTCTCTCACACACACACACGTATACCATAATTTCTCTTCTTAAAGACAGCCCGTCCCTTTTTCAGATCACCACAAAACCATCGAAACATTGGCAAAACATATAGAGAAGTGTTAGCAAGCTGTATATTCATAATTTGAAACTGATACGTAGTGTAAAATTCAAATAATGCACGTAAACAACGTCTGATTAATAGTCTTTACCTCAGGCTCAGGCAGTTTGTGTTGAAATATCTGCTTAATTGATTAATCTGTTTATTAAATTATAAAACGCATCATCTCCAATGTTTGGTAATTACTCATAAAATTAGGATTTCACACACGCATAATAACCACATAGATACTGTAACGAAGACTAATACTCTTTTCGTAGTACGAAAAAAGTCGGTTTGAAATTTAACGGCTGAAATTTTTTACATATACAGATAGCTTCAACATGCTATATTCTTAGAAATGGTCTTGAATCACACTTTCTTCAATTTACGATCGTGATAGACGATTTCAAATTTTAAGCTTGCAAAAGGGATGGACAATCTTTAAGTTCTATCTTCTTGTTTACACCTACCTACTACCCTCTCAGTCCGTTTGTTTTTTGTTTACATATCTCCAACTCCTCCTCCCCCCCTCCCTCACCCCCATCCCTCTTCCTCTTTCTCAGTCCCACCTTATGCAGTCACTGCTCCTTTCATATCTTTCTCTGTCGTCCCTTCCTATACTGAAGCTACATTTCACCCATCAGGACTGTGATTAACTCCTTCCATGGCAAACTCCAAACTGCCATGTGCTAATCGTGCGTTTTACAAGTGCAAAGACGCCTCAATGGCAAATAAAGAGGTTTTTTTTAAACCATCTTAAAGTTAGTCCAATCAAATTGCCCTCCTTCTTCCAAACCTCGTGAATGTTTAACATAGATATGATAAAGCTTAATTTTATTGGTTTTAAATGGATAGTTACAGTGAAATGATGACTGTAAAAACTTGTCAACTTTGTACTATCTATAGATATCGTCATATGTGTATGATGTGATATGTGTAATATTGTGCCCAAAATGATTGATTCTTCCTGTGTCAGACGAAACGGCTGTTTTTCTGTATATTATTTGTGTTTATTACTAGTGCCAAAATACTAACATTGCACACGACAGTAGATATAACGTTAATGTCGTTATTGTAATGTCGCCAAAGATACAGACACAGACGCCAGTGTCCACAATAATTTTGTATAGTGATTTTATTTTCTTCAGGCATGCCGCCGGGACGACGCGATTTTGCCACGTTACGTACGGACTTGTGACTATGACGTCACCGACTTGTACAAATCCAATGACTGGGTCCTGCGATTTTTTCAGTCGCAGAACTGGTCATATCGTGCTGAGGAGTTGGCCTTTAAACAAGACATGTGGCTAATGAAAGTGCTCAGCGGTCGGAGGGCGCACTGTGTATTGAGAGACGCTTCATAAATAATTCATGGTTTGTTTGTCTAGTGTCTCGCGAAATCTGACTTCGTCTAAAGACGCGAATGAATCTGACTAAAGACGATTACATCTAATTGCACTTGCTAGTGCGCTCGATTAAAAGTCAAGACCCGTAAGAACCTATGCCAGTAGGAACCCACCATGAGTCATGGTTTTATTGTGTGTGAAGTGCCTGTAGGGTTGGTTAATCGTACGGTTCATTGCAAAATTTCGCAATTTTCCACTTGCTGGATTATGAGGGGAACTCCACCCTGGACTTACGTTGGTTTTAATAAAAGCAAAAATATGACAGAAAATATTGGTGAAGGTTTGACAAAAATCGGTCAAAGGATAAGAAGGATTTGTTTTAAAGTTTCAATTGTCAAATTTCTTATATGTTGTGAACTACCCCCTTTTTTTAAATGTACGCTTTCTCAAAAGGCGAAATACCATTTCATATGTGCTTTTGATCTATCGTTAGACACATGTTTTTACATACATACATACATACATACCTCTATGAAAAAGATTTATCCCTTCATCAAAAACAGAAAAAAGATCAAGTTATGTAGTCATACAGAATTCAGCAGATGGGAAAGCAACTCGTAAATTATGTTACAAAATTGAAATATTAGATAGCCATAACTTTCTTAACCTTTGACGTGTTTTCCTCAAACCTTCATCAACATGTTGCTTTAATTTGTACTGCTATGATTAAAAGCAAGTACATTTCAGGGTGGACTTTTCCTTTCAGTATGATCTTCGGCCATTGATTTCTCGTTCTGCGCGCACTTTTTCTTTCTCATATCTTCTGGCCTATTCTCTTGTATTCTCCTTCTGTCTTCTTTTTTAAAAGGTTGTTGTGATGGTGAAAGGTTCTATCCATCTCCCCATCCTTTATGTTGTAGGTACTCATCATGAATCTTTGACCCTTTGACCTGCCCTGACATTTCCATATATTATCTTAGACCGGATATATGGGTGTGCTATCTGTTACTAAGTGTTAGTATCTCTTGATGTGCCTTTGGTGTATTTTTGCGTAATGAATACATGTTAATCCCATAAAACGTAATAATTATCATTTGGTACTCAAAGGGTTAAATAGACTTGGAGGAAGATACAAAATATGTATTATTGCGTCACCAAACATAAGAAAAATATCGTTTGAGATATTAATGGATTGCCTGGAGTGAAATATGAAGCTAAGTATATCAAACCCATCCTCTGGATAAGTCACCACATTTGAAACAAGACACCGTTAAATACTTTACAGTGAATTAAGGAGATCTGCGACTACGTCATACGTTTGTTATTGAGAAGATATGCAGCTCTTAAATACTCTTGGAAGATTGGGAGATAAACATATTCAAACCCACCGTCAGTATGTATCCCCATCTTTGAAATAACACACTGCTGCTTTCAATTAGGAGGAACCCAACCTACGTCATACATCCCCCAACGCGAGTAAAATTCACGTCTTCATCGACCGCGATGAATCTAAAAAGATCCCTGATATACTCACACTAAATTGTACCTATCATGGCTACCATTATCTCGGCATTGATACTCAAGTTCAAGGCTGCGTATGGGGTTATTAACCAATCAACGTCCTTAAACGGTTCAACTCGTGATCCCAATTACGTTCATAAACAATGATGCGCGTCCCTCCGCCGTGATGGCATTTTAACCCCACCTGCTGGGCAACTATTGGAATATTCCACTTGAATTTTTAGCTGAGAGTGCAAGCCATTTTCAAAATGATGTTCACGTTCTGCACATCATAGTTATATCATTATGTGGGTACCTCTTTCCATGTTTATTAATGCATAGGTTACTTGTTATGCATTCTTAAAAATACCCCTTCGTATCCCTCTCCCTCGCTCTCTTTTCCATACACACACGAACCTTCTCAATGTCCCCCTCTCTCTCTTCTCTAACACCCCCAAACACACACACTCACACACACTACACACACTACACACAAAAAAACAAACACACACTCATACACACACGCATGCGCGCGCACACACGTGCACACACACATGCATTTAGAAGTACCTTGCTGGCACAGGAGGAGTTATAAAAATCTACATATGAAGATCTTGTTTGCAAAAGGGGTTAGATCCACTTTAGACCATCCTGAGAAAATCTTTTTTTATTCTCCCATATTGCATTACTCTTACGCAAAACTAAATTGTCATGATATATTACCATGCCATCTAAACATAAAATTGGGTATAAAAGAAATCTACCTGTCTTCATATTTTAAAATATTTCTTCCGAAAATAAATTTGTGGATCTACCCTCTTTTGCAAACATACTTAAATGGATCTAACCTCTTGAAAAAGAAGTGATTTTTCTTTTCCGTTTTTGTTTACTTTTTAATGGGAATTTCAGCCGTTCTTTGGTATCATCTTAATATATAGCTACTTCAAATCTATACATTGAGACAAAAAATAATCAAATTTTATGAAAAATGGATCTAACCCCTTTCTCAAATAAGCTCTTCATATATGGCGAACTAACCTTGAAGAATTCCCGTCCGAAGAAGTCCAGGTTACCCCCGTGTAGTAAAGCTAGGTGTAGAACGTTTCGTTTGTCGCAGTCCGTTAGTGTAAAGTCTGCGCCTCGCTGTAGCAGGGTACGCACGGCCCGCCACGCACCGCGGGCTGTCGCCAGGAGAAGTGGCGTCCGGCACTGTCGGTCCTTGGCGTCGAAGTCGCTGCCCTGTTTTGTGGGATAGGTAAATGATAGGAAAAACAATGACTCGTAGTTATGAGGATGAAGAGAGAGCAGGTAGGGGTGGAGATGGAAAGGAAAAGAGGAAGAGGATAATAAAATGTAGGAAACGAAGAAACAAGAAAGAAGAGGGAACAGAAAAAAGGGAGAGGAGGAATTAGAAAGAAGATGAGGAAGAAAAGGGAAATAATGATATGAAGAAAAAGAAAGGGTGGAAGTGACCGAAGAGGACAAATGAGGGGTATGCAGAAGGAAGAGAAGAAGAAGAAAAGGAGTAGGAAAAGGAAGATATGGAAAAAATGAAAAAGAACCGATTAGATGGAAAATAACAGGAAGGAAAAAGGAAAGGCAAGGAAGACGAAGAGGAAGAGACAGAGGAGGTCAGGAAGGAGAAGAATAGAAGGAAGAAAATTAAAACGAGGATGTAGAGAATGATATAAGAATGGCAAATAAAAGAAAGCAGAGGAGGGGAAGAGAGAAAATGAAAATTATTTAGAACACGGAATAGGATTATGACAAGGAGGACGAGACGCAAATAAAAAAAGAAGTATGAGAGAAAGATGATAAATATTATAATTGTGCCTTAGAAACAGAGGGTAGTTATATCACAGTTATCCGAATGCAACCTCTAAAGCCCACAACAGACGTTACCATTTTACCAATATTTTGTAGTTGTAAAGGCCTACGACGGGAAATGTGACGTCGCCTATTTGCACAAATCTCATGAGAGAGTCCTGCGATTAAGTCAGTCGCATCATCATACGACCGATCGGATCGGGTTGCATGCGGGGGCCCAAGTTGCAGAGATCTACAGTAGATGCTAATATCACATGCAAGGTCCGAATGAGATATCAGTGATGTTTGTTTACCCTGACGATACTCGAGATTATCTAGTTTTCTTCACCATTTACATACATCATAAACTCCATGTTCCATATATTCTCCCACCTCACCCATCCTTCTCAACGGATAAAAAAAATGTATTACAATTCTCTCGCTCCCTCACTCAAACTCACCTACTTATACACATATCGTTGTCTGTACATAGTCGCCTATGTATACAATAGTGAATGGTCTCTCTTGTGTACAAACATTTTCCATTTAAATTTCACCCACGTAAGAAACGCACACACATACACACACGAAATTTCTTGCAGACAATGCACTATCATTGGGCTATTGCGATTAATTTTAGCGTTCTACATACACTGTAGTCGTATAACAAAGTTTGCAAGACTGTGACTGTGACTGCCAGTCGCTCTCAGCAATAGGATGTATACGCAATTGTGTCACGTACACGAAGATGTAAAATATGAATTTAAGTTGCAGTCATAGTCATAGTTATATGTGCACTTACCCACACATTTTAAACCTAAAGCTTGTCTGACGTTTTTCCGAGTAGTAACAACTTGAATATTCAGAGTGAATTCCACCCATTGAATTGAATGACTAAATACAGGTGAATGTAATGACGTCTTACTACGCAACAAGAGGGAAAGTTGAGATACATTACGAGAACGGTCTATATAAAACTCTCTAATGTATGCAAGATAAAAGGTATTCACTACCTTTCACAGTCCTGTGTTTTGTGTCACGGTCGTCGGGTCGGTTCCTACTGGTATTGAACCACAGACGGCCAGGTGCTCAAATACCATGTACGCCTCAGATGGACGCAATCTCACCATCGCGACACGCTCGGTAAATACATGGCATACCCCGCGTGTAGGTTCAAGGTAACGGTGTGTTGCACAGTATGTGACGTCATGCGCACCATGGAGTTACTGCTGTACTGTCCTACTCTGACAAAAGGAAGCAATTGACAAATCACTCAAATCTGTGTTATTGGTATTCTTATAATTGTACCCAGCATTCCCTATATACAACCAAAATATGGAAAAGAAATGTTAATTTCGCAGCGAGATATTCAATCTATAATGTGGGTGGTGCATGTTGCACTGATGCCAATGCAAGTGACATACCAATGAAAGTGCTCATTTACACAAAAGCATCTTCTGTTAGTTGCTTCCTTTTGTCAGATTAGGGCAGTATAGCAGCTGTAGTAAATGCATGGTCATGAAGCTTCATCTCATACTCATCTATGTATACAGAAACAAACTAACGTATAGCATAACGTGCGACATACGTCATACCTCCACACACAACGACCTGGTGCGACCCACGTGTTAGCTAATGCCTTTCACATATTCAAGCTCACGGACTGTTGTTACGTATTGGCGTGTTACACTTTTTTTGTTTCCATCCAGAATGCTTTTAGAATAGTCTTTTTCAACAGACAATTTTCTTTATGTATGCAAATTTTGTGCACGCCTTCCAAAAAAGCCCTTGCTAATAAACACCACAACGTTTGTCCGAGTAGCTTATGGCGTCTTTCAAAATTTGCCCAGATTTGTCCAACTCGCAACAAGCAGGAGATTTAGAGTGCATTCCAACCATCCATACTGAATTATAGATATAGGTGATCGTGATAACGCATTATGCATTTAATGGAAAAAATGTTTAGTGTCAAACGTCATTTCCAACCGAAATGTACGAAAAAAGCTGTCACTCCATTGAATGCAATCGATTTTTTTGTTGTTATCTTTGAATTTAAGTGTAAATTGCAAAAGACGGAGCGAAAAAGAAAATTAAGAATAAGCACAGGCAGTTAAAGAGGATTCTCGAGAACATTAGAAGTTGCAATAAAAAAATCATGAGGTAACGGTGAATTCGGAAATAATCAAACATTGAGCAAATGTATACCAATCTAGCAAAAAAGTAAGCCCCCCCCCCCTAAGCAAAATAGCATAACTTTTTATCGAAAAAGTTTTGGGCAAAATAATTTGGCAGGATTGTTTCTTAGCCTACTGACTAACTTATGTGTGAAAATCACATTATTCTAATTAGTCATGCATGATTGATCAAATTTTAAAGGCAAAAATGTCACTTTTCAAAAGTCACAAGGGTCATTTTGCGATTCTGTCATATGATTTTTTGATGAATTCCATTGCTGGTGCATAATTCATGTCATTTCAATGTTTATCATCCATCTCTCGATGCACTAACACCTATCCCGACATTTAACCCATTGTTAAACGGTTAAAAACCTTTTATTTTGGTGAAAAAACTAAAACTCTGGGTATTTTGACAAAGATGTAACATGATCTGTTATGTAGACATAAGAAGTCACTCTCGTATCATGGTTGAGTGAAAACACTTTAAAAATCGCACAAGAAATGCCAAAATGTATTGTTAAAACGGCAAGGACAATTACCCTTGTTACTTTTGAAAAGTAACATTTTTCCCTTTTAGATTTGCCCACTCATGCATGACTGATTGGATTAATGTTATTTTAATACAGAACTTAGTCATTAAGTTAAAGAACAATCATGCCAACTTATTTTTCCCAAAACCTCTTCGATAAAAAGTTATGCTATTTTGCTTAAGGGGGACTTAGTTTTTGTTGTATTTACTTAGTAGAGCATGCATTTTCTTACTAATCATATTAATGTTAAAAACCTATTCAGTCGTTCCACGCGTCCCTACGTAGAAACATTTCCAACGAATATTAAGTAATCTGATACCCCGAAGAGAAAATGCTAAGAACACATTGTGTATGATGCGTCCATGCTCCGTAATGTATTCTACAGGGTATGCACGCTGCACGCTTCACGCGAGGTTCTACGAAACCTCAGACGAGTTTTTGCTCGGGGTATATCTTAATTCCAATGGAGGTATAAAAAAGGGGGAGGATGGAATCCAATTTGATGGTTAAGGACTTGAGGCCTGAGCATCTTATATCTAGGATAGGAGACTCGTGTAATCCTATTTAGGGTTTTGTGCGTGGATATTAACGGGGAAGGAGAATGTATCGTTTTAAATCAGCTGCGCCAGAAGGCGAAATGTGCGCGGGAAGTTTTTAAAGGTAAGGGATAGTTTGTCATAAAGATTACATGCCCCGTAATCATGTCAGGATCGCTTCTTCCGTCATCTCGCGCCCGGGTTCATTTACTTTAAAGGGATAGTTCACCCTAAAATTAAGTTGGCTTTCATGAAAGAAAAATATTAGTGAGGGTTTGATGAAAATCCGTCAAAGGATAAGAAAGTTTCGATTGTTTAAAATTATCATTTTGTGACGTCACGTGCGAGGTGCGCTTCCAAATGGTGTATATTATTTGTTTTGATGTCGATTTCCTCATAAGAATATGCATTATTTGACCTGTGCATTTGATACATCATTGGAAACTTTTTTTACACGCAATCCTCTACGAAAAAAATATTCCTTCATCAAAAATTGCAAAGTTTATGGAATCATACCATGCATACAGCACTTTCTCATCCTTTGACCAATTTTCGTCAATCCTTCATTAAAATGTTTTTTTTTTTTTCATGTTTTGCTTTATCAAGACCATCCGAACTCAGGTGCATTATCCCTTTCTGTGCCAGACAAAATGTTGCTATATAGAATTTGTGTGTGTATCACTTGTAAAGAAATACACAAAGAGTTAGTTCCAACGGTTATAACATCTGGCGGAGGTTCACTTCATAATGGATTCTGTGACCGAACGAGAATAGGATCTACGGGAATAATTATTGTAGAACGGTTTTCGCATCATTGCGGTGTCCGTCATCTTTACCACCAATATCTCTTACCTTAAACCCTTTGTTTGTATTTGTTCAATTTTGTAATCTATTCTACACATACTTTCATATATTTTTTTTAAATTGGTAATTAATCTGGAATGCTACTTCCAGTGGAGGGGAGGGGCACGGTTCCTTTTTTTTTGCTTTTAGTAAGACGTGGTTAAAGAATATGTACAGAAATAACACGCATCATCCAGCATATTTGTTTAATGGTGTAGAGGGTCAGTCCAATTTCGCAGTCCGGAGACTGAATTCAGAGGGATGTTTCAAGTAAAACCATGGTCATTGGATACAGGAACGTATCATGCACAAGTCATATGTAGCCTCTTCAATCTCTTTGCGAGTATCCCTTGCCCGCTCCACGATATCAGCGCAGGGTCAAGATCATTCACATAATCGCCCACCTCCTACCAGGTAATTTATATTATGGGTGAAGAGCAGCTATGTGGATAAAGTATCTTGCTGAAGTGTGCGTTGTTTGTATGCGCGTGTGTGTCGACTGTCCGTATGTCTGTCTGAGTATTTGTGACCGCAACGCTTCGTGTAATTGACCGATGATTCAATTATTATTGGCCAATGATATAATATCAGACGCAAGTTATGTCTTATCAGTCAGATAGGCCACGACGTATAACTTTAGGAACGTAACTTATGATAATTATTTGCATGATATGATATAAAGCCTCGTAATTCGTATGGAAGGTATGCATCATTTCAATGTGTTCTATAACCCCTTCCCCATATTTCTAAATGATATCAAATAGCAGTAACGAATTAATCGATCCGCAATTAAATTTCATCACCTGTTCACCGTTTTTTACACGTTGTTTTCAGTATACTCGAGAATAAAACAAATAGTTTAGAATAACACATGATGGGTATGATATGTGTAAAATAAGTTTGTTAAATGTAACGCCACGAGGTATCAAATGTATCTATAGATCAACTAAGACGTCATTATTCATTCTCGTTGTCATCTTTATGTTCAGTAATGATTATCATCATTATATTGTTATCTCTTTGGTGTTGTTGGCTAATTCATAGGTTTAAGGATAGAAGCGAACGAGACTGGTTTTATAATAAAAGTAGATGTAAGAGATACCAGGAAAGAAAGAAGATTATTCTGAACAAGCAGAAAAAAAGGATAAGTGAGATGAAAAGGGGGTGGGTACGTGTAATATGATTGGAGAGAGGAGATGGGAGTGAGGTCGAGGGGAGGAGCAGAGGTGAATAGGGGAATAGGGAGAGGGGGGTGGGGACAACTTTTCGCGGGGTTAAAAGTACAACGCAAGTACAGGTGAAAACATTAGGACATTACTGTCTAATATGCGTCACCAAAGACGTAATGATCACGCAAATGCTACAACAAAAATCTTCTCCCTCTCAGTACCATAGGTTCATTAGATCTATAGTAACTAAATAGGCTTTTCATGGCTTAGTGTTTTGAGGGTTAACTGCAACCAGTTTGATTTGCCAAACGTGCTCAGTAAAGTGCACAACTTTCTCACCCGATGATAACGTGCGAACCTCCCATGATCGCAGCGCTACAGTGCCAGAAGCGATGTGAAATGTGTCAATTCTTGTGTGTAATCTGACGTCTTGCTTGAAGAACTTCTTCCTCTTCCTTAAGAAGGGGTAAGTACCTCCTGCCATCCGATCTCAATGGCATTTTGTCACAGGGGTGTTGTAAATACATTATCCCCCAATGTCTGTATAGTTTGCGAACGACCTGATGACTATGGCGCCCACAGCTGGGCCCGGGGTGTGTGTGCGTATGCGTGATCGTCTTTCTGCGTGTCATGCATTTTCCTTTCTCTCTCTCTCTCTCTCTCTCTCTCTCTCTCTCTCTCTCTCTCTCCCTCAGACACACACACACGACACAAATATCTTTAACACGTAATACGTGCATTTTCTAAACATACATCACTACACATACGTACATCTTTTCAAGCACAATTACATGCACACCCCACACACCCCATCTCGCTCTCTCTCTATCCCTGTATATATATATCTACTTCTATCTCTTTCTGTTCAATCTTTCTCCTGTTCATGCTATCGTCCTCCTTATGATTCTCTCTCCCTTACTCTGTCTTGTCCTCTTTACTTGTCTCTTTTTATCCCACTTTTCTCTTTCAAATGACAAGTACTATCAAATTATTAATCTAACTAAAAGAAGGGAAATTCTTACCTCGTTTATGAGATAGGCAACAACCTCGGCATGGTCAAACATTGCAGCTCTAGAGGAGAAGGAAGGAAAAAAAGAACGTAAATGAGCGATAATTACGAAATGAATACACGACATAAGGGACTTGACACTGACATTCCCATGAAATTACGCCAAAGCATCAAACCTCCAAAAGTAGTTTGTATCCCCTCTCTCCCTCTTTCTGTTCCCCTAATACCCCCTCACATCCTCTTTACCCTTTCATCTACCCTCCCTCTCCCGTACATAGCAGCTCTGGAGTGAAAGAGAAAAAACACCTATGATTAAGCAATAATTATGAAATTGATATACAAGAGATCTGTCTTGACTATGTATTCTCATCAAAATAACGCCAAGGCATATCCCTCCAAAAGTCGTCTCTACCCCCATCTCCCTTTTCTTCTCCCCTCACACCCTCTTTACCCATTCCTTTACTCTCCCTCTCCCCTTCCACCGAATCAGCCCCCTTTCCATTCGGCATGAATCTTCTCATTCCTCGGTGTCTACCATTCGCCCACATGCGATCAGTCATCTACCTTTGTGCCCCAGTACTCTTGTAAATGAGTTTGGTGTCGGATACCGTTTTAATCAATTTTTAAAAATGCTCTCTATACTACCCTCTTCATTCCTTTTCCAACCGCTTTCTTTACTAAAACACATTTTTCTCTACATTCTCTAAATCATCTTGTCGTGTTTGTTTTTTTACCGTTCTTCAACAACACTCTCAGACTCGCTAATTTGCAATCATGCGTAATGATTTAAATGAAGGTGTATTTGTCAGTTATTGTTCTCTCCCTTTCTTCCTCATAGTGCAATTTCTCCCTTTGGCGCCCTAATGCTACCCCAACCCTTTCTTTACCCGAGCATATGCTTTCATCATCTTTCTCTCTTCCTTTTTGTAAATGTCTACCGTTCCCATTCTCTTTGTGTCTTCTCGTATACTCCGTTGTGTACCACACATCCTTATTACACACTTTCAATCATGTGCCTACACGCCCACGTACTTGTTTAAGGGTGTTTAGTTTCGTATATCATGTATATCATGTTATTTTTCTCTCCCCTTCCCTTCCTTATCCGTTACTGTTCGTCGATTGTTGTCCCGCCTGTCCCCTCACCCTCTCTTCAACTGCTCTTTACACCCAGACAGTCTCTCTTTCTCTCTCTCTCTCCCTCCCCCCCCCCTCCCTCTCTCTCTCTCCCTCCCTCCCTCTCTCTTTCTCTCGTTTCTATTCATGTTCATCCCCCACTGTTCACAATCCTCTCTCCAACTGCTCTTTACACCCAGACAGTCTCTCTCTCTCTCTGTCTCTCTCTCTCCCCCCCCCCCCTCTCTCTCTCCCTCCCTCCCTCTCTCTCTCTCTCTCGTTTCTATTTATGTTCATCCCCCACTGTTCACAATCCATTCGCATACTAAAATCCACATTCTTACACGCCTACTTACTTGTGTAAGGGTGTTTGGCTCTGTATATCCTTGAGTCGGAGGGATTTTCTCGTTTCGTCTTGAGACGAAAACATGAGTTGGACCATGTCGAGAGCGCCTTGAGAAGACGCCAGATGTACTGGAGTAGATTTGTCCGCCTGATTCGACCAACAATAAATAAGTCGGAGACGTTTTAGGACAAAATGCAATCATGAATAACATTAATATGATTTAGAAATGTCACCTCCTTTTGTCTCATCGCTGCAGTATCTTTTGAACAACAAAAATAAGATAAATGACCGAGACTTTTTAAGACGAAGCCTAAAAGACAATCATGAATAATATTAATGACCGAGGCACTTCAAGACGAAAACTTAAAGGCAATCTTGAATAACATTAATATGATTAAAAAAAAGTTTAGCCTTTTTCTGTGTCACTGCTGCAACATGAACGATAAAATCGCTGCAAATATGTACGTCATAAGATAATTAACATAACAAGTGTGTGTTGGAAAATCAAACTAATATTTTGTATGAAACATATTTCATCTTCTCTTTCTATTCTTAAATATTCTTCACTCTTATATTTAATATTTCGTTTTCGTATGAAATTGCAGAGAGCCCTTACAATTGCAGAGTCGTGGCAAAATCGCGTCGCTTGCGGTTGCCTCTCGTCAACTCATATTTTGGAAGCATCTTCTTCATACTCTAATATATGTATGGGTATTCTGTGGATTTTTCTCTACCCTATTCATTTAGTGATTTTTTTATTCAGTTAATCTAAACGTTATTGAGTTCATTTGTTTATCGTATGTCCATTATATACATGTACCTGCTGTTTGTCGATTCGCGCCCCGTACTTGAGGCAGAGCTTGACGGCCGCGAAGTCCCCGCTGTTGACGGCGGAATGGAGGGCCGAGTTCCCCTCCTTGTCGACCACGGTGATCAGCTGAGATCGGTCCGTCCCGTTCTTACCACCTGGTGGTCGAAACGTGAGACCGACGTCGTTAACCCATTAACCCTCTCAAAACCAAGCCATACCAAGTCCAGTCATTTTGCACGCACAACATGTATTTGTCATTGGTAATGTCAGTGTTAATATACAACGTGTACATTTGTTAACATTATACAACCACAAGGAATTCAACTATTGTATTTACTCTGAAAAAGAAACTGTCTTTGGCCATTTACTTTCCCAGTGGATTTCGCACACCTCGAGGCGTTTCAGTGAACATTAAGTTCACTCAACTCTCTGTGTGCAAGTCACGCCTATTCCCTACGGGATTTGTGTGCATTACCTGTGGAAATTACGAGTTACTGTGCCACATGTAGATATGATAAACTTCATACAACCGCAAAGAAGTTGATTATTGTAGTTAAGCTGAATAAAGAGTTGCCTCTGGTCATATGTGTCTCGATTTGATTTTTTCACGCTAAAGATGAGGAGTGAGCATGGTCACACTTAACCTTATTGCTGAGGGATTAGTAGGATTAGTGGAAGGGGATTTAATAGTGCTAGTGGAAAGAGCTTCTTTGTTTGGGCAAAAAAAAAGGTGTCCTTAGCATTTTGCTGTAGGCAGGAGAGAAATTTGTAAGTGGTACATTATATTCAAATATCGACACCGTATAATTCTGGCTAACTACGTAATGGAATTTCATATCGAAATTGCATGTGTCGTTTGTGCCTTAGGCTTCGAGAAGGCAGACACGTGAATGAGATTTGTCTTCTCAAAGTTGTGTGATTGCAGTTTATGTTATCGCAACTATTGAGATGAATTGAGATGAATCCTTGACGGTGTGCCGCAAAATACTGGTACTCAATGGGATGTATGTGCATTAAATCTTTGTTTGCCACATGTACCATTTTTTCACAAGTTCAACACGCAAGTCCCACAGGACAGCATTATACCAGCACACAGAGGGTTAATGTGGAAAATACACACAAATGGCGCCCTTACATAGTTGACAGAAATGTATTTTGTAACAAATATTATCAATGGTTATGAAAGATATTATGACTATTATGCTGATGATAGACTGGCATTTGTTCCTAAAGGTGAGTAGGATGATGGATGAAAGGCCATTTCATAACGCACCCGAGGCAAAAATAGAAGCAGGTGTACGCGGAACTACCTTCATTCAGCTGAAGAGCCATTGGGCCGAATGCATACAAAGTAGCAATTATTTCTGGTAGGATTTTCCGTAATATGAAACACAAAAAATAATAACTTGTATATATACAGAGCTTTTCATGAAATGTTTATATGAAAGCGCTTTACAATCTTCACACAAGTAGAAATTTAACAAAATATGACAAAAATACAGCTGAAAGTATATAACATCCAGATAATTGCGTAGATATTCTATGGTAAAATTATCGTGCTCTCGCGCTTCATGCCAAAAATCCCCGAAATCGCTTTTATATTCTCATAATACAAAAAAGCGCATAATTTGTTGAAATTGTATAACCTTGATTTAAGGTGATACTGCTATCACGTGTACCAAGCCTGAAATGAATGGTTGAGTGGAAAGCAGTCACAATTTGTTGTTTTCTCGATTTACTAGGAGTCACCAGACATGAATTAAATTCCTTTTAAGAATGAGGCTCTTCAATTGTTAAACCAGAATAATTGATTACATAAATACATCTACAGAAGGAACACGAAGTATCTTACAATCAGCAAACAGTAGATCCATGACCTTTGCCGACGCATGCGTGGCGGCCGCATGGATGGGGTAGACGCCATTTTGATCTGGTCGTGATAAGGTTGGCTGGAACTCTAGCTGCATATCAAGAAAAATATCAATATACATTCTTTTAGAAGCAAATACATTTTAATCATATAGATATCTTACCCTACATATTGATGCACCATTCAAAGAATGTTTGCACTTCTTAAAAAAACGTGTTAACAACGAGTTTAAGCCTGGCGCCACATTTTGCATTGATGTATTGACGTAATGACTGGAGCCGTTATAAATTGAACAGTAAATAATTTCAGTAATACAAAAAAGCATTCACAACAGAGCGATGACATGAATATAATATTGACAAATTGAGTGATCACAAATTGAGTCATTGACACACAGAATGTTCAACATTACTACACGTAGGCCTAGGTACATTGTCGGCAAACACGTCGATATAGAATGTGATACTGATGAATTGAGCAACCACATATGTAATTATAAAATCTTACCAGTTTTCGAGCAGCATTGACACTGTCTCTGACGGCACAGTAGTGTAGGGGTGTTTGCCCTAACTCTCCCGGACAGTTGATGTCCACAGCGGGCCGGTGCTTGCATAGAGCCTGCAATATGAATTGGTTATTAAATTGATCGATCGATTAATCAATCAATTAATCAGTGAAGCAAATAGTCAACAAAACATTATAGAATATGTATGTGTAGAGTCTGCAATATGAATCAATCAATAGATAAATAACTCAATAAAGCAACAATCAACTATTGTTCAATTGGGTTACCCAACAAGTTGGTGTCCATATGAAACCTGTCAATGCGTATTGCCAGCAATGGAAATCATTAATTTAACTGATGGATAGATATACATTATTACGATACAATTTTCAGCAACAGATAGCAAACAAAGTAACATTAATGTACATGTCAGATGAGTATTTTTATAGAGCATCTGTCAAACATAATATCAATTAAAACAAACATTCATAAAACTAATCAATCAGCCATTTAACACGTTAACCAACATGAAGAAATGCTACTTTTTATTTCCAATTTCAATGTCATAAGGAACTTCTTCTGCTAGTTAAGTCACGACTCCATTTCTTCTTTCAATCATCCAATGAGGTATCAAGAACATTCCTTCCTAACTCCATGAACACCTGGGCCACACGATCTACATCACATGCTCACCCACATTCTGTTAACATACCGAAGACCAACACCAACCTTCACATCTCCTCATATATACACAGGACAAGGCTCCTCTTAAACTCTTTTCCATCTACAGTGTTTCCCAGTGTCCCAAACATTGGTGCATTGAATTCTGCGGTGAATTTGTGTTCACTTAACCATTTTTAAAATATAGTGAAGAGTGAAACATTTTTTTAATTGTAATATGCAATAATTTGTGATGTGCATTTAAGACAGTTTTTCATCTATTTAGATGGTAACATCATGCTTAGAATGTGAAATTTACCAACAAAAAACTTACGTCTACGGAGTCGGCTACATCGAGATCACATGCTGTATGTAGCGGTGACATGCACTGGTGGTTCATTCGGTTGGGTGTGATGCCTTTCATGATGAGGAAGTCGATGGCGGCGCCCTGTCCCTTCTCTGCGGCCCAGTGCAGGGCCGAGTTTCCCTGACCGTCGATGGCTTCCAGATCTGGACGAGGTGAAAATCGGAGTTTTAGACATTCGGTGACATTCGGAAGGATTATTACCATAATCACTATGTTCATTTATCATGATCATTATCAAAATCATCATCATTTCTTTATCATAGACATCGGTTTTTTTTACGTAGTCATTGTTTTTATATTTTACTGTTGTAGTCGATTTCGGACTCGAGATCAATTTGAGCAGTGTCGTGAATTGGACTTGGCATTGATTTTCAATGTAAAACAAACGGAAATACATTTCACTCCCTTACAGTATTCGGATCACACTAGACCACTCACTCATCATTTCCACGTTCCTTTAAGAATTGTGTGAATGTGTTATGGGAACGAGAATAGAGCCCACCCCGTTAACCTGAAGGAGGCTTAGTCGATATGCAAATGAGATTGATTGCCAAGTCTGAATCTGAAGAGTTGCCCGCTGGATGAATGTTCTACTTCCTCGCTCATAATATGCCAAGGGTATAGCGAAGGAAGGCGACCGACAAATAACGATTGGGTCGAGTGTACTTGATGCTTCAATCAGTATTACACGCTGTCTGGGAGTTTACATTGGGATGTAGTGTTATAAGGTTTAAAGACAGGTTGTCTCTTTTGTAGTTCAATGTTTTTTGTGAAAAAAATGGAAGAAGATATTGTATCAGAACTCCCCTTACAATAATAGAACTGGAAATTGACTTTAAGCGAAATTTTAGCGATCGCAAGATTTTGAGGTTTAGGGCTGGTCGTCCGAAACCTATATAGGTTCCCACAAGCAGCCAAATTGGAGGACAAAACAATAAAAACATGTGCATCAGACTATGCAAAGAATGACGTTTTATGGCATGATGCACAGCTTTTTATTGTTTGTCCTCCAATTTGGCTGCTTGTGGGAACCCTCTATAGCCTAGAGACAGGAGGCTGCTTTGCGCTATGCTCCGAACCGGTCCTCTCCAAAGTGCATGTGTTCAATCGGAGCAACGTGGACGATGGTCGGCACGCTTCATAAGCAAACAAGGATAGTTTTCATTTTACCTGAAGAGATTCGTGGAGCTATGACTATGACATTTCATACACGTTCTGATTAGGGTTTATATATACTGCTGAAGTTTCTCTTCAATGTGAACACCAGGATCAATTACTGATATTTCATATTTTCAAATTGTCTTGTCTCATCAATTTATTTTATCAGATTGTTTTCT